>CM031966.1:2733352-2775852 GCA_018749465.1 Paracanthobrama guichenoti | reverse complement strand
AGAGGCACTGTCCGCAACCGCCATGCGATGTTGCAGATGCGTGTCAGCCAAGACAGCCCCACAACATCCAGAGACTTGAGGTACTCAGGGCAGATCTCATCAACCCCCGGTGCCTTGCCACCGAGGAGCTTTTTAACTACCTCGATGACTTCAGCTCGGGTGATGGATGAATCCACCTCTGAGCCCTCAGCCACTGCTTCCACAATGGAAGACATGTTGGTGGGATTGAGGAGATCCTCAAAGTATTCCTTCCACCATCCGACGATATCCCCAGTTGAGGTCAACAGCTGCCCATCTCCACTGTAAACAGTGTTGGTAGGGCACTGCTTCCCCCTCCTGATGCGGCGAACGGTTTGCCAGAATCTCTTCGAGGCCAACCGATCCATGGCCTCACCGAACTCCTCCCAGGCCCGATTTTTTGCCTCCACAACTACCTGGGCTGCAGTCCGCTTGGTCTGCCTGTACCCGTCAACTGCCTCAGGAGTCCCACAAGCCAACCAGGCCCGATAGGACTCCTTCTTCAGCTTGACGGCATCCCTTACTTCCGGTGTCCACCACCAGGTTCGGGGATTTCCGCCTCGACAGGCACTGGAGACCTTACGGCCACAGCTCTGAGCAGCCGCGTCGACAAGGGAGGTGGAGAACATGGGCCACTTGGACTCAATATCTCCAGACTCCCTCGGGATCCGGTCGAAGCTCCATCGGAGGTGGGAACTGAAGATCTCTCTGACAGGGGGCTCGGCCAAACATTCCCAATAGACCCTCACAGTACGTTTGGGTCTCCCGAGTCTGTCTAGCTTCCTCCCCCACCATCGGATCCAACTCACCACCAGGTGGTGATCAGTTGACAGCTCCGCTCCTCTCTTCACCCGAGTGTCCAAGACATATGGCCGGAGGTCAGATGAGACGACCACAAAGTCGATCATCGACCTCCGGTCTAGGGTGTCCTGGTGCCACGTGCACTGATGGACACCCTTATGCTTGAACATGGTGTTTGTTATGGATAAGCCGTGACTAGCACAGAAATCCAATTGGATTGCATTTCTGTGCTAGTCTGTGCTTTTTATTTTATTTTATTTTAATTTTATTATTTATTTACTGTTTTATTTTTTTTTTCTATTTTTTATTTATTGACCCAGACTTATTAATATATAACATATTCAATTTTTACAGTGCAAGAAAAAGCGACTCAAAGGTTTTAGATTTTAGATTTAGATTGTTTTAGATAAACATGAAGCTACAGTAACTAGATTTTTACTCATATATTATATTTTATTTGTTTATTTTTAGTTTTTTTAGTTTAGTTTAGTTTGATTTTATTTTTTACTGTATTTATTTTATTATATTTTATTTTATTATTTTATTTTATTGATTATTTTATTTTAAGGTAATTTATTTTTGTTTTTATTTTATTTTATTTTATTGCTTTTTTATGTATTAATTATTTTTATTGACCCAGACTTTATATAGTTTTATCTGTGATGTGATTATCTCTCAGTGTATGGATGAATGAAGCTCAGTGGCCAGCTCATGTGACCTGTGAGAATCTCTTTATCTAATCTGCCACTGTGAACATCTCAAGATGAAGTTGGGCCAAGTGTAAAGCAAACGAGTGAGTGTTTACTCACGGCTCCGGCGGGATCAGCAGCTCGACCCGGAGGCCCAGGCGGTCCTGGAGGGCCAGGGATCATCACGCCTGAAACAACAGCAGGAGTCAGTCTCACTCCACACACACCTCAGCAGAACCGATTGGGAAAGGGATAACTCAGCAGGGGTCGACTGTGAGAGTGTGTGAAGGCCATTTGGTCCCTCATTATCTTAGATCAACAACAACAAGATGCCAAGAAACAATAAACAGATGTAACGCTTTATTGACCTTCATGACCCTCACCTGTGAAAGAGCTGTTAGCTTTAGCAACCTCAGTTATAAAGATGTGTGTATGTTTAAGGCTTTACTAAAGAGGCCCTTTTCCAAACTCTTGTTGGGTGTTGTGTTTGAGCTCTACTAGAGCAGGTTTTCCTGCTTGAATGTTGATTATTTCCTCATATTCTCCATTGTTGCGGCTCCTCTCTTCCCAGTCTGTCAGTAACTCTGTTTAGTTCCTGTCTCTATGAAGCCCCTCCTTCTGAAAGCACACTGTGCTCTGATTGGTCGGCTGGAGCAGTGTGTAGTGATTGGTGTTTGTTCTCACCAGAGCTGTATCGTCCAGGTGGTCCGGGAGGTCCCGGCGGTCCAGGAGGTCCAGCAAAACCACTTCTCCCGAAACCCGGTGCACCAGGGGGTCCTCGTGGTCCTGGATGACCCGGAGGCCCCACAACAGATTCCCCTTTAGGCCCCTGCTGACAAAACACTCAATTATTACACATTTCACAGCATTACAACCGAACAGCCCATCACGTCACAAAAAAACAATTCACTCAATGAAAATTAACTTTTAATTATTCAAAATGTACTCTGAATGGTAACAGCATGTGGTAAGTGATTAGTGAGTAAATAATTCCTTCTAAAAAAAAAAACAGTCAAGAAAATCTATAAAATACCATAATTTATGATGAATTGTTGATATTTTTTTCTGCTCTAAGTCAGTCATAAGGAATTGAGAATGTCAATTAGATGTTTCACTCTAATTTGATCAAAGTCAGAAAATGAGAGTCATGTGATGTAATGTGCAGATCATCATGTCACTGAATTCATGATCAAACACATGGGGTGGGATATATTAGGCAGCAAGTGAACATTTTGTCCTCAGAGTTGATGTGTTAGAAGCAGGAAAAATGGGCAAGCGTAAGGATTTGAGCGAGTTTGACAAGGGCCAAATTGTGATGGGACGACTGGGTCAGAGCATCTCCAAAACTGCAGCTCTTGTGGGGTGTTCCCGGTCTGCAGTGGTCAGGATCTATCAAAAGTGCTCCAAGGAAGGAACAGTGGTGAACCGGCCACAGGGTCATGGGCGGCCAAGGCTCATTGATGCACGTGGGGAGCGAAGGCCGGCCCGTGTGGTCCGATCAAACAGACGAGCTACTGGAGCTCAAACTGCTCAAGAAGTTAATGCTGGTTCTGATAGAAAGGTGTCAGAATACACAGAGCATCTCAGTTTGTTGCGTATGGGGCGGCATAGCCGCTGACCAGTCAGGGTGCCCATGCTGACCCCTGTCCACCGCCGAAAGCACCAACAGTGGCACGTGAGCATCAGAACTGGACCACGGAGCAATGGAAGAAGGTGGCCTGGTCTGATGAATCACGTGTTCTTTTACATCACGTGGATGGCCGGGTGTGTGTACGTGGCTTCCCTGGGGAACACATGGCACCAGGATGCACTATGGGAAGAAGGCGAGCCAGCGGAGGCAGTGTGATGCTTTGGGCAATGTTCTGCTGGGAAACCTTGGGTCCTGCCATCCATGTGGATGTTCCTTTGACACATACCACCTACCTAAGCATTGTTGAGCCCATGTACAGCCTTTCATGGAAACGGTATTCCCTGGTGGCTGTGGCTCTTCCAGCAGGATAATGCTCCTGACACAAAGCACAAATGCTTCAGGAATGGTTTGAGGAGCACAACAACGAGTTTGAGGTGTTGACTCGGCCTCCAAATTCCCCAGATCTCAATCCAATCGAGCATCTGTGGGATGAGCTGAACAAACAAGTCCGATCCATGGAGGCCCCACCTAACAACTTACAGGACTTAAAGGATCTGCTGCTAACATCTTGGTGCCAGATACCACAGCACACCTTCAGGGATCTAGTGGAGGCCATGCCTCGACAGGTCAGCAAAATATTAGCACAATATTATTAATATTATTTTATTCAGATGCTCAAACTGAGCAAAATATGCAGATGCTGATATTTATATGAGAGTATAGCAGATACTGACATGAAATGCATATAACTATTCATATCTGCCAATAATATATCTTAGCAAGATGATATTTAAATGCGTCGTTTTATGATCAAAGCTCAGTTTTAAAACATGTAACACAATGATGACTGACAGATGAACTAATAACCCTTCCTCAAAAGCCTGATGATCATATTTCAGACTCATGGTTTTTATAACAAATGATGATGATAATCACGTAAAGCTGCTTCAGCTGAAATATTACTAACAATATCAAAGTTATTCTTGCGTTTACTTGATATAAATCAGCACAGATTTAAAGACACGAGAAGCTCGAGCTGAAGGAGGACGCTTGTGCAATTACGCTAAAAGAGCTTTATTTGATAAAAGAGTCTAAACTCTCAGTCAGACACAGGACTGGAGAGAGTGAGTGCTCAGGTTTATCAGATCATGCTAGAGAAATGTGTGTATCAAATATGATAGGGGTAAAATAAATGCATGTTTGAGTCTAAAGAACTGATGCACTGGTTCACAGTCGCGAAACAGAAAGTGTGTGCAGAGCTTTAATATAAGGCCACGTGTGTGTGCGTGTCCCTCACCACCAAACCAGACTTCCCAGGATCCCCAGGCATCCCCGCTTCACCTTTCTCTCCTTTCTCTCCTCTGAAGCCTTTATCACCCTGTCACACACACACAATCTCATTAATGTCTCACAGCACAATGCTGGCTGTATCTGAGGAGGAGATGTGAGATGAAACTCACAGTGGCTTTGGCTCCCAGTGTGTCGCCTATGAGAGAGCGGATCAGACACTCATGAACACGTGTGATTGGACAGTGACACGCATGAAGTGAAGACGTAAAGGACAGAATGCTCTAGTGTGATATGATGATGTACGTACTCAAGAGCGACGGCAGGCCGGGAAGACCCCGCTCCCCTTTCTGCCCTTTGGCTCCGGGCAACGAGCAGACGGCGCCCTCTACAGACGAGGAGGACACGACCACTGAAAACAGCATCACACACACTCATTACAACAGCATCACACACACTCATTACAACAGCATCACACACACACTCATAACAACAGCATCACACACACTCGCATCACACACACTCATTACAACAGCATCACACACACTCGCACACACACTCATTACAACAGCATCACACACACTCATTACAACAGCAGCATCACACACACTCATTACAACAGCATCACACACACTCATAACAACAGCATCACACACACTCGCATCACACACACTCATAACAACACACTCATTACAACAGCATCACACACACTCATTACAACAGCATCACACACACTCATTACAACAGCATCACACACACACTCATTACAACAGCATCACACACACTCATTACAACAGCATCACACACACTCATTACAACAGCATCATCACACACACTCATAACAACACACTCATTACAACAGCATCACACACACTCATTACAACAGCATCACACACACACTCATAACAACACACTCATTACAACAGCATCACACACACTCATAACAACACACTCATTACAACAGCATCACACACACTCATTACAACAGCATCACACACACACTCATAACAACAGCATCACACACACACTCATTACAACAGCATCACACACACACTCATTACAACAGCATCATTACACACACTCATTACAACAGCATCACACACACTCATTACAACAGCATCATCACACACACTCATAACAACAGCATCACACACACACTCATTACAACAGCATCACACACACACTCATTACAACAGCATCATCACACACACTCATTACAACAGCATCACACACACTCATTACAACAGCATCACACACACACTCATTACAACAGCATCACACACACACTCATAACAACAGCATCACACACACTCATAACAACACACTCATTACAACAGCATCTCACACACTCATTACAACAGCATCATCACACACACTCATAACAACACACTCATTACAACAGCATCACATCACACACACTCATTACAACAGCATCACACACACACTCATTACAACAGCATCACACACACTCATTACAACAGCATCACACACACTCATCATTACAACAGCATCACACACACTCATTACACACATTACAACAGCATCATCATCAACACATCACACACACATTACAACAGCATCACACACACACTTACAACAGCATCACACACACTCATTACAACAGCATCACACACACACTCATTACAACAGCATCATCACACACACTCATTACAACAACAGCATCACACACACTCATTACAACAGCATCACAGCACACACACACTCATTACAACAGCATCACACACACTCATTACAACAGCATCACACACACTCATTACAACAGCATCACACACACTCATAACACAGCACACACACACTCATTACAACACACACTCAATCACATCACACACACTCATTACAACAGCATCACACACACACTCATAACAGCATCACACACACTCATTACAACACATCATCACACACACACTCATTACAACAGCATCTCACACACTCATTACAACAGCATCACACACACACTCATTACAACAGCATCACACACACACTCATTACAACAGCATCACACACACTCATTATTACAACAGCATCATCACACACTCATTACAACAGCATCATCACACACACACTCATTACAACAGCATCACACACACTCATTACAACAGCATCACACACACACTCATTACAACAGCATCACAGCATCACACACACACACACACTCATTACAACAGCATCACACACACTCATTACAACAGCATCACACACACACATTACAACAGCATCACACACACACTCATTACAACACACACACACATAACAACAGCATCACACACACACTCATTACAACAGCATCACACACACTCATTACAACAGCATCATCACACACACTCATTACAACAGCATCACACACACACTCATTACAACAGCATCATCACACACACTCATTACAACAGCATCACACACACACACACACTCTCATCACAGCACACTCATTACAACAGCATCATCACACACACACTCATTACAAGCAGCATCACACACACTCATTACAACAGCATCACACACACTCATTACAACAGCATCACACACACTCATAACAACAGCATCACACACACACACTCATTACAACAGCATCACACACACTCATTACAACAGCATCACACACACACTCATTACAACAGCATCACACACACTCATTACAACAGCATCACACACACTCATTACAACAGCATCACACACACACTCATTACAACAGCATCATCACACACACTCATTACAACAGCATCACACACACTCATTACAACAGCATCACACACACACTCATTACAACAGCATCATCACACACACTCATTACAACAGCATCACACACACTCATTACAACAGCATCACACACACTCATAACAACAGCATCACACACACTCATTACAACAGCATCACACACACTCATTACAACAGCATCACACACACACTCATAACAACAGCATCACACACACTCACATAACAACAGCACAACAGCATCACACACACTCATTACAACAGCATCACACACACACTCATTACAACAGCACAGCATCACACACACACTCATTACAACAGCATCACACACACTCATTACAACAGCATCATCACACACACTCATTACAACAGCATCACACACACACTCATTAACAACAGCAGCATCACACACATCATCACACACACTCATTACAACAGCATCACACACACTCATAACAACAGCAGCATCACACACACTCATTACAACAGCATCACACACACTCATCAACAGCAGCATCACACACACTCATTACAACAGCATCACACACACTCATAACAACAGCAGCATCACACACACACACATTCACAACAGCATCACACACACTCATTACAACAGCATCACACACACTCATTACAACAGCATCACACACACATTACAACAGCATCATCACACACACTCATTACAACAGCATCACACACACACTCATTACAACAGCATCACACACACACACTCATTACAACAGCATCACACACACACTCATTACAACAGCATCACACACACACTCATTACAACAGCACAGCACACACTCATTACAACAGCATCACACACACTCAACAGCATCACACACACACTCATTACAACAGCATCACACACACTCATTACAACAGCATCATCACACACACATTACAACAGCATCACACACACTCATTACAACAGCATCATCACACACACTCATCACACACACATACAACATCATACACACACTCATTACAACAGCATCACACACACATTACAAACTCATAACAACAGCATACACACAGCATCAGCATCACACACACTCATTACAACAGCATCACACACACTCATTACAACAGCATCATCACACACTCATTACAACAGCATCACACATCACACACACACACTCATTACAACACATCATTACAACAGCATCACACACACTCACTCATTACACACACTCATTACAACAGCATCACACACTCATTACAACAGCATCACACACAGCATCACACACACTCATTACAACAGCATCACACACACACTCATTACACAACAGCATCAGCACACACACTCATTAACAACAGCATCACACACACTCATTACAACAGCATCACACACACACTCATTACAACAGCATCACACACACACTCATACACACACAGCATCACACACACACTCATTACAACAGCATCACACACACTCATCATACAACAGCATCATCACACACTCATTACAACAGCATCACACACACTCATTACAACAGCATCACACACACTCATTACAACAGCATCACACACACTCATAACAACAACAGCATCATTACAACAGCATCACACACACACTCATTACAACAGCATCATCACACACACTCATTACAACAGCATCATCACACACACAACATTACAACAGCATCATCACACACACTCATTACAACAGCATCATCACACACTCATTACAACAGCATCACACACACTCATTACAACAGCATCATCACACACACTCATTACAACAGCATCATCACACACACACTCATTACAACAGCATCACACACACTCATTACAACAGCATCATCACACACACTCATTACAACAGCATCACACACACTCATAATAACAGCATCACACACACTCATAACAACAGCATCACACACACTCATTACAACAGCATCACACACACTCATTACAACAGCATCACACACACTCATTACAACAGCATCACACACACTCATAACAACAGCAGCATCACAGCATCACACACACTCATTACAACAGCATCACACACACACTCATTACAACAGCATCACACACACTCATAACAACAGCAGCATCACACACACTCATTACAACAGCATCACACACACTCATAACAACAGCAGCATCACACACTCATTACAACAGCATCACACACACTCATAACAACAGCATCACACACACTCATTACAACAGCATCACACACACTCATTACAACAGCATCATCACACACACTCATTACAACAGCATCACACACACTCATAACAACAGCATCACACACACTCGCATCACACACACTCATTACAACAGCATCACACACACTCATAACAACAGCATCACACACACTCATTACAACAGCATCACACACACTCATAACAACAGCATCATCACACACACTCATTACAACAGCATCACACACACATAACAACAGCAGCATCACACACACTCATTACAACAGCATCACACACACTCATAACAACAGCATCACACACACTCATTACAACAGCATCACACACACTCATTACAACAGCATCATCACACACTCATTACAACAGCATCACACACACACTCATAACAACAGCATCACACACACATTACAACAGCATCACACACACTCATTACAACAGCATCATCACACACCTCATTACAACAGCATCACACACACACTCATTACAACAGCATCACACACACTCATTACAACAGCATCATCACACACTCATTACAACAGCATCATCACACACTCATAACAACAGCATCACACACACTCATAACAACAGCATCACACACACTCATAACAACAGCATCACACACACTCATAACAACAGCATCATAACAACAGCATCACACACACTTATAACAACAGCATCACACACACTCATAACAACAGCATCACACACACTCATTACAACAGCATCACACACACTTATAACAACAGCATCACACACACTCATAACAACAGCATCACACACACTCATAACAACAGCATCACACACACTCATAACAACAGCATCATAACAACAGCATCACACACACTTATAACAACAGCATCACACACACTTATAACAACAGCATCACACACACTCATTACAACAGCATCACACACACTTATAACAACAGCATCACACACACTCATTACAACAGCATCACACACACTTATAACAACAGCATCACACACACTCATAACAACAGCATCACACACTCATTACAACAGCATCACACACACTCTCATTACAACAGCATCACACACACTCATTACAACAGCATCACACACACTCATGACAACAGCATCACACACACTCATAACAACAGCATCACACACACTCATAACAACAGCATCACACACACTTATAACAACAGCATCACACACACTCATTACAACAGCATCACACACACTCATAACAACAGCATCACACACACTCATAACAACAGCATCACACACACTCATTACAACAGCATCACACACACTTATAACAACAGCATCACACACACTCATTACAACAGCATCACACACACTCATTACAACAGCATCACACACACTCATTACAACAGCATCACACACACTTATAACAACAGCATCACACACACTCATAACAACAGCATCACACACACTTATAACAACAGCATCACACACACTCATTACAACAGCATCACACACACTCATAACAACAGCATCACACACACTCATTACAACAGCATCACACACACTCATTACAACAGCATCACACACACTCATAACAACAGCATCACACACACTTATAACAACAGCATCACACACACTCATTACAACAGCATCACACACACTTATAACAACAGCATCACACACACTCATAACAACAGCATCACACACACTTATAACAACAGCATCACACACACTCATAACAACAGCATCACACACACTCATAACAACAGCATCACACACACTTATAACAACAGCATCACACACACTTATAACAACAACAGCATCACACACACTTATAACAACAACAGCATCACACACACTTATAACAATGTATCATGTGTTCATGACAAAAACACTATCGTTCAAAAGTTTGGGATCAGTAATGTTTCTGAGAGTCTCTCCTGCTCATTAATCTGCTCATAACTCCAGTAGATCAGTGTAATACTCCTCCAGTGTAGATCAGCTGTTCTCTGTGTGAATATATAGTAAAGTGTGATTTATTCCTGTGATCAAAGCTGAGTTTATCATCATTACTCCAGTCTTCAGTGTCACATGATCCTTCACTGATCATTCTCATGTGAGGATCTGATGCTCAACACACATTTATGATTATTATCAGTTCATATTTCTGTGGAAATGTCATACTTTTGATTTCTCAGGATTCTTTGATCAAAAGAACAGCATTTATCTGAGAGAGGATCTTTGGTGACATTATAAGTGTCTTTACTGTCACTTTTGATCAGTTTAATGCGTCCTTGAATAATAAAAGTGTTAATTTCATTAAATAAAGTAACTTTTGAACAGTAGTGTATGATAATCATAAAACAACTCACCTTTTGTAGAATCCCCATTAACCTGAGCAACAGCAGAGAAAGAAAGACAGGTGTGTGTTAATGTGTGAGAAACACATCTGGATGTGAATCAAGCACTGGTGAGGCGAGAGGAAACCCACTGGTGTTTCACAGCAGAACTGTGTGTTAGTATCAGATGCTCAGAACATTTCCTCTCAGGAATCAAAGATGGGATGAAGAACCGAACATCAGCTGCTCCTGATTGACTGACTGACTGATGTACATGCAGACAGAAACACTGTGGATCCATACGGACTGAATCATGGGATACGCACAGCTCTACGGCCCTCGGAGCGTTATGAGATATCAGACTGATAATGTGTGTTTGCTACTAAATCACTGACTCCTATAGTATTTATGAGCTGAAAACACAGCGCAGCTTTGAATCAATGCTGAGAGATTTAAGATTTCACTGCTTGTGCCAGGGTCCGTCAGCTCATACATTATAGTCAGAAACAGTTAAGAGGTGTATTATTCTGTGTATATTCTAGTTTAATATCCAGAGCAAACTGTAAGAACGGTATTGACTTACTAATGAAAACATATTTTTTCTACTACATAATATGATACAAATTTGAATAGTAAACAAATAAAATATTATACTTAATTTTATAAAATAATACTTCATTTTTGTTTTGGTGCAGAATTGACACACTTCTCCTTTAATTATGACTAATAAACCATCATTTAGAGGAATAATTATCGAGCAGAGTTTAAGAGCAGAAGAGCAGAGTTAAAAGATGATGAAGATGAAGATGAAGATGATATTATACAGTGACTTACGGGCTGTTTGCAGTTGGGTCGAGGAGGGATGGGAAACACCGTCTGTAGGAGCGTGAGGTAAAGTGACACTGAGCAATGGCATTACAGACAGTCTGAATGAGACAGAAGCTCAGAGAAGACACTTACTCCTCTGGGACAGCTGAACGGCCCTGGACGTCCCGGTGGACCCGGCGGACCCGGCGGACCCTTTGGGACGAAACACGGATGGAGATATTAGAGACGCAGGACCATCACAAACATCATGAAACACGTGACAGCCAGGAACACTGAGTATAACAGGCTGTTCTCTGGAGACGCTTCATGCTGAGAGGTAAAGTGTGTGCAGCTGCCCTGAACGGTCACTATCTCTTATCTCTTAGAGAGAAACACTGACTTCTTACATGATGCTTTAAAGAATGCCAAGGGCAGAAATCTGGATCTTATCGAGTTTGGAGTTAAGGCATGACATGCTGTGAGGAAAAGAGCTCAATAATACGCTTCCATTCATAAAATGCCATACCAATTATCCATATATTAAACAAGAGCTGGAATCTGATTGGCCGAGAGCCGTGTGATATCCCCCGGGATCAGCACTGGAACCGTTTCACCGTGTGTATCAAATGCTCCTGTTGTTGTGTCATGAACTGCAGCTTTAAGAGTGTTTAGGTGAGGATGCAGTTGTTTCGACTGAAATATGTGCCTCATATATAAACACAGCGGCTGTTTTAGGGTTTGTTCAGACTCTGTCAGACGTGAGCTCCAGCGCCAGCGTGCGTCCAGCGCTCATGTACCCGCAGAGAACAGCTTCATCTGGGACAGGCCTGAGGGATCTGAGCTGCTCTTACTGGATACACATGAGATATCATTCATCTGGGCATCTCAAACGGACAATCTTTGGGTTACTCATCTATGACTTGTTCCAGAGCAACTCATTCGGGTTAAGGGGAAAATGAAGTTTCATATGTTTAGGTATTTATCTTGAATCCTGTACTAGAGCGCCGCTTTTGTGCGTCTGACTGAATAGTTTGCATGTGTTTATTTCCTGTTGTCTTTTAGAACGGCTATTGTTGTTCAATAAATATTATTTTATATAAATATGCAGTATTTGGTGTTGAGAAAGGGTCCGTCGGTGATTGTGATATGGTGACTTCAGGTTCATTATTACACCATTAGATGCGGCAGAGACGGTCTTTATGAGTGCCTGGTGGAAACAGGGAAGTTGTTTTAGTGCGGTCCATCTTTTAAAAGGACAAACACAAAGATATGGCTTTCCTCAGCGGACGCTCAAACTGATTTGACCTGCATCCATATATAAGATTTAGTCGATCTCTTTGTCATGATGCATAAGCTTCAGTGAACTTTTGCTGATCCCGCACTGGTGTGAGCTCCGCAGCAGACGTCTTCCCGACTGTCAAAGTGGCGATACGTCAGGAAAGTGCGGATTCGTAGGAGGACCGCGAGTGTTTAGGGTGCCATTTGGGACAAGGCCTTGGAGTCAGTGCTTGAGCTCGACTTGAGATGGGAATCCGGCGGAAGGAAGTAGTTCTGCACAAGAGCGTTTTAACACACTGTTGTTGTTTCTGATTTATTCACACACTCTTGTGCCGTCGAACTGTTGTATAAACTCAATAACACACTCATAAAATTGATAAAATTATACATTTATATAGATATAATAGATTTATAAAAAGTCTCCACTGACTCTGTATCAGAATAAAGATGATTTGTCAGTGAAACACACGACACATGGATACACTCACAGGTAAGCCGGCAGACTCTCCTTTCTCCCCCTTCCGGCCGTTGGTTCCTGGACGACCCTGAGGACACACACAACACCATCATCACAACTCTTTCACAGACTAATGCTTTTATTCATTGCATTAAACTGATCAAAAGTGACAGTAAAGACACTTATAATGTCACCAAAGATCCTCTCTCAGATAAATGCTGTTCTTTTGAACTTTCTATTCATCAAAGAATCCTGAGAAATATGAACTGATAATAATCATAAATGTGTATACTGAGTCTTTCAGAAACTTACCGGACGTCCTGGAAACCCAAACTCGCCCTTTGGTCCAGTCGGCCCGACGAGGCCCTGGATCAGATGAATAACAGAGATCAGACGGGACACAACACAGTTAGAGCAGGTGCACGGCGGACAGACCCTTACTCGTTACAGAAGCAGCTGGACACACACTCACGAAGAAAAACATATGAATTGGGAAATGGCAGGAGAGTCAGAGCGACTCCAGTCCGGAGGGGAAAGAGTGAGTTTCAGGGCTTAGACCAAATACTTGCTCACAAGTTGTGTGAATTTAAACCTCAGAATCTTTTGTAAGTTTTCTTTTGTGTTTTCTATCAAGAGCAATCAATCTTCAATGACTTCTAAATGAATGTCAGTTAGTTTTAATATAAACATGTCATAAGTAGTTGCAGAAAAGCATCAAAACGACCGATGTCACTGTATCTTTGTTACATTGTGCTGTGTAGCTCCGCCCACACTGTAATCTCATTGGTCCATTTCAAGCATGCTCTGATTGGCTGTGATTTTGTTGGCATTTTTGTTTTCAGGCTGGACAGAGAACTAGAGATCAAGAACTAAAGTTACCAAATGACAACATTACACACATAAAGGTGGAGCTGATGTGACGGAGCGCCAGAAATAATGAGCTAAACAACTGGGATTCATTGAACACGCTCTATCCAAACGTTCATTTGAAATATTCATAACTGAATTTATGTGTTAAAGCTATGAATAAATCACAGTCATGACGTCTTCCTCTCACCTTTTCACCAGGCGGTCCAGGAGCGCCACTATCTCCCTGGGAATAAAATAAATACTTTACAACCATAACAAATCTTCAGTGTGTTCAGTTAAAGAGCACTGCTCTGATCAAGAGTAACACAGAGGTCAGAGTCGTCAGTGACCTTTAGTCCTTTTGGTCCCTCTGGTCCAGAAACTCCAGACACAAACGCCGGCTCCCCTTTCTGGCCCTAGGACAGAGTTCAGCAACACACACATAATTACAAACACACTAACATCCATATTCATCAGCAGCAGCAGCTTCTCATGAGAATGTGATACGCACGCAAACCTCCGCGGACAGACACACGCACACACACGCACACACACACACACACACACACACACACACACACACACACGCACACACACACGCACACACACACACGCACTCACGTACACGCACACACACCACACACACACACACACACACACACACACACACACGCACACACACGCACACACACACACACACACACACACACACACACACACACACACACACACGCACACACACACACACACACTCACACACGCGCACACGAACGCACACACATGCACACACACGCACGCACACACACACGAACGCGCACACGCACACACACGAACGCGCACACACACACACGCACGCACACGCACACACACACACACACACGCACGCACGCACGCACACACACACACACACACACACGCACGCACGCACACACACACACACACACATGCACGCACTCACCACACACACACACTCACACACACACACACACACACTCACGCACTCACGCGCACGCATACACACACACACACACACACACTCACACGCACTCACGCACGCATACACCACACACACACACACACACACACACACACTCACACGCACTCACGCACGCATACACACACACACACACACACACAGACACACTCACACGCACTCACGCACGCATACACCACACACACACACACACACACACACACACACACACACACACACACACACACACACACACACACACACACACACACACACACACACACACACACTCACACGCACTCACGCACGCGCGCACACCACACTCACACACACACACACTCACACACACACACACTCACACGCACTCACGCACGCATACACCACACACACACACACTCACACGCACTCACGCACACACACACACACACACACACACACACACACACACACAGGTTAGCACAGCCCTGTGTCATGTGATGAGGGTGTTGCTGTGTGTTAGTTGTGTTTAGTGAGTCTGTTAGTCATTAACTCTGTTTTCTGCTCATGTTCCCCAGAGATTCAGTGCAAACCTGCTTTAATCTCTTGCCTAGTGTGTGTTAAAACACTCCATCATCAGCCGGATGTTCGAGATGAGGATTACGACACCAGCAGATCAATAATTCAATATCCATTAGAGAATCAAATCTAGTGTATTATCTAGTGTATATCTTATACAGACATTTATAATGTCACCAAAGATCCTCTCTCAGATAAATGCTGTTCTTTTGAACTTTCTATTCAAAGAATCCTGAGAAATCAAATGTACGTACTAGATAATACACAGGATCATGTGACACTGAAGAGCTAAATTCAGCTTTGATTCATTTGAAACCATCATTTATTTTGTTCATATTTATGTTATCAAATTAATCTAAATGTTTAGCTACAAACACAGACTGAAATCTTACACTGATGGTTAAGAGACAACAGAAACACTTTACAGAAAATGATTGAGAATTCATTAGTATATTGGTATTTCTGAGAGTCATCATTTTGAAGTAATCAGACACTGAAGGTTTGTAATGAAGCATGTTTGAGCTCACAATGCACACGTCTCCTGCGAGAGGATTGGTCTGTGTGGTCGAGGGGTTTGCATCTGGTAAACCTCAAACAATGAGTCTCTTGATCACACACCAATAAATGCTCCACTCTCTCATTCACACCGCTTGTGTCGGCTCGTCTCTCACCTTTAGGCCTGGAGGCCCCTGGATCCCCGGGGCCCCGGTATCACCCTTTGGCCCTTTTGGTCCCTGGAGGAATTAAAACAAAACTAATTTCTTCATTTTGTCATCATTGCTGTAAGATCATTAAACTAGATGTAAACATTTTCTAAAGTGCAAAAACCACACAAATATCCAAATGATCCAAAACCTCTCAACTATAATTACTTTTAATAACTTAAAAATATACTTATACTTAAACACAGAATTCCAGTCATTGTTGTAGTTAAATGTTCCACTGTGTGAAACGATGTTTGGGTTATTATCTCGCCCCACAGGGCAGGTTTGGACGCTGTGATGGATCGCGTGAAGCAGAACGCTCTCCTCTGAGAAACCTTTCCTCTGAAACAAACGCAGGCGTTCTTCGCTGCTCTCTGTTTATTTCACTTCGCTTATGCCTGTCAATGCCCGTAAAGTCCATAATAATGCAAAGCTAATGTGTTGTAATTGTTTAAAATACGGTTTCACAGGCAAGAATTCAATGACTGACTGTAAATAATGCAATTACACCGCAGCGTGTTTACATTCCTGTGTTCTGGGTGAAGCGAGCATGTGGTTTTCAGCAGCTATTGTGCCATAGTCTCTACGCTCGTCTTATTGAACGTTTCTGTGGGAAATAGTTTGGGAATTAAAGCATGAAAAATAATATCTGGAATATGATGCCCAAACCTCACTGGAGGGTTATGAGCACAAGATGACACACATACTTTAAGACCTATAACAATAACTGATATTTCATTCTTGTTAGGCTGGTATTGATGTCCCTTCTGGATTTTAGTTATTTTCTAACAGACAGGAAGAGGAGGGGGCCAAGTCTCGCTGAGGCTGGACCACCCCACAAACAGCCTCATTAATGCCTCTCAGCGCCCCGTTCAGTTCCGGGTGCTGGAGACAATGTGTTCGTTGTAGTCACTGGGCCCGTCCGAGTTCACACACCCATGCAACTACCCACTGTTATACGAACAAAATAAAAACAAACATAAGCAAAAAAAGAGCACTTTTCCTCTTAATCTTTCCATGAGCTCCAGCTCCCTGCACAGCGGCCTGTCGCCGGATCCAATCCAACCCCTTCCCACGGGCAGAGGCTTGGGAAGACATCCCCGGAGTGTCAAAATGGGTTTTGGGCAAAATAAAATGAGGTTACTCACTCCAATTCACTCGAAGACCCCTTGTTTCAACGGTGTGGTCTCCACCTCGGTAAGAAGCAACGAGACACTCGTCCTCCGCGTCGAGGTGATGACTGGCAAAAGCTGCGGTGGAGACGGTCCCGCCAGCCCAGAGCAAGTCTGCTTAACCTACTTCCTCGTCCCCAAAAAAGATGGTGGCTTCAGACCCATCTTAGACCTCAGACACCTGAATCGTGCCCTTATGAAACGGACGTTCAGGATGATTACATTGAAACAGATACTCTCGCAAATATGCCCAGGGAACTGGTTCTTCTTCCTGGATCTGAAAGATGCTTACTTTCACATCCAGATAGCCCCCATCACAGACCATTCTTGAGATTCGCCTTCGCGGGAGTGGCATATCAATATATATACGGTTCTTCCGTTTGGGCTGTCCCTAGCTCCTCGCACTTTCACAAAGTGTAAGAGTGCGGCACTTTCCCCACTCAGACAGATGGGAATCCGCTTTCTGAATTGTCTCAACGACTGGCTTACACCCTTAAGTGGTCTATCTTCTCCACCTGGTGCACAGTTCAGAGCGAAGACCCAAATTCTTGTGACATATCACTGGTGCTGTCCTGCCTCCAGGAATTACTGGACAAGGGACATGCTCCCTCCATGCTCAAGGTTTATGTGGTGGCCATAGCAGCGTTCCACTCCCCTGTGGCTGGCCAACCTGTAGGCAGAAAGACTCAACCCACTTTGTCCTGGGCCTGGTCCAGTGGTGTGTCCATTGGGGAAATCTGTGAGGCAGCTGGCAGGGCCTTGCCGTCCACATTTGCAAGGTTTTATAGCTTAGACATCCCCACTTTGCAGGCACAGGTACTCTCTGTGTGATGGAATTAACTTCTGTTGAGCTCAATCCACTTTTAACCCACACTCCTGTCTATACAGAATCAATTCTCCTGAACTTGGCCTCTTATGAGCTGAAGCTCGCTACAGTTTCCTGTGACTCGGAAGTTTAGAGTTGCTACTGTCAGGCATTTCGCCTTCCTTACTTGTAAGCTCTTGGCCCTTCTAGTGCCTAGACTTACAGGGTTTTTCTTGGAATGATTATTAGGACAGGGGTATCCTTACAGGTTCAGTCCCTTACGTCTGAGCCCCTAGCTGGATATCTGTCGCCCTACTATGTGTTGGTTCCTCGGGCCCCTTATTAGTGCTTAAGGCCAAGTTATCATGTACCGCAGCCGTAGCACAGCATGATTTAATGAGTACAAGCACGAGTAAAGTATCAACAGGGAACATACTCGGTTACTAATGTAACCTCGGTTCCCTGAGATACGGGAACGAGTACTACATTTAGTTTTCTGATTCACTGTTGTGTTTTCTGATTCACTGATGTGTTTTCTGATTCACTGTTGTGTTTTCTGACTCACTGTTGTGTTTTCTGATTCACTGTTGTGTTTTCTGATTCTCTGTTGTGTTTTCTGATTCACTGATGTGTTTTCTGATTCACTGTTGTGTTTTCTGATTCACTGTTGTGTTTTCTGATTCTCTGTTGTGTTTTCTGATTCACTGATGTGTTTTCTGATTCACTGTTGTGTTTTCTGATTCACTGATGTGTTTTCTGATTCACTGTTGTGTTTTCTGACTCACTGTTGTGTTTTCTGATTCACTGTTGTGTTTTCTGATTCTCTGTTGTGTTTTCTGATTCACTGATGTGTTTTCTGATTCACTGTTGTGTTTTCTGATTCACTGTTGTGTTTTCTGATTCTCTGTTGTGTTTTCTGATTCACTGATGTGTTTTCTGATTCACTGATGTGTTTTCTGATTCTGTTGTGTTTTCTGATTCACTGATGTGTTTTCTGATTCTGTTGTGTTTTCTGATTCACTGATGTGTTTTCTGATTCACTGATGTGTTTTCTGATTCACTGTTGTGTTTTCTGATTCACTGATGTGTTTTCTGATTCTGTTGCGTTTTCTGATTCAGTTGCGTTTTCTGATTCTGTTGCGTTTTCTGATTCACTGTTGCGTTTTCTGATTCTGTTGCGTTTTCTGATTCACTGATGTGTTTTCTGATTCTCTGTTGTGTTTTCTGATTCTGTTGTATTTTCTGATTCACTGTTGTGTTTTCTGATTCTGTTGTGTTTTCTGATTCTCTGTTGTGTTTTCTGATTCACTGTTGTGTTTTCTGATTCTCTGTTGTGTTTTCTGATTCACTGTTGTGTTTTCTGATTCTCTGTTGTGTTTTCTGATTCTCTGTTGTGTTTTCTGATTCTCTGTTGTGTTTTCTGATTCACTGTTGTGTTTTCTGATTCTCTGTTGTGTTTTCTGATTCACTGTTGTGTTTTCTGATTCTGTTGTGTTTTCTGATTCACTGTTGTGTTTTCTGATTCTCTGTTGTGTTTTCTGATTCTGTTGTGTTTTCTGATTCACTGTTGTGTTTTCTGATTCTGTTGTGTTTTCTGATTCTCTGTTGTGTTTTCTGATTCACTGTTGTGTTTTCTGATTCTCTGTTGTGTTTTCTGATTCTCTGTTGTGTTTTCTGATTCTCTGTTGTGTTTTCTGATTCTCTGTTGTGTTTTCTGATTCACTGTTGTGTTTTCTGATTCTCTGTTGTGTTTTCTGATTCACTGTTGTGTTTTCTGATTCACTGTTGTGTTTTCTGATTCACTGTTGTGTTTTCTGATTCTCTGTTGTGTTTTCTGATTCTGTTGTGTTTTCTGATTCACTGTTGTGTTTTCTGATTCACTGTTGTGTTTTCTGATTCTGATGTGTTTTCTGATTCTGTTGTGTTTTCTGATTCACTGTTGTGTTTTCTGATTCTCTGTTGTGTTTTCTGATTCTCTGTTGTGTTTTCTGATTCACTGTTGTGTTTTCTGATTCTCTGTTGTGTTTTCTGATTCACTGTTGTGTTTTCTGATTCTCTGTTGTGTTTTCTGATTCACTGTTGTGTTTTCTGATTCTCTGTTGTGTTTTCTGATTCTCTGTTGTGTTTTCTGATTCTCTGTTGTGTTTTCTGATTCACTGTTGTGTTTTCTGATTCTCTGTTGTGTTTTCTGATTCACTGTTGTGTTTTCTGATTCTCTGTTGTGTTTTCTGATTCACTGTTGTGTTTTCTGATTCACTGATGTGTTTTCTGATTCACTGTTGTGTTTTCTGATTCTCTGTTGTGTTTTCTGTTTCACTGTTGTGTTTTCTGATTCTGATGTGTTTTCTGATTCACTGTTGTGTTTTCTGATTCACTGTTGTGTTTTCTGATTCACTGTTGTGTTTTCTGATTCACTGTTGTGTTTTCTGATTCACTGATGTGTTTTCTGATTCTGATGTGTTTTCTGATTCTGTTGTGTTTTCTGATTCACTGTTGTGTTTTCTGATTCACTGTTGTGTTTTCTGATTCACTGTTGTGTTTTCTGATTCACTGTTGTGTTTTCTGATTCTCTGTTGTGTTTTCTGATTCTCTGTTGTGTTTTCTGATTCTCTGTTCTGATTCTGTTGTGTTTTCTGATTCACTGTTGTGTTTTGATTCTGATTCTGATCACTGTTGTGTTTTCTGATTCACTGTTGTGTTTTCTGATTCACTGTTGTGTTTTCTGATTCACTGTTGTGTTTTCTGATTCTCTGTTGTGTTTTCTGATTCTGTTGTGTTTTCTGATTCACTGTTGTGTTTCTGATTCTGATTCTGATTCTGTTGTGTTTTCTGATTCTGTTGTGTTTTCTGATTCACTGTTGTGTTTTCTGATTCTGTTGTGTTCTGACTGTTGTGTTTTCTGATTCTCTGTTGTGTTTTCTGATTCACTTCTGTTGTGTTTTCTGATTCACTGTTGTGTTTTCTGATTCTCTGTTGTGTTTTCTGATTCACTGTTGTGTTTTCTGATTCTCTGTTGTGTTTTCTGATTCTCTGTTGTGTTTTCTGATTCTCTGTTGTGTTTTCTGATTCACTGTTGTGTTTTCTGATTCTCTGTTGTGTTTTCTGATTCTCTGTTGTGTTTTCTGATTCACTGTTGTGTTTTCTGATTCTCTGTTGTGTTTTCTGATTCACTGTTGTGTTTTTCTGATTCTTTCTGATTCACTGTGTGTTTTCTGATTCTCTGTTGTGTTTTCTGATTCTGTTGTGTTTTCTGATTCACTGTTGTGTTTTCTGATTCACTGTTGTGTTTTCTGATTCTCTGATTGTTTTCTGATTCTGTTGTGTTTTCTGATTTGTGTTTTCTGATTCTCTGTTGTGTTTTCTGATTCTCTGTTGTGTTTTCTGATTCTCACTGTTGTGTTTTCTGATTCTCTGTTGTGTTTTCTGATTCTGTTGTGTTTTCTGATTCTCTGTTGTGTTTTCTGATTCTCTGTTGTGTTTTCTGATTCTGTTGTGTTTTCTGATTGTTGTGTTTTCTGATTCTCTGTTGTGTTTTCTGATTCTCTGTTGTGTTTTCTGATTCACTGTTGTGTTTTCTGATTCACTGTTGTGTTTTCTGATTCACTGTTGTGTTTTCTGATTCTCTGTTGTGTTTTCTGATGTTCTCTGTTGTGTTTTCTGATTCACTGTTGTGTTTTCTGATTCACTGTTGTGTTTTCTGATTCACTGTTGTGTTTTCTGATTCACTGTTGTGTTTTCTGATTCACTGTTGTGTTTTCTGATTCACTGTTGTGTTTTCTGATTCTGTCACTGATTCACTGTTGTGTTTTCTGATTCACTGTTGTGTTTTCTGATTCACTGTTGTGTTTTCTGATTCACTGTTGTGTTTTCTGATTCACTGTTGTGTTTTCTGATTCTCTGTTGTGTTTTCTGATTCTGTTGTGTTTTCTGATTCACTGTTGTGTTTTCTGATTCACTGTTGTGTTTTCTGATTCACTGTTGTGTTTTTTTCTGATTCATTCTGTTGTGTTTTCTGATTCACTGTTGTGTTTTCTGATTCTGATGTGTTTTCTGATTCTGTTGTGTTTTCTGATTCTGATTCACTGTTGTGTTTTCTGATTCTGTTGTGTTTTCTGATTCACTGTTGTGTTTTCTGATTCACTGTTGTGTTTTCATTCTGTTGTGTTTTCTGATTCTCTGTTGTGTTTGATTCTGTTGTGTTTTCTGATTCTGTGTTGTGTTTTCTGATTCTGTTGTGTTTTCTGATTCACTGTTGTGTTTTCTGATTCACTGTTGTGTTTTCTGATTCTCTGTTGTGTTTTCTGATTCTGTTGTGTTTTCTGATTCTGTTGTTGTTTTCTGATTCACTGTTGTGTTTTCTGATTCACTGTTGTGTTTTCTGATTCACTGTTGTGTTTTCTGATTCACTGTTGTGTTTTCTGATTCACTGTTGTGTTTTCTGATTCACTGTTGTGTTTTCTGATTCACTGTTGTTTTTCTGATTCACTGATTCTCTGATTCACTGTTGTGTTTTCTGATTCACTGTTGTGTTTTCTGATTCATTCTGTTGTGTGTGTTTGATTCTGTTGTGTTTTCTGATTCTGTTGTGTTTTCTGATTCACTGTTGTGTTTTCTGATTCATTCTGTTGTGTTTTCTGATTCACTGTTGTGTTTTCTGATTCACTGTTGTGTTTTCTGATTCACTGATGTGTTTTCTGATTCACTGTTGTGTTTTCTGATTCACTGTTGTGTTTTCTGATTCACTGTTGTGTTTTCTGATTCACTGTTGTGTTTTCTGATTCACTGTTGTGTTTTCTGATTCTGTTGTGTTTTCTGATTCACTGTTGTGTTTTCTGATTCACTGTTGTGTTTTCTGATTCACTGTTGTGTTTTCTGATTCACTGTTGTGTTTTCTGATTCACTGTTGTGTTTTCTGATTCACTGTTGTGTTTTCTGATTCACTGTTGTGTTTTCTGATTCACTGATGTGTTTTCTGATTCACTGTTGTGTTTTCTGATTCACTGTTGTGTTTTCTGATTCACTGTTGTGTTTTCTGATTCACTGATGTTTTCTGATTCTGTTTGTTTTCTGATTCTGTTGTGTTTTCTGATTCACTGTTGTGTTTTCTGATTCACTGTTGTGTTTTCTGATTCTGTGTTTTCTGACTGATTCACTGTTGTGTTTTCTGATTCACTGTTGTGTTTTCTGATTCACTGTTGTGTTTTCTGATTCACTGTTTTCTGATTCACTGTTGTGTTTTCTGATTTGTGTTTTCTGATTCACTGTTGTGTTTTCTGATTCACTGTTGTGTTTTCTGATTCACTGTTGTGTTTTCTGATTCACTGATGTGTTTTCTGATTCACTGTTGTGTTTTCTGATTCACTGTTGTGTTTTCTGATTCACTGTTGTGTTTTCTGATTCACTGTTGTGTTTTCTGATTCACTGTTGTGTTTTCTGATTCTTTCTGATTCACTGTTGTGTTTTCTGATTCACTGTTGTGTTTTCTGATTCACTGTTGTGTTTTCTGATTCACTGTTGTGTTTTTTCTGATTCTGATTCTGTTGTGTTTTCTGATTCACTGATTTTTCTGATTCACTGATGTGTTTTCTGATTCTGATTCACTGTTGTGTTTTCTGATTCACTGTTGTGTTTTCTGATTCACTGTTGTGTTTTCTGATTCACTGTTGTGTTTTCTGATTCACTGATGTGTTTTCTGATTCTGTTTGTTTTCTGATTCTGTTGTGTTTTCTGATTCACTGTTGTGTTTTCTGATTCTGTTGTGTTTTCTGATTCACTGATTGTGTTTTCTGATTCACTTCTGATTCACTGATGTTTTCTGATTCACTGTTGTGTTTTCTGATTCACTGTTGTGTTTTCTGATTCACTGTTGTGTTTTCTGATTCACTGTTGTGTTTTCTGATTCATGTGTTTTCTGTTGTGTTTTCTGATTCTGATTCACTGTTGTGTTTTTCTGATTCTGTTGTGTTTTCTGATTCACTGTGTGTTTTCTGATTCACTGTTGTGTTTTCTGATTCACTGATGTGTTTTCTGATTCACTGTTGTGTTTTCTGATTCTGTTGTGTTTTCTGATTCACTGTTGTGTTTTCTGATTCACTGATGTGTTTTCTGATTCTGTTGTGTTTTCTGATTCTGTTGTGTTTTCTGATTCACTGTTGTGTTTTCTGATTCACTGATGTGTTTTCTGATTCTGTTGTGTTTTCTGATTCTGTTGTGTTTTCTGATTCACTGATGTGTTTTTCTGATTCTGTGTTTTCTGATTCTGTTGTGTTTTCTGATTCACTGTTGTGTTTTCTGATTCATTCTGTTGTGTTTTCTGATTCACTGATGTGTTTTCTGATTCACTGTTGTGTTTTCTGATGTGTGTTTTTCTGATTCACTGTTGTGTTTTCTGATTCTCTGATGTGTTTTCTGATTCTGTTGTGTTTTCTGATTCACTGATGTGTTTTCTGATTCACTGTTGTGTTTTCTGATTCACTGATGTGTTTTCTGATTCACTGATTCTGATTCTGTTGTGTTTTCTGATTCACTGTTGTGTTTTCTGATTCTGTTGTGTTTTCTGATTCTGTTGTGTTTTCTGATTCTGTTGTGTTTTCTGATTCTGATGTGTTTTCTGATGTTGTGTTTTCTGATTCACTGATGTGTTTTTCTGATTCTGATGTGTTTTCTGATTCTGATTCTGTTGTGTTTTCTGATTCTTGTGTTTTCTGATTCACTGTTGTGTTTTCTGATTCACTGATGTGTTTTCTGTTGATTTTCTGATTGTGTTTTCTGATTCACTGATTGTTTTCTGTTTTTTCTGATTCTGATTCTGATTCACTGTTGTGTTTTCTGATTCACTGTTGTGTTTTCTGATTCTCTGTTGTGTTTTCTGATTCACTGATGTGTTTTCTGATTCTGTTGTGTTTTCTGATTCTGTTGTGTTTTCTGATTCACTGTTGTGTTTTCTGATTCTGATGTGTTTTCTGATTCTGTTGTGTTTTCTGATTCTGTTGTGTTTTCTGATTCTGTTGTGTTTTCTGATTCACTGATGTGTTTTCTGATTCATGTGTTGTGTTTTCTGTTTTCTGATTCTGATGTGTTTTCTGATTCACTGTTGTGTTTTCTGATTCACTGTTGTGTTTCTGATTCACTGATGTGTTTTCTGATTCTGTTTTTTCTGATTCTGTTGTGTTTTCTGATTCACTGTTGTTTTCTGATTCTGTTGTGTTTTCTGATTCACTGATGTGTTTTCTGATTCACTGATGTGTTTTTTTCTGATTCTGTGTGTGTTTTCTGATTCACTGATGTGTTTTCTGATTCTGATTCTGTTGTTTTCTGATTCACTGATGTGTTTTCTGATTCTGATGTGTTTTTTTCTGATTCTGATTCACTGTTGTTTTCTGATTCACTGATGTGTTTTCTGATTCTGTTGTGTTTTCTGATTCTGATGTGTTTTCTGATTCTGATTGTGTTTCTTTCTGATTCTGTTGTGTTTTCTGATTCACTGATGTTTTCTGATTCACTGTTGTTTTCTGATTCACTGATGTGTTTTCTGATTCTGATGTGTTTTCTGTTGTGTTTTCTGATTCACTGTTGTGTTTTCTGATTCTGTTGTGTTTTCTGATTCTGTGTTTTCTGATTCACTGATTCACTGTGTTTTCTGATTCACTGATGTGTTTTCTGATTCTGATGATGTGTTTGTGTTTTCTGATTCACTGATGTGTTTTCTGATTCACTGTTGTGTTTTCTGATTCTCTGTTGTGTTTTCTGATTCTGTTGTGTTTTCTGATTCACTGATGTGTTTTCTGATTCACTGATGTGTTTTCTGATTCTGTTGTGTTTTCTGATTTGTTTTCTGATTCTGTTGTGTTTTCTGATTCACTGATGTGTTTTCTGATTCTGTTGTGTTTTCTGATTCTCTGTTGTGTTTTCTGATTCTGTTGTGTTTTCTGATTCTCTGATGTGTTTTCTGATTCTGTTGTGTTTTCTGATTCACTGTTGTGTTTTCTGATTCTGTTGTGTTTTCTGATTCTGTTGTGTTTTCTGATTCACTGATGTGTTTTCTGATTCTGATGTGTTTTCTGATTCTGATGTGTTTTCTGATTCACTGTTGTGTTTTCTGAGTCGCTGTTGTGTTTTCTGATTCACTTGTTCACTTCTGGGTCACCGTATAAATATGTTTAAACAAGAGCATGTTTCTGGTTTGGCACTGACGAAGGGTACTTGAGCCTAACTGATTGCCTGGCTGTGAACAAACTTACCAGTGATCCTTGTGGTTCAAAAATCCCTGAGAGGTTGAAGATTCCTTCAGTGTCATTGAGCATTAACTGAGGGTGAGAAAGAGTTCAACATTCAGCACAAATGCACTGTAATTAGCACCCAGCCCGAATCCAGTGTGACCTTTACAAAAATGAAGACATTAATCGACTCACCTCCTGCAAGTTGATGACCGGTCCAGGGGGTCCGGGAGGCCCTGGAGGTCCAGGTAAACTAATTCCATCCAGACCTCTCTCTCCCTGAAACACAAAAACAAACCATTAGCATCAAAGCAGACGCTGTGCCTCTGAGAGAGATACGCCAGAAATGTGAATTAGCTACAAACCTTCTGACCCATATCACCTTTCTCTCCCCTTTCCCCCTGAAGAAAAGAAAAACACATTTAAAACATTTCTAGATGTTTTTGATCAAAAAGGATATATAAATTGAATTGGAGTGCACAAACGTATTTTGTTTAGTATATTTACTTGTGGCCCAGTCAGTCCAGGTGACCCAGGCTGTCCATCGGCTCCTTTGGCTCCTGGCTCCCCCTAGTGGAGTGGAGGAGAACTGATTATGCAATGTTAAAACTTAAAAATTTAAATCAAATGTTAAATGAATGTGTGGCACTAACACGCATCATGCATCTTATATATCATATTTAATATATATTATAAAATATATACTAAATAATATATAATGTAGGCTAGTTCTCCTGCGCAGAACTAAATTAATGGTTATGATAGATCATGGGAGCAATTTATTTGTGATATATTAAGTGCAATCTTATTCCGCTGATAAATTCCTGAATCCAACTTTTGCAGCTTTGTGTATTATATACAGCCATTATAATGTGTTTTTTACACTAAGAAGAAGGGGTTCAAAGCCTGCGATGCATCGACTGACCCACACACATGTGCTGAAGGCAGAACACTGGAGGCTAATGGGGAACACGTGGCTGGGAACAGCACATGGGACTGGAAACAGTTGTGGAAGTGTGTGTATGAATGTGATGTATGAACAGACCTTCACTGAACTGCCCGGAGGGCCGTCGGCTCCATCTTTCCCCTAAAAGTGTAGAGTTGGGTTAATTTAAACAAACAAATCTAAGGTTTTTCACATCTAACACTGATGAAGGTTTATGAGACAGATATGCATTCTCTAAATGTTGATTCCCAGGAATAAGAACCCTGGGAATGACAGGTAAAATCATACGGCAGATGCCATAACACAGTTTTTACAGTATTGACAGATCATGCAGATTTGTTTTTGTGCAGATCTACCTGTGGCCCTGGTGGTCCTGGGAGCCCAGGAAGACCCTGAGGGCGAGAATATGCATGAGAATGAGCTGCGGTTCGGCTGTAACACCCAGAAAAGACTCTGTGAGTGTAAATGTACGTACGGGCGGTCCTCTGGGCAGCACAGGTCTGAAGCCGCTGTTTCCATCCAGACCTGACCCCTCCAAATCCTGCGGCAAAACGGACACTGACTAAAACAACCAGGAATATAGCCAAAAAACAAAAGAGCATTGCAACAGTTTTCAAAGGCGGCTCTAAATTCACTTTCAACTGCAAGTACCAACTCTGCTTTCAGGTGTTTTCAGTTCCTTACACAAAATCTAATATCATATGTCACCAAATACAAAGTTCTACTTCTTTAATAAAAGATCCAACACTCGTTGTAAAAATAAAAAAGTTAAAAAAATAAAAATAAAAATAAAAGGATAAGAATAAAAAATAAGTAGGTAAAAAAGCATATAATATAAATATAATTAAAATACATTAATATATACATAGCACAATTAATCAATAAATAAAAAAATAAAAGGATAAATAAATAAAAAAACAAAAACATTTAAATAATAGAAAAATAAAAATAAGTAAAAATAGTACAAAAAATAAATAAATAAACAATAACGATACGAATGGAAGGATACGAATAAGAAATAAATAGGTAAAAAAATAAAAATTAAAAAATATATAATTATCTGCTATTAATTTATATGAATAAATAACTAAAATAATGAATAAATAAGTAAAAAATGAAAAATAAGTGATTTAATTCAGCCCTGATTTAAACCAAATATGCACCCAATCTGAGGGTCTGTGAAACACACCATCATGTCGAAGCTGAAGGCTGTTCCTGCTGGTCCGGGGGGTCCGGGAGGCCCCGGCTGCCCTCTGGGGCCCTCAGCTCCCTCAGGCCCTCGCTGTCCCGGGACCCCTGGATCACCCTAAGAGACCAGCACAGAGAGGAGTCAGTTCTACAGTTACTTCAGAACAAATCTCAGACTTCTTTACTCATAAGTTACACCAGAAAACTACAGCATCAAAGCAGCTTCCCCAAAACTGCGGATCTGAAACATTACAGTGATCCGAATGAAATTACCTTTGGTCCAATGATTCCAGGTAAACCTGCTTCACCCTGCCAAAAAACATCACACACAATTTAAACTTCATTTTCAAAGATACCTAGAGAGAATTACAGGACTTACAGAAAATACAGAATTAAATACAGACTAAAATAAAGACAAAAAACGAATTACAACCTTGCCATTTTTCCTATAAAAACATCATACCTTTTGTCCATTTTCTCCGTCTTTCCCGGGTTCACCGTCTCGTCCATTCGCACCCTAAAGCAACATAAATCAGCACATCAGAATCAGCACACACACACACACACACACACACACATTAACAAATACACTTGTTTTCACACTTCTCAAATCCCATTGTCACTGCTTCACTCAGGTGTCAGCTGTCTGTTCACCACTCATGATTTTACATGGCAGGGTTAACATGAGCTATGGCTGTGAGCAGGAAATTGGTGGTTAGTGGAAGTTTAAGATTAGGCCACATCTCAAAAGGCAGCATCCCCCATCGCTGATGTTCCACGAGTCCAGCTGAGCAGATGAAGATCAGTTCATATGAAGAAGAAATGAGTCCATCACGCTCCTGAGGCTGAGCTGTGCTTCATTCACAGCTTCATGGGCCAGTGTTCATCTCAAAACTTTATTGGATTAATACGCTATCTGATTTCCACCCAACCCGAAACATTTGGGAACAATTACATCAATCTAGAGCTCTGGATAACTGTGTAATGTCATGTTTCACAGAAGTTCACCCTTTGCAGCTCTAACAGCTTCAGCTCTTCTGGGAAGGCTTTCCACAAGGTTTAGGAGTGTTTATGGGAATTTTTGACCATTCTTCTAGAAGCGCATTTGTGAGGTCAGGCACTGATGTTGGATGAGAAGGCCTGGCTCGCAGTCTCCGCTCTAATTCATCCCAAAGGTGTTCTATCGGGATGAGGTCAGGACTCTGTGCAGGCCAGTCAAGTTCCTCCACACCAAACTCGCTCATCCATGTCTTTATGGACCGACGCTTTGTGCACTGGAGCGCAGTCATGTTGGGACAGGAAGGGGCCGTCCCCAAACTGTTCTCACAAAGTTGGGAGCATGAAATTGTCCAAAATGTCTTGGTATGCTGAAGCATTAAGAGTTCCTTTCACTGGAACTAAGTGACCAAGCCCAACCCCTGAAAAACAACCCCACCCCATAATCCCCCTCCACCAAACTTTACACTTGGCACAATGCAGTCAGGCAAGTCCCGTTCTCCTGGCAACCGCCAAACCCAGACTCGTCCATGGGATTGTCAGACAGAGAAGCGTGATTGGTCACTCCAAGAGAGATTCAAGATTCAAGAGTTTTATTTGTCACATACACAGTTATATACAGAATATACAACCGGCAGTGAAATGTAAACAGGTCCGCTCCATGGACAGTGCAAATTCACAGTTAAAAACACAAGGAAGAAATTATAATAGAAATAGGATATAAAAAAAGTACTATCTATATATATATATATATATATATATATATATATATATATGTCTATATCTGTAGAATTATAAATAATCAAGTCAAGAAAAAAAAGGTAACAAATAAGGATAAAGTGGAATAAAATAATTGAAGTAGACTTTGCAGTGAGTAAACTGTAGACTTATAAATATGTGGTTAACAAATGTATAAAGAGTATAATGTGCAAACAGGTTTATGACAGGTTGTTACACAGTAACAACGAGAACAGAAAGTGCAGTGCAATGTCAGTGTATCGATGTTTATCCTGACGTGAAGTCACGTGATGTTAAGTGACTGAGTTCAGGAGTCTGATGGCCTGGGGAAGAAGCTCCTCCTGAGTCTCTCAGTTTTGGCCATCAGGCTTGAAGCGCTTACCAGATGGCAGCAGCGTGAAATGAGGGTTTGCAGGGTGATTAGAGTCCTTGATGATCTTAGTAGCTCTACCTTTGCAGCGTTTGGTGTAGACGTCCTGCAGAGACGGGAGAGCTGACCCTGAGATACGCTCGGATAAGCACACTACTCTTTGCAGGGCTTTGCGGTCATGACTGGTGCTGTTCCCATACCACGCTGTGATGCACTGAGTTAAAACACTTTCTATCGCCCCTAAATAGAAAGTTTTCAGGATAGCTGGTGAAACCCTGAATTTCCTCAGCTGGCGCAGGTGGTACAGTCTTTGCCTGGCTTTTTTCACCTGTGTCTGAATGTGAGCAGTCCAGGTCAGGTCCTCGGAGATGTTTACTCCCAGGTACTTGAAGCTGCTCACTCCAGAGAACACGTCTCCACTGCTCTAGAGTCCAGTGATCAAAGCTGAATTTATCATCATTACAAAAATAATGTGTACAAACTACTTTTATGTTGCTATCTTTTGTAATTTTTAGACTTCAGCAGTGTCTGCATTCATTGCTCCACAGGAAAAAGAAGCTCAAACTGTTTATTCGTGAGGCATGTGGACGAGTAAATAATCACACAACACTCATACAGTGAACTGCTCCTTTATCTTTAGCTTAGTTTGAAAGATAACTATATAACAGCTTGGTTAAATCCCATTGGCTCTTATTTTTCGTGTTATTATTAGCTTTACTCACCGGAAGCCCAGGTTTGCCCATCTCCCCATCTTTCCCAGGAGCCCCTGGGGGCCCGACTGGCCCTGGATGGACGCCAACCGAAGGGCCAGGAGGGCCCGGTCGTCCTGGCGGCCCTGGCGGCCCTGGAGGACCCTGGAGGGAGTCCAGGAAAACACTGAAATTAATCTAATCCGCTGTCTTGCAGTTCATATCCAACACATTTATATAACGACTACCTCATGTCTCAGTGTGTTCAGAGTTAAATCATTTTAAGTGTTGAATGCCATTCATTCCGCATGGAATCCAGCTCCTTTGATTATTTCATCCCAGGAATCAAGAGGTCATCCTAACAGGACTATAACTCACCCGTATCACCTCGGTGTCACTGTCCAAGTCCACGTAACTCGAGCCTGAGCCGTCGACACCGTCCTGCACGAGGAAATGCCTCAGTGAGCTTACTATTCAGTGACGTACATAATTATATAAATGTGTACCTAATAATGCACATACCGGATACTTAAACGTCCCTGGACGTCCTGGTGGCCCTGGAGGTCCAGGCGGCCCTGCGATGCCCACACCAGGATCGCCCTAGTGAACAATGAGTGGAAAACAGTGGAGAGTTTGGGTTAGGGTTAGTAGTCAATAGAGTTCAACAGGTCCGGAAGTATTTTCCCATTCATTTCTCCCATACAGATTTTTAAAAAAAAGTATTTTGAGAATGTAGGGCCCTATCATACACATGTTTCACATTGCTGGAGCGTTGCTATTGTGAGGAACTGAAAATGACTGCGCAATTGACCAACACAAACCTGCTCTAAAGTCAATAGTGCAGTATTTGTGTGTTATTTAAAGAGTGTGTTAGTGATATGAGCCTAATGGGGGTGCACAACACGCGTACACACTGATTATTACACACACAGGGATGAGCAGCAACACACACACACACACACACACACACACACACACACACACACACACACACACGTGTGTTTAAATAGTAAAAATATAGGATTCCTCTCTGGAGAAGTGTTCAGTCTCTCCTCATGTAAATAGTGAATCCGCTCATGGTGCGAGCACAACTGGCTTTTAAAGGGAAAGGGAGATGAGACTCTGATTGGTTTATTGCACGTTATGCCCAAAACACACCCATGACTCATTAAGAGACGAGGGACAACCCTTTTGGACCATGAGCCGGGCACACTGACCGTTTTTCCTGACGTTAAACTAGCAAAAGTGGATTTGGATACGCCCTAAGAGCTCCTGCGCCATGAGCTCAGATCGCTAAAGTAGGGCCCCTAATCGATTACATCATTAGCAGTGCTTCATGGAAGTGGGCGGAGCTACAGAGCATCATGGGTAATGCAGTTTTTCACCACAAATTCAGCTGTCAAAGTTGAAATAATGTGACCAGACTGCTTCAACAGATCATATACCATCAATAAACCTTGTAGCTCACAAGTAGGGCTGTCTTTCAAGATTTACACATTATCATGAAGAAAATGAATGGCCTGTGTCCTACCTTGTCACCTTTGAGACCCGGATCTCCAGGAAGGCCCGGGAATCCCGGAGGTCCCACTTCTCCCTGCATGTGATGGAAAAGAAAAGAAAAAGCAAATGTTCACATTCATTCATGTTAGTTTCGTCCAAAGGAGAAGAACAGGGCAACAGCATTAGCCACTCGCTTAGATCTAACAGGAGGAAAGTGGGGTCATGACTAACCCTAACCCAGGTTTATCAGCCGGACAGGTACACACACACACACACACACACACACACACACACACACACACACTCCAACACAGCCGCAGATATGGATATGAAGCTGGACAAACAGTTGGTACTGATCCATCTTTGAGAAGCAACGTTTGTGCAGATCCTGTGTTTTACTGACCCTCATTAGTAAAGCAGCCCAGACTACACTGATTCACACACACATGTTCTGAACACATTCAGTGAACGTGACGAAGGACCTGAATAGGACCAACAATAACACTCTAGCTTAGTGTTATTGTATCATAAGGACCTAAAGGTCCTGCAAACATGATGGGAATGTAGTGTAGAGGGAACATCCTATAGTAATGGTCTCCTAAACGCTCCCAGAACGTCCTGAATGTTCCCTGAAGGTCCGCCAAATAACGTCCCCTACCCTTTAAAGAACACCACATCAGGACCGTCTCGGGATGTTCTGGGAACATTACTAGGTGATGTCCTTGACACCAGCGGGGACGCTCTGAGAACGCTCTGGGAACATTCAATGTCTAGCGGGGAAACAGAAACTGATCAGAGATACTCACAGCGGCTCCGTCTTTTCCTGGGCGGCCCTGAAAGACAAAATCAGCCTTAATGCAGTATACATTCTCCTGTGTGTTCAGCTTATTAAGAATATGAAACATTATATGGAATCTGACGTGTGTATGACTTATGAAGGACGTTTGTGGCTTCAAGCATCAGACAAAGCTTTGACATCCTGTAACGCCAGCAAAACTATTCCTTCATGACCAATGCCTGCTGAAACACAACAGGTTTGCTACACTACGCAGCCCGTCTGCAATAAGAATATGTTTGCACAGACGTGCATTCAACACCTGTATCTCAATCTGACCACAGACACAGAAGATTGTGTGTGAAAGCTGATCTGTGATGGGCAGCGAGAGCCGTAGTTCGGCTTCACAACACAAACGAGGCTCAAACATGATGTGATCACAATATGATCAGATTTATTTCTGTCATCTTAATACTCCATGACTGGAATGTTTCACACAAAACATGAGCGTTTTGCAGCTAAAAACTATGAACAAGATTAATAAATAGCTAAACATCCTTTAAATAACATACATTTATTTAAGAAGCAAACCTGCATGTGCAGTTAAGATGGAGTAATATTTCACTGTTTTACTGTATTTATGATCAGATAAACGCAGTTTTAGTGACTCTCTTACTGAGCCCACACTTTTAAACACTAGTGAACACTCACCTAAAGGATTATTAGGAACACCATACTAATACTGTGTTTGACCCCCTTTCGCCTTCAGAACTGCCTTAATTCTACGTGGCATTGATTCAACAAGGTGCTGAAAGCATTCTTTAGAAATGTTGGCCCATATTGATAGGATAGCATCTTGCAGTTGATGGAGATTTGTGGGATGCACATCCAGGGCACGAAGCTCCCGTTCCACCACATCCCAAAGATGCTCTATTGGGTTGAGATCTGGTGACTGTGGGGGCCATTTTAGTGCAGTGAACTCATTGTCATGTTCAAGAAACCAATTTGAAATGATTCAAGCTTTGTGACATGGTGCATTATCCTGCTGGAAGTAGCCATCAGAGAATGGGTACATGGTGGTCATAAAGGGATGGACATGGTCAGAAACAATGCTCAGGTATGCCGTGGCATTTAAACGATGCCCAATGAAGTTGAAGTTGTTGAAGTTGAAGTTTATTTGTCATTACACATGTACAAGTACAGTATAACGAAATGAAGTTTGGAGCAAGCCTCCGGGCCGCAGCCGATTATTCAGGCGCCGCCCTACGCTCTCCAGAAATACAAGAATGCAATTTAGCAAGCATTACATAGCAAACACAACAAAACATAAACATAAACATAAACATGACACAGTACACGTGGTCACGTGGTGGGATTTTTTGTATGAGTGGGAGAGGAGATAGATAACAGACAGGCAGACGGATGGAACGGGGAGGGAATAAGGTCGGGTATGTATGGTGCGAGTGAGTCTGAGATTGTGTTGTGTGAGAATGTTAGCCATAACTTCAGATGTTTTGAGTTCAGTTCTATGGTTTGTCCTTGAAGGGAGATAAGGCAGTGCACAGGGGAGATAGCAGACCAAGCTGTCAGGCTGACCTCCCAACCGAGAGATAGGGACAAGTGAGGTTCGTTGGGCTAGTTGATTAGGTCAGGCAAATACAATTTATTATTTTTAATCCATTTGATGATCTTCGTAATTTGTCCGGATCATAATCAATCAATCAGATCTGGTCCTCAGCATTCGCGTCCGGTCTGTGCAGTTTCCCTAGACATTACGTCCAGCCTCATGGCCAGACCGGTTACAGTCCGTAAAAGTTCACCGATCTGACCCCCGATAGAGCCCACTCTACCCTGCGTATCCGCAGTCCGGACTGCGTTATTACGGTTCAGTTCCTCAATTCCTATCACTTTCTGATCTAATTCCTTCAGACGGTCACACACAACCCCGAAGCATTCTTTAATTTCCACAGACAGCGGCTGGGTGAATTTGCTTGCAGCTGTCTTACCAATCTTCCGATAGGTCAGGGCAATCCCAAAGCCAAAGAATAGGAACCCCGCCATCAATAATCCAATCATGTATAAATCTTCCGCATCCTCCACGGACAGAGCCTCCAGGCACAGGACTTGCCAGTTGTTCCATGCGTCCCTCACGTACCCTGCAGCAAAGGTCCCGTCCGGGCAGGTGGGTTCTCCCGGGGCACCCTTCCTTAGTGAGAAAATCTTGTCGATCGCGCTGATTGACCAGTTAATCAATTCCATTTCAGTATTTTCAGGAGTCCAGCAAAGCAGCAGTCAGAGAAGAGAAGAGACGAAACACTAGACAAAACAAAACAGCGCGAGAGCCAGCAGGGAGCAGAGAGAAAAACACGTCTGCACGGATTGAAGGACAGAAAGGAAAGGGGTTATTGGCACTAAGGGGCCTAAAGTGTGCCAAGAAAACATCCCCCACACCATTGCATTTTCTCCCACAGGACTGCCGCATACTGGATGTTTTTCCCTTTTCACACCATTCTTTGTAAACCCTAGAAATGGTTGTGCGTGAAAATCCCAGTAACTGAGCAGATTGTGAAATACTCAGACCGGCCCGTCTGGCACCAACAACCATGCCACGCTCAAAATTGCTTAAATCACCTTTCTTTCCCATTCTGACATTCAGTTTGGAGTTCAGGAGATTGTCTTGACCAGGACCACACCCCTAAATGCATTGAAGCAACTGCCATGTGATTGGTTGATTAGATAATTGCATTAATGAGAAATTGAACCTAATAATCCTTTAGGTGAGTGTATATATTAGTAATGATTTTGCTTCTGAAGTAAATGTTCTTGAGATCTCTAAAAGCACGAGCACAGATGTGTCAGGTGTGCTTGAGATGAGTGCTGTGTTCTTCAGGGTTACTCACCGTCTGGCCGTCTTGTCCTGGAGCTCCAGCCGGCCCCTGTGGGCCCCGGGGTCCTGGTTCTCCTGACCCCAGAGGTGTTCCAGCTGTGGCGGGAGCTGGCGGCCCGGGCGGCCCGGGCGGTCCTTGTGGACCTCGATCTCCCTTTTGTCCTTTCTGCATGGTGATGACCTGTGACACCACATCAGTCTACGGTCATGATCACGAGAGGAAGAGAAGAGAAGAAAACACACTCTGACACTCACGTTTCTGTCCTGAGACGCTCCCTCTGATCTGATTGGCTCTGAAAACACACACAGATGTCATGATGGTTCTGTTTCTCTCACACTTTATATAAAATATAATAAATGCAGCTGTGAGTTTGCAGTAGCAGCATAAACAAATCGAATGACCTGCAGGCTCTATGACTGTAAACTCTGAGGACAGGAAAACATGATCTGGGGAATAACACACACCTGCTGGAACGAGTGGTGTAAGGTAAGATCACCTGTGGGACTGATGATGATGGTGCTGTCTCCGGAGCTTTCTGCCCAGTCCTCATCATCCGTCTGCGTGTGGGACGAGGGCGCTTCAGTAGGTGGCGCTCTCACTGGACTGCTCTCAACATCCTCCGGCTGAACCAATGAAAACACAGCAAATACACAAACCAATCCATCACACAAACACTAAAGACCCTGTGAGATCAAGATAAACATAAACCGTAACATATATCATTTATATGATAAAAATAACATTTAAAACTCCTATGAAAAATTTCAGTGTGTGAAACAGTGTGTGTGTGTGTGTGTGTGTCTGTGTGTGTCTGTGTGTGTGTGTGTGTGTGTGTGTGTGTGTGTGTGTGTGTGTGTGTGTGTGTGTGTGTGTGTGTGTGTGTGTGTGTGTGTGTGTGTGTGTGTGTGTGTGTGTGTGTGTGTGTGTGTGTGTGTGTGTGTGTGTGTGTGTGTGTGTGTGTGTGTGTGTGTGTGTGTGTGTGTGTGTGTGTGAGTGTGTGTGAGTGTGTGTGTGTGTGTGTGTGTGTGTGTGTGTGTGTGTGTGTGTGTGTGTGTGTGTGTGTGGTGTGTGTGTGAGTGTGTGTGTGTGTGTGTGAGTGTGTGTGTGAGTGTGTGTGTGAGTGTGTGTGAGTGTGTGTGTGTGTGTGTGTGTGTGTGTGAGAGTGTGTGTGTGTGTGTGTGAGAAATATCTTTGAAAAGGAGAGGACATGTACTTTGAAATAAAAGCAAACCCATCTAATGCTGCTGTCACTCACCATGGTATATTCTCTCTCTTCATGCACTTTCTTCACTTCGCCGCCGGTCTCTGTGTCGTCGTAGATGTCATCACCGCTTCCGTAACCCGACGCCTGAAGCAGCATTGAGACGCAGTTTATTTCTGATTCATTTTAGGTTTCATTTTAAAATACATTAAAATCTTTACATTAAAATACAGCTTTACAGCAGTAAAACACCAAAGCGCTGCTCTGCTGCAGCCACAAGAGGGCGCTGTGACTCCACTGTAGAGTCTGCAGTGTGACATCATCACACACACACACACACAGATGCAGTATGACATCATCACACACACACACACACACACACACACACACACACACACACACACACACACACACACACACACACACACAGGGGGTTGGCTTTGAAACACACAGTCCAAACCATTTGAATCAACCTATTTAAAGTGTTAGATTAACCATTATCTAACATAATTAATCTAGCATAACAGATCGATACACATCAAATGTCTGTAACATCCCTCAGTTTTGATATACCAAACCATAACAACAATAATATTTTTTTTAAAGTGAAATGTTTTTCTCTTCTGCTCACTAAAGCTGCATTAATAAATATTCAGCATATCATTTGACAGCCCTAATCTGATCATATACACTGCTGTTCAGATGTTTAATATCTCTCCTGCTCATTAATCTGATCATAACTCCAGTAGATCAGTGTAATACTCCTCCAGTGTAGATCAGCTGTTCTCTGTGTGAATATATAGTAAAGTGTGATTTATTCCTGTGATCAAAGCTGAGTTTATCATCATTACTCCAGTCTTCAGTGTCACATGATCCTTCACTGATCATTCTCATGTGAGGATCTGATGATCAACACACATTTATGATTATTATCAGTTCATATTTCTGTGGAAACCGTCATACTTTTGATTTCTCAGGATTCTTTGATCAAAAGAACAGCATTTATCTGAGAGAGGATCTTTGGTGACATTATAAGTGTCTTTACTGTCACTTTTGATCAGTTTAATGCGTCCTTGGTGATAAAAAATTACTGAGCCCAAATTTGTATTAATATATCAAAAACATCAAAAGCGGTGTCTCATTATACATGCAACTCTATCACAAATGTAACATTCCCTAAAATAGACACGCAGGAAGTGACATCATTTAAATCTTTTGTACATCACATATTTATATTTTGTTTTCTATACTGATATTGATGCAATTATGTTACCCAAGTTATTAAAGATCAGCACAGATGTGATGACACAACACTCACGGCCTACACTGCTCGCCCTCCTCCGCTGCCAGAACCTGCTCGAGCCCTGAGCCGAGGGATCCGCCGTCAGAACCAGCTGCTGGATCGAGCCCTGGAGAGAGAGAGAGAGAGAGAGAGAGAGAGAGAGAGAGAGAGAGAGAGAGAGAGAGAGAGAGAGAGAGAGAGAGAGAGAGAGAGAGAGAGAGAGAGAGAGAGAGAGAGAGAGAGAGAGAGAGAGAGAGAGAGAGAGAGAGAGAGAGAGAGAGAGAGAGAGAGAGAGAGAGAGAGAGAGAGAGAGAGAGAGAGAGGGAGAGAGAGAGAGAGAGAGACAGAGAGAGAGAGAGAGAGAGAGAGACAGAGAGAGAGAGAGAGAGAGAGAGAGAGAGAGAGAGAGAGAGAGAGAGAGAGAGAGAGAGAGAGAGAGAGAGAGAGAGAGAGAGAGAGAGAGAGAGAGAGAGAGAGAGAGAGAGAGAGAGAGAGAGAGAGAGAGAGGAGAGGGGAGACAGAGAGACAGAGAGAGAGAGAGAGAGAGAGAGAGAGACAGAGAGAGAGAGAGAGAGAGACAGAGAGAGAGAGAGAGAGAGAGAGAGAGAGAGAGAGGGAGAGAGAGAGAGAGAGGGAGAGAGAGAGAGAGAGAGAGAGAGAGAGAGAGAGAGAGAGAGAGAGAGAGAGAGAGAGAGAGAGAGAGAGAGAGAGAGAGAGAGAGAGAGAGAGAGAGAGAGAGAGAGAGAGAGAGAGAGAGAGAGAGAGAGAGAGAGAGAGGGAGAGAGAGAGAGAGAGAGAGAGAGAGAGAGAGAGAGAGAGAGAGAGAGAGAGAGAGAGAGAGAGAGAGAGAGAGAGAGAGAGAGAGGGGTCATGCACTCATTTCTCCCAGAATTTAATCAGCCTGAAACTGATTATGAAATGAATGTGGAAACTCAGCCACCGCTGCTGTAAATCACAGTACATACACACAGATCCACACAACACACAGAGACACAAAACCATTCCTCAGCCCGGCTCAAAATCACAGGACTGAACGTTTCATTGATCCGGGCCTGAGCAGCCATCATCAGTCCTGCTGTAAAGACTCATGCTTTCTCAAAGATCTGACGGACTCAAGTCCTGATTAGCAGAGGCGAGCTTGGCGAGCTTCATGTGCAACACATCCAGAGGACAAGCACCTGTTTCCCATCCGCTACAGCTGAGAGTGTGGGAAAGAAAGAAAGTGCTTGATAGACACCAAAAAGACTAACTACAATCCATCAAATCAACATTTGTCAAACAGCGCCCCCTCTCGCTGATGGGATGAGGGACACTTTAATCACCCTTTCATTCATTAACATTACCTGACGCATTAGGCGACCAGAACTATTAATGATGATGATAACAATAACAACAACAACAATTTAAAGCACTGATTAACTAATCTTCATGTTAATTTAAAAATATAGTATTAATAATTTTTAACTCCGCCCGCTCTCCCAGACACAGCCTCGGAGGCTCAACCCTTCCGTCCTGTTCCATCACAGGGCTTTGTGAGTTAGTAACTGGTTATAAACTCCACAAGGTTAAACGGTTTAATCTACTCACAACTTGGGAAAACTTGTAACAGTGTCTCTCTAAAGCTCATCTCAATAGTCTTCTCAAAGAGTGAACGTAACCTACTTAACTAGTACACTTCACTACTCATTTTTTCACTTAATAATTTCAATAAAGTTTGGTCAATTTTCAGTAAATTTGTGAACAGAAAACAGAGAACTACAGTTCAAATGATTGGATGGTGTATTTATACTGCAAAGTTTTACAGACGGACTGCAGCTGTAAGCACCATCGCTCGCAAAGACTTGTTTATTCAGACAGTTAGATGAACAGCTTGCATGTTGACTCAGCATATGCAAATTACATCCACACACACACTCTCTCTCTCTCTCTCACACACACACACACACACACACACACACACACACACTCGCGCATGTTGTGTTTTCATGTTTTATGTGGACATTCCATAGGCGTAATGGTTTTTATACTGTACAAACCGTATTTTCTATCCCCCTACACAGCCCCTACCCCTAAACCTACACACACACACACACACACACACACACACACACTCACTACCCCTAAACCTACCCATCACACACTCACACAGACACACACACACACACACACACACACACACACACACACACACACACTACCCCTAAACCTACCCATCAAACACACACACTACCCTAAACCTAACCATCACACACACACACACACACACACACACACACACACACACACACACACACACACACACACACACACACACACACTGCTCCTAAACCTACCCATCACACACACACACTACCCCTAAACCTACCCATCACACACACACACACACACACACACACACACACACACACACACACACACACACACACACACACACACACACTACTAAACCTACCATCACACACACACACACACACACACACACACACACA
>CM031966.1:2613352-2728352 GCA_018749465.1 Paracanthobrama guichenoti | reverse complement strand
GCACACTCACACTCATTCACACTCACTCACACACACACTCACACACACACACACACATACTCACACTCACACTCACACACTCACTCACACTCTCACACTCTCATTGACACTCACATACTCACACACGCACACACACTCTCACACTCACCTCACACTCACACACTCACTCTCACATGCTCACACTCACACTCTCACACTCTCACACACACACTCACACTCACACACTCTCACTCACACTCACTCTCACACTCACACTCACACTCACACTCACTCTCACATGCTCACACTCTCACACTCACACTCACACTCACTCTAACACTCACACACTCACACTCACACTTACTCTCACATGCTCACACTCTCACACTCACACTCACACTCTCACACTCACACTCACTCTCACACGCACACTCTCACATTCACACTCTCACACTCTCACACACACACTCGCGCACACACACACACACACACACACACTCACAAACACGCACACACACACTCGCACACACACATACTCACACACACTCGCACACACACTCACTCTCACACTCACACTCTCACATTCACACTCTCACACTCTCACACTCACACTCTCACACTCTCACACTCACACACACACACTCGCGCACACACACACGCACTCACAAACACGCACACACACACACTCGCACTCGCACTCGCACACACACATACTCACACACTCACACACACATACTTGCATACTCACACTCACACTCACACTCTCACTCACACTCTCACACTCACGCACACACACACACACTCACAAACATGCACACACACACTCGCACACACACATACTCACACACACTCGCTCACACACTCACACTCTCACATTCTCACACTCTCACATTCACACTCTCACACTCTCACACTCTCTCACACACACACACTCGAGCACACACACACGCACTCACAAATGCACACACACTCGCACTCGCACACACACATACTCACACACACTCACACTCTCACACACACATACTTGCACACACACTCTCACACTCACACTCTCACACACACACACACTCACACACACTCTCACACTCATACTCTCACACTCACTCTCACACTCACACTCACACACACACACACACACACACACACACACTCTCTCACATGCTCACTCGCACACACTCTCACACTCACTCACACACACTCTCACACTCACTCACACTCACACTCACACACTCACACACTCTCACACTCACACACTCACACTCACACTCTCACTCACTCACACTCACACTCACACTCACACTCACACTCACACTCTCACACTCTCACGCGCACACACAGACACACACTCACAAACACGCACACACACACTCGCACACACACATACTCACACACACTCGCACACACACTCACACTCTTACACTCTCACATTCACACTCACACTCTCACACTCTCACACTCTCACACTCACACACACACACGCACTCGCGCACTCACAAACACACACACTCGCACTCGCACACACACATACTCACACACACTCACACTCTCACACACACATACTTGCACACACACTCTCACTCTCACACTCACACACTCACACACTCACTCACACTCTCACTCTCACACTCACACTCACACACTCTCACACTCTCACACTCTCACACTCGCACACTCTCACACTCTCACACTCACACACTCACACACTCACACACTCACACACTCACACGCTCACTCGCTCACTCACACACTCACACACTCACTCACACACTCTCACACTCTCACTGCTTGTTTGTGTCTCTGTTGCTGGTGTATCTGTGTATAAATTGTAAAGCACTCTGACAAATCTGACAAAATGGCCACTAAACTGATTTACTTAAAAACAAAAGATGTTTTCCTTCCTTTCAGATGAAAAGCATCTAAGTTTTTGTCATGCATTTGGAGTAGGAAGATTTGTGGCCTGTGAGAATGAGAAACAGGACATTCTGTAGCCCTGCACACAGAGGACTCTCATTGGTCTAAAGGCCCATTCACCCCAATGATGATATAGTGATAACAATAAAGATATAGTTTTAAAAATCTTTCTAAATGTGAAACAGCACAACTATATCTATAACGACACAAAGGAGCGATATCACTGGAATCAATTTCAGAGTGATTTTTTCCAGCCGATGAAGATGAATGATAAAAACATTGACAGCCAATCAGAATCTTGATAATTTAAAGCGACAGACGACAAAACTGTAGTGCGTATAATAAACAGAATGTGGACGCTGATGTGGACGCAAATATAGTTATTTGCACAGTTATCATTCCTGGTGTGGAAGGGTCTTAAAATACTCCAAATAACTGCAAAAAAACATCAAATATCAAACATAAACAGGAAAATGTCAGTGTCTGTGTTATGTTTAATAACTCAAGCTGTAAAACACTGCTGGTCACGTGACTTCAGAATGTAGAATAAAAATTGCTTCTGATGTGGCTGTTGCTGTTGCATATCACTTTAAACATAAAACTTAATGTTAGGTTTGAAACATTTTAAGTGAAATAAAATGTACTGGAAACAATGCATGTACCACAGCAGATTGAGAATGGCATTCTAGAGCTACATGAACACATGAGGCGGAGGCGAAGTGTGTGTTCGGCCAAACGACTGCATCAGAGCTATGAACCAACTGATTTATAAACTCTAAGAGTAGGCCAATCCTGCGCTGTGTGTGTGTCTGCGTGTGTATGTGTGTGTGTGTGCGTGTGTGTGTTCTGTCACTTGGCAGCTACACTGAACTACAGTGAGACAGCCGTGTGTCTGGCCTCGTTTCCAAACATACTCATCTGGTCAACACAAAAGAATGAAAGGTTGCATTTTGTAACCAGTTAGCACAAGTGTTACGTATTATTTAATCTCCCAAGCAAGATTTTTGACTACCGACGTGAAGTCTGATGCACACTGTAGATGTTTTTAGCCAAAAACAGACTGATGGACAAGCACAGTTACAATCTTACAACTCAATCAAAGCTCCAGCCAATCAGAAGAGTGTGTGGGCGGAGTCTCTCTGCAACCACACTGCACTCATAACCAAATCAATAAAAACTCACAGCCAATCAGAAGAGCATGTGGGCGGAGTCTCTCTGCATGCACACTGCACTCATAACCAAATCAATCAAAACTCACAGCCAATCAGAAGAGCGTGTGGGCGGAGTCTCTCTGCAAACGCACTACACTCAGAACCAAATCAATCAAAAACTCAGAGCCAATCAGAAGAGCACGTGGGCGGAGTCTCTCTGCAAACGCACTACACTCATAACCATATCAATCAAAACTCACAGCCAATCAGAAGAGCGTGTGGGCGGAGTCTCTCTGCAAACGCACTACACTCAGAACCAAATCAATCAAAAACTCAGAGCCAATCAGAAGAGCGTGTGGGCGGAGTCTCTCTGCAAACGCACTGCACTCATAACCAAAATGTTTTAATTTATTTTCAAGATCTGAGGTGAATTATCCATTTTCTGTCCCTAGACACTGTATACTTGCATGGCATGGAAAAGAGCAGCTTGGACACTGTGCTAAACATCTCAAACAGGTTTGGAACCACATGACCAGAGTAACTAAAGTTCTATTTTGAATGAACTATCCTTTAAAAGTGTTTTCTTTCTTTTTGAGAGAAGAGGAAAGAGGAAAACATAAATTCATGCACTTTAGAAAAAATTTTTAAATACAAGTCCATTCTCATGTCTCCAGGCGTGTAGGACTGCCACGTTGCCGTTCTTGTGGCGAGGCTGATGTTGTCCAATGTTGTTCAGAATGTGAACGAGCCACAAATCAACGTCTTGGCATCTCTGCTCGAGCACGACGGTTATATGGCACATCTGTGTCATGACGTACGTTCAGCTGCTCATGTTAATGTAGGCACTTTAATTGGTTTAAAGACGATGCATTTGTTGTTTTCCTTTATAAAAAAAACAAACGTGCACAACCATTGTCATCACAACATTCCTGTAATGAACTGTGATTAATGTGCTATGTGACTTTACTGTGGTTTATGGTATTATATGCTGTGAGGAAGTTCAGTTTGAAGATAAAGTCTACAGGAGCTGCCATGAAGAAGCTGCACCGTAACACTCAGAGGGTTAGTTTGTGAGGACAGACACGGTCATTACACACTTTAGCATTGTTCCAAACCTTCTGTTGAACACAAAAGAAGATATTTTGAAGAATGTTTGAGGGCAAACAGTTGTAGGGCACCACTGACTTACAGAGTATTTTATTCCATACTAAAGAAGTCAATGGTGCCGCACAGCTGTTTGGTTACATTCATCAATTTAGATTTTTTCTTCTTTTTTCTTCACTTTCTCATTTCTGTCGAGTTTCTTGTGCTCACTAAAATGTATGTAACGAGTACTTCAAATAACCGTACAGTCACTTAACCCTCTGGTGCTCTTCGGTCACTTTTGACAGAAAAATCTTATATTTTGAAGGGTTAACTCTAACTCGAACTAACCCAAACCTAAACCCAAACCCTAACCCTAACCCTAACCCTAACCCTAACCCTAACCCAAATCTAAACCCAAACCCTAACCTAAACCCAAACCCTAACCTAAACCCTAACCCTAACCCTAACCCTAACCCTAACCCAAATCTAAACCCAAACCCTAACCTAAACCCAAACCCTAACCTAAACCCAAACCCTAACCCTAACCCTAACCCTAACCCAAAAATGACCGCCTTAGGAAATTAATGGGAAATAGGCAAAAATATGAAAATATAGAGAATTTGCTTGTGTGTACAATCTACAAATCAGCCATGATGCAGTAAAAAAAAACACATAATAGTGAAGGGATGAATCTCTAAAACAGCAAGAGTGCAAAATAGACAGACACACACACACACACACACACACACACACACACACACACACACACACACATACACACACACACACTCATTAACGTGTGTCACTGTAATAGCTAATTTTTGTGAAATTTCTGAAATGAAATCAATAATTCATCCACAATGTAAGAAATAAATTACACATCAATGAAAGGGTGAGACTGTAAACCATCAAGATTGCAAAATAGACACACACACACACACACACACACACACACACACATATATATATATATATATATATATATATATATATATATATATAGAAAATAACTGGTAAGACCTAAAAGGCCTAGTCTCTGTTTTAACCTGAAATACTGCATTAATAGAAAAATAATAAAAATATTAGAAAAATAATTGTTTGTATTATTTTTAATGGGAATTTTTTTAATTATAATAATTGCATAAATATTAATTAGTATCATAAAATTCTCTCAACATACAAAATAAAAAATATTATGGAATACAAATATATTAGTTGAGTTGCATTTCAGGGGTCCGGTCACTTTTGACCGCAAAGACCACAAGTGTGACTTCCACATGAGGAGCAGCATTCTGCTGTAGGAGGCGAGGGTTTGGATCAGAGCCGGTGTGTAAATACTCCATCCCAACAAAAGCCATGAGGCAGAAACTCACCACGAATCGCTCCAGCCGCGTTCCTCCAGCGTTCCCAATGAAGATGCCAGAGCTGGGCTGGAAGGACAGTCTGTCGTGACTCCGGCGGAAGGCCACACGGTGGTGCTCCTCACAGTCCATGTACAGCTTCACCTCTTCTCCCTGCACGGCCAGAGTAAATCTGGCCCATCGTCCCGTAAGCTCGGCCATCTTGAAGGAAGCCGCCTCCTGTGTGTGAGCGGCGCCGGGTTCACTGTAGTAAAGAACCACGCGCTGCGACCCATCCTCCACCGGCGCCAGCGCCACACCCAGCTGCACAACCTTCTGCAGCGCGTCAGTGATGGCGAACAGAACCCCTCCACGCCGAGTGCTGGGTTTGGCTGTGACGATGACGGCGAAGTCGCGGAAGAACGGGTCGGGGATGAAGGAGCGAGTGAGGCGGCCCACATTAGCGTCTGGCCCGAAGCTGTACGCAGGGAAGCCCTCGAAGCCGGTGATGAAGGCAACCGAAGGGGGCAGCGGCACGCCGATGAGCTCCGTCAGGTCCAGCTGTCCGCTAGAGCCGCTCTCTACACAGAAAAACACAAGAGCAAATCAACTGTTAATACAGGGACATGTGAGTTGAGCTGTGGTGCTTGCTTGAGCTAAATGTGCATGCAATCTCAAGTAACATCTCAAACACTTTACATAACAGTGTCCTTGTTACATATAGTACATGTACTTACCATAGTAATATCAGTAAATTATGCATACTTACATGCAACTAACCATCAAACCAAACCCTAATCCTGTACCCTTAAATATATAATTACACTGTAACAATGACACCTTAAAATAAAGGGTAACCAAAATTTGCAATGTGCAATTTGACCCAATAGTTAGCTTGGCTACATACTAACTGAAAAACATAATCATAACTCCAGTAGATCAGTGTAATACTCCTCCAGTGTAGATCAGCTGTTCTCTGTGTGAATATATAGTAAAGTGTGATTTATTCCTGTGATCAAAGCTGAGTTTATCATCATTACTCCAGTCTTCAGTGTCACATGACCCTTCACTGATCATTCTCATGAGAATCTGATGATCAGCACACATTTATGATTATTATCAGGATTCTTGAGGAATCTTAGTTTGACTCCAGTTTGTAAGATTTTCCGATCCCATCCACAGACAATGCATGCTTTACAAAATATGCAACATTAGTATAAGCTCCTGTGTAAAAGCATCTCTCTAGCGTTTCTTCAGTCTCAGTCCAACTAATAATTCATCTCAAAATGAAGGTCTTTATAATCACTCTATGCATTTTCCTGTTTATGTGCTGAGAGGCGGCCAACAGTCCTGCAGTTTTATTACCACCCACACACACACACACACACACACACACACACACACACACACACACACACACACACATTAAACTCCCTCCAGGCTTCCCTGCAGGTCCTACATCTTCATTCCCTCCACTTCAGTCGGCTTCTGTTTTGAGGAAAAACTTGCCGTTCCCCTTGCAGATGAGAAACCAAAACAGCCCCATGTGCCCAGAACTACTGTTCCAGAGCCTGCGCTAATCACAGATCAGCATCATTTACATTTACCCAACAACCCGAGCACATCAAAATGAATGCTTGAATCATAAGCCCTCGATGAAGACCTGGATCCACACACATGGTCCTGATTAGAGTCGAGGAGACCTGCACAAACAATCGCTCGCTCTGTAATGAGACACAATCTGGAAGCTGTTAGCGTGGGCTAATAGAACTGCGGCAAAGAGTGTGCCTGTACATTTGGATGTGTAGTACCTTGAGGACACACAAAAGCCCAAAGCGACAGATGCCACTGCTATCTTAGCACTCACAGAACAACTTAGTGGTAGAACGCAGGATTTCTGCTAGTACACTAAAGCTAAATGACTTTGGTGAGGATAATACTGCACATCTAGTCTCAAAGAGCATTCTGGTCCCGATGTCAACTGGAATCTCCCATTTCAGCTTCATTTGCTTTTCCATCCAGAGTTGTACACAAAATTGGAATATTTGGAATATTATTAGAATATGTCTCAGGCGTTTCAGAACCACCAAACTAACATTTGAGATGCTGAGATGCCACTGGTCCACTGGTGAGTCCAGTTATCCAATCACAGTCACCTGAGGGATTTATTCAGTGAATGTGTTTCCATCGTAGTTTATGTGCATGTCTTCTTATCAGATGAAAACTATTGTCCACCTCAATTGAGCACATACATTTTTATGTGCATTCTTGCGCATCTAGACATTTCCATCCAGCGATATCCCAAAATTTGCATAAAATTAGGTGGATGGAAACAGCCATTGTTAAGACTGTGTTTTACGTAATGATATAAAACAGTCTAAATACAAATTTATAAGTCATATCAACCAAAGTGCAAGTGTTTATACACAACAGCTGGGCTAAATAAAACGAATCAAGAGACTAAAGTCAGAACACTGGCATTGGTAGCTTGCGCTGTGGCCTAGAGGACGTTCAACCTCACCGACACCAAATCCAGCCTTGCTTTCAACAGTTACGGCAACTGAAGAGTCTCATAATCCACTTCTATATGATTAGGTGCAGTGTGGACAGTAGTGTTGTGGTCAAGACCACCTAATCCGAGGCCAAGTCGAGACTAAGACCAATGTGTGTTGAGACCAAGATCAGACCAGCACTCCTTAAATTCATAAAGATCCACATTACCGCCTGAGAAATGACTTATTTTTAATCAATAAATATAATTAGATTAAGACACTATATATAGAGCTGTTACCAATCAGATGAAATCATTAACAACAAATTCATCTTTGCACAGCAGAGGCGGTACAGAAGATGCATCTGAATTGGTAAATTACAAATGCATAAATAATGTTGAGAATAATGTTTAGTAAGACTGAGACAGAGACAAGACCAAGACTTTCAAAAAAAGGTCTTAAGACCGGTCTCAAGTACTACAACACTAGTGAACAGGGCAACAAATAGCCTACATTTCATACTAACATCATGATGTTGGAAAAAATGCATATTCATGCTGTTAGTCAACAACACAAACGCTGAATTTCAGCCCAGACTATCAGAGACTCAGCATCTGCTGGGTGGATAAATAAATCCAGGATTCCCATCAAGGTCGGGATCTCGACTCCTACACAAGCACAAGGGATCAGTGAGTTTAGATGAGAAAGGACTTTGCAGGTCAGATATCTTGTTCAGTATTATTGTTTGGAAGTTACCCATGATATACCCAATGAAGTCCTGAAAGAATCATTGAGAACTGCATTGTGATGTATTTCTGAGGGAAACGGCTATCAAACAAGAAAAACAGGGCGGGACGTTTATCTGTCAGTTGTCGATTGGATTGTGAAAAGGGAGCGTCGGATGCCGGAACCGAGGCAGATGTGAAAGATTATATACTCTAAAGATTGTTTTTCAAAATTGAAAATGAAACAAAGATTATTGGAATGTTTTATAACAAAATAATTAATTCAATGTGATACTTGCCATATTTTTACTATTTGTACAATTTACTAGCAACTTCTAAATCCTTTTTTTTTCTTCAGTGTAGTCAAAAAAAGAAAAGTATAATAATATAGGCACAGATTATAATAGATATATTGTCAAAAGTGCTGTGACGCCTGCCTTTACATGCACATGAGCTTTAATGCCATCCCATTCTTAATCCGTAGGGTTTAATATGGAGTCGGCCCACCCTTTGCAGCTCTAACAGCTTCAACTCTTCTGGGAAGGCTTTCCACAAGGTTTAGGAGTGTTTATGGGGATTTTGGACCATTCTTCTAGAAGCGCATTTGTGAGGTCAGGCACTGATGTTGGACGAGAAGGCCTGGCTCGCAGTCTCCGCTCTAATTCATCCCAAAGGTGTTCTATCGGGATGAGGTCAGGACTCTGTGCAGGCCAGTCAAGTTCCTCCACACCAAACTCGCTCATCCATGTCTTTATGGACCGACGCTTTGTGCACTGGAGCGCAGTCATGTTGGGACAGGAAGGGGCAGTCCTCAAACTGTTCCCACAAAGTTGGGAGCATGAAATTGTCCAAAATGTCTTGGTCTGCTGAAGCATTAAGAGTTCCTTTCACTGGAACTAAGGAGCCAAGCCCAACCCCTGAAAAACAACCCCACCCCATAATCCCCCCTCCACCAAACTTTACACTTGGCACAATGCAGTCAGGCAAGTCCCGTTCTCCTGGCAACCGCCAAACCCAGACTCGTCCATGGGATTGTCAGACAGAGAAGCGTGATTGGTCACTCCAGAGAACACGTCTCCACTGCTCTAGACTCCACTGCATCCCACGCTTTGCATTGCACTTGATGATGTAAGGCTTGGATGAGCTGCTCGGCCATGGAAACCCATTCCATGAAGCTCTCTCCGCACTGTTCTTGAGCTCATCTGAAGGCCACAGAAGTTTGGAGGTCTGGAGCTTTTGACTCTGCAGAAAGTTGGTGACTTCTGCGCACTGTGACCCTCAGCATGCGCTGACCCCGCTCTGTGATTTTACGTGGAGTTGCTGTTGTTCCCAATTGCTTCCACTTTGTTATAATCCCACTAACAGTTGAGCGTGGAATATTTAGTAGTAAGGAAATGTCAGGAATGGACTTATTGCACAGGTGGCAACCTATCACGGTCCCACGCTTGAGTTCACTGAGCTCCTGAGAGCGACCCATTCTTTCACAAATGTGTGTAGAAGCGTCTGCATGCCTAGTGCTTGATTTATACACCTGTGGCCATGAAGGGATTGAACACCTGAACTCAGGGATTTGGAGGGGCATCCCAAAACTTTTGACAATATAGTGTAAATCATTTCCAATAAACCCAGTAACATGTCTTAAAAAATAAATAGGGTTAATTTAATTTCATGCCAACTTTACCTTTTATGGAGAAGAAAATAACATTATGACGTCCACTTGAAAGGGTCAAATCTTTACCTCTTTACATGCATGAATTAATGCATAGCTGTGAGTTTTGAGACTTGTTTGCATTACAGTGTAAATGCTTACATGCATGTAAAGAGGTGAACATTTTCCTGTGCATGTAAACACACATCAGTAATGACAGCGATAATATGTTCTTAATTTATTGACTTGCACACATTTGCCATTTCATGAATCAAAGACTCCCAATTTCATCAGTCTGTAGTGCATCTAGTATAAATACTTAGCGAGTATAAAGACATTTGGGTCTTTATTGCACTTTTATGACGCCAGACCAGATGTGCCGATTGCTGAGTAGCCTGAGGTTTGGACAATCTGAAGGTTTGAGTTATTGGGCTCTCAGTGGGTCGAGGTCAATGGCAGGACGAGTAACAAGGAGCACATTATTGCTTATTGAACCACAGGTGGAAGGCCTTGGGCAGATGTGCTTATCCCCGGAAAGAGCCGGACAACGCTAGGAATAAACTTTGATCAATCTAGACTGGGTTTTGCTCAGATAAATAATGAAATTTAAATGTAATTTTTTTTAATTTTATTTTAAATTGAAAAACACTACAGCATAGTTAAAAAAATAATAATAATAATTTAAATTTACTGATTTGGAAATTTACACAATGGAGCTTTCTTGCCTAATATTCCAATCACAAAAGTCTTTCAAAGAGAAAACAGTGTCATTCGAATGCTTTAAATACACCCAAACCGGTGTGCATCAAAAATACATAAATGATGCTGTAAAACGCTGCTAAAGCTTTTGCAGTCAAATTATATATGATCCATGAATCCCAGAAAGCAAGATGAGAAACGAGCAGAAAACCACAGACATTCATAGAAGTGACCGCTGTGCCATTTGTTACCGATGAAGTGGACATGATGAGCAATTGTCACATTGTGAGATCTAATCCAATCAGTAATTTGCGATATTTGTAGGCCTAGCACTACAGACCCTGACTCTGGATCTGTTTGGATTACAGTATATGGAGAAACTGTGGAAATGAGCAAAGGCAGCAGAATGAAGGATCTCAGCAGTCCAGAATGAGGTATTTCATTTGGCACATCAGCCGATATAGGGAGGAGTGTTAGTCGTCATTCAGCGCCCTGAATCTATAGAGCGCTCCCATGAGCCTCGAGTTCAGCCTTGCTTCATTTGTGAGGATTGGCACATGATGAACACCAAATGTATAACAAAGAATACATTAATTAGTACAATGCATACAATGTGAATAAAAGTACCAATGAGCAGAACAACATTTGTTTTTGGTCATATTTGGCGAATCATACTGTTTGTAATGGGTTTAGCAATGCTGACCTTCGCTTCAGGACACCGAGAGACGAAGCCAAATCGGCCTTATCACAGTCTGAGCCAATTACGAACTCATGCCACGCCCTTCATAGTCCAATATCTGCCATTTACCAACATTTCCCTTCTTCACCCACTTTAATCCAGACACAAACAGTGGATTTCCTACCGGCGGCCTTTGATTTCAGAGCGTGTTCAGCAGGGAACCAGTGAAAGTTACGGTCAAAGATAAAGATTACTTCAACAAATTCACTGTTTGTTTAGTGTCAGCAGTGTTATTTTTGATATTAGTCAATAAATGTTATATTGAGGAATTGCAAAAACTACCGTTCAAAAGATTTTATGCTCATTTGATCATAACTCCAGTAGATCAGTGTAATACTCCTCCAGTGTAGATCAGCTGTTCTCTGTGTGAATATATAGTAAAGTGTGATTTATTCCTGTGATCAAAGCTGAGTTTATCATCATTACTCCAGTCTTCAGTGTCACATGATCCTTCACTGATCATTCTCATGTGAGGATCTGATGATCAACACACATTTATGATTATTATCAGTTCATATTTCTGTGGAAACCGTCAGACATTTGATTTCTCAGCATTTATTTGAAATATTATAAATGTCTTTACTGTCACTTTTGATCAATTTAATGCATCCTTAATGAATAAAAGTATTAATTTCTTTAAAAAAACAACAACATTATTATATGACATATAGATGTGTGGTTTCATTGGTCAGTATTAAACTAGTATCACACATTACAGATGCTGTACTTCAGTGTAAAATCTGTGAAATGATTGGCTGCATTGATATTTCAAACACACACTGCACTACTACAGATCTAAAGAACAAACACACACAGCGTTCATTTCAACCACCAACGCATAAACAAGCATGCTTGTGGTTTTCTCCATTGCTGAGGTTCACTTTTCCAGCGAGAGCTAAATGAACAGCCTTGAGTTTCAATGAACTTTCACCAAGTAACAACTTGGAGAGCAAAGCAAACTAATTCACCGCACATGTTCCATATGGCCTGTGCTTTATCACCACTGCGTCATGACTCTGCAACAGTCACAGGATATCGATGTGATGTGTATTAACACAATACCAACAGTAAAACTCATGGAAAAGGAAAAGCTGTTCGATGTTGTCATTCACAGAGACCTAATCTAAATTGAGACTGGTGACAAAGTAAAACCAAAGTCTTTGTGAGTTTCACACACAAGTAGTAACCTAGAATACTGTCTAACACTCGATGGCTGCTCTGTCAAGTCCTCGTCGTCAGTGAGGAACCTGGGTGTGCTCTTTGATACCAATCTTTCATTTGAAAGCCACGTTTCTAACATCTGTAAAACTGCATTCTACCATCTTAAAAATATATCTAAATTACGGCACATCCTTTCAATGCAAAATGCTGAACAGTTAATTCATGCGTTCATGAGCTCAAGGCTAGATTACTGTAATGCTTTACTGGGTGGTTGCCCTGCTCGCTTAATAAACAAACTCCTAAAAACTGTAAAGCTACTTTGAAACATTCTATATTGTGAAAGCGCTATATAAATGAAGGTGACTTGACTTGACACACCCCTGAGCATCAGCATCTCTTCATCTCTTCCCTGATGACCAGGGCGGGGAAACCTGTGATTTTCCCCCCAGAACCACGAATGAGTCAAAATTGGGACAATAATGCAAAGTTTAGCAGTTCCTCCAAAACACCATTTCATGAAATGTCATTGATGACGTCTGCTGTATGGAATAATAACACACTTTGTGAAATCACTCAGTGAATGGCAGTTCTGTGCAAACTGTGCCATTCTGAGTAATAAATGGCCTTTAACTGAGGAAAGTCTGACGGTCACTCAGACCACATAACCGCCGGACCAGCAGCCGCTCTGATTATCGGCACAAGTGTGTGAATCAGCAACAGGAAGCAGCGCAGGTCTGTGTGAACACACACAATCACAAGGGGAATTTGAAGAGGAGCGTCTCGGGAACGGTATATTACTTTACAAACATTTACACCAGCCTCGATTCATTTGCAGTGCAAAGTAGCATAAAATCCTTTCAAATACAATTTACAATGCAAACATTTAACCAGTGACAGAGAGAGAGAGAGAGAATTCACACAATCATTTATAATAAAAAAATAAATATATATATGTGCATGGTGCCCCTGACCAAATAAACAAGTATTATCTCTGTTACAGTGACTTAATCAAATGAAGTCATTGAAACAGAGGAAGCAGGAGATTCTGTGTCTGTTATGAATGATGATGATTGATAACATTTGGCAGAAGAGCCTCTTTTTTAGCAATACTGCAGTTGTTCTGACCCTTCGCTAAAGGTACGAACCATCTCTTGAGTCAGATTCAGTTTCCTCCAAGTTTCTGATTAATTGACCGCCGGCTGTGTGTGGAGACAAAGCAAAAACAAAGAAGACAACGGGCCGATATCAGCCGAAATAATACAGATGCTGTGGAATTAGAGGGAGCGTGTTTACTGTGGCACACGAGGAGCTGCTGACGGCAGGACATCAGACACGGATTATTAGCGCACATCTGTTTCTCTGTTCATCATGTGGATCTGTCACGACTCCCTCCAGATCCACAGAGAAATCATTCCACTAAGATCTGTTTATACCTGAGCCAGGGTCGCCGCACTAATATTAGCTTGATCTGAGGGAAACCATCGGACAGTCCTGCCAAACTCAGGTTTGAGTCAGAGTCATGTGTTAATGTTTCTGAGAGTCTCTTCTGCTCACTAACGCTGCATTTACTACAGTAAACTCCAGTAGATCAGTGTAATACTCCTCCAGTGTAGATCAGCTGTTCTCTGTGTGAATATATAGTAAAGTGTGATTTATTCCTGTGATCAAAGCTGAGTTTATCATCATTACTCCAGTCTTCAGTGTCACATGATCCTTCACTGATCATTCTCATGTGAGGATCTGATGCTCAACACACATCTATGATTATTATCAGTTCATATTTCTGTGGAAATGTCATACTTTTGATTTCTCAGGATTCTTTGATGAATAGAAAGTTCAAAAGAACAGCATTTATCTGAGAGAGGATCTTTGGTGACATTATAAGTGTCTTTACTGTCACTTTTGATCAGTTTAATGCGTCCTTGAATAAAAGTATTGATTTCTTTCAACAACAAAAAATAAAAATAAAAATTGTACTGACCCCAAACTTTGGAACGGTGGTGTATATTTCATGCTGTACTTAAATCCACTTAAAAACCTAAAAAGTTGATCATTGGTTCATATCCGAAGGGATGCTAGCCTCCTGATTTTTTCTCTAAATGCTGAAAGTGAAATACTCAATAGTGACTTTATATTTTTCTTTAACCAACAGAATCAAAAGTCTCTGTCTATGGATCTGCCTCCCTCGGTTTTCCGGACGGCTGTAGTTACACTGGCAGATTCTGTACGTTTTGGGAACAGCAGTGGTGGTTCTGACTTCAGTAATATTTTATGTTACAAACATGGAATACACATTCTGAGATATGAAGTGAGATAGATAACTTGGAATTTTAGCATCAAATGGTTCTTCTCCCATTTTTCTCCTCAAACTCTTGTGTAGGATGCTCCTCCCTTCTCTCCACTGATAACCATCATATTCTTCCCTGTAAGGGGTTTTAATCACTGATGATCCCATGAAGAGCCTTTAACATCCAGAAGTTAACAAATGTTCACACAAAGAAGAAAGAACTGGTTACTGAAAGGTTCTTTAGGTTCTGTGGCATCGCTGTGAAACCCCCTTTTGGACGCTTTAGAAGATCAATCCGTCTCTGGTGTAACTCGCTGCGCTTCACGTCTGTCCTCTAATCTCTCGCCACACTCACGCTGAAGGACATGTTAGCAGCGGACGGACGGTCCTCGAGCAGCACATCTCTGCCGAATCCAAATGTTCAAGGAACAGGAGCAGCATCTCCATCCTGAGCGCTGAGAGCGCAGGCCAGCGATTCACAGGACTAGATCCAGCCTCCTGGATTAAAGCCGTAACACGAGCTTTCAAACACCATCCTCTGCCCTGACATTCTCCAGATTGTGTGGCGTCGCCTTTATTGGAAATCCTGTCAAGCTCCAGAGTCCAGGGCTAGTAATGGAAGATATTAATAATGCATTTTCATCTCAGTCTAGAAGGGGATCGGGTGAAGCAGATATCACTGCAGAACATACTCTCAGTCATTTCTGATTCTGTGTTCTGTGTACAAACATGCACAGAACATAGTTCTCTTGTCTGGAAGGAGAATTCTGGGGATTTTCTTATTTTGCTCAACATAGTGACAAAATCCCAAATCCTAGTCAACCCTAGTCATAATGGGTGCAAACTATAAGACAGGGGTACAAAACTCAGTTCCTGGAGGTCCACAGCCCTGCAGAGTTTCGTTCCAACCCTGTCCCAACACACACACCTGTAGTTTTCAAATAAGCCTGAAAGACTCAGGTGGGCTTAATGAGGGCTGAAGCTACCTCTGCAAGCAATTTGATGCAAATTTTCAATGCAACGAGACGTGGCATTGCCTTGCTACACTTCCAACATGTGAGTGTCTCACTTCAGCCGATCAGAAGCAGGTGCTGTTTTGTTCCAGGTATTCTTTATAGCTTCAGCCGTCCGCCGCCACGTTGCACCAATAAGATTTGAGTGATTCAACACGAGCTTCAGACGCGATCACACAGGAGTGGAGCGTCAGCGTCTCGTTCCCTTCTCAGGGAACCAGGGTTACAGCCACAGCCGAGACATTTTGTATAGTGTGGGAATGAGCAAAATATATGCATTTTGCTTATTCAAGGAATGGATTACATGAAAACCAATGAGTTTAAGAAATGTCAAGATAAGATTTTTTTTATTTTTCAAAAATATTAAGTAAAACAAACGGCATACCTGCATTTCTGATGATACTGTCAGTAAATAAAGCTGCTTTTATAAAACACATACAGCATTAGTTTCATTCTAGGTCAGTAGCACACTCAGGATTGTGGATCGGGATTCAGAAAGCCAAAAGAAACAGAAGTTCATTTTTGACTCATCATTTACATTGGCAAAGAAATCATGGAAAATCCAAGGAAAGTTGAAGTTGATGCCATGTAAGGCCAGAAAGCGCCGGAATCCTCTCACTGCACAACTAATGCACAGACAAACAGATCAACACACACACCGTCAGCCACACCAGCGGCTCATGGACGGGGCAGTATACGGAGGATCTGGTGTAAACATCACTCCGGCTCTACGGCCGACAGCTGTGTTTAAGCAGCTGTGAGCTCACAAACTCGAAACAAAGTGTTAGAGGAGTAGCAGCCGGACCTAAATTACTCGCACCTTCTGCAAACGGCTTCCAAAATGCAAAGCCTTTAAGCTTAAGTGTGAAGCTTTCCGAAGGAATAGGAAGAGGAGAGAAAGAAACTGAAAAGAATAATGGAAGGAAAATGGGAACCGACTGAGATCTTATGTAACAGACGTGACAGTTTTCAGGAAAGTTCTTTTCTGCTTGTAAAATTATACACAGAACAAAATCAGACAAAAAAAAAAAAAAAGAGAGTATAGTGTGATGCACTGATAAATTCATCGATGCAATCCTAAAAACGCTGGATGAAATGAATGAATGGCCTCTCTGAGAGCTGCTCTGCTGTGATTGGTCAGAAAGCAAGCGCTCGTTATCATATCTGAATCTCAGCTCTTGACACACAGTGATACGAACAGTAACGATGGCGTGGGTTTGACCGTCTCAATCTCAGCAGAAAACAGCGTCTCCTTCTATACACATGAACAACACCAACCAAACTCTTCCAGTCTCAGAGACGACTACAGTGAGTGAGGGCAGGGCAGAGACACTGTTCAGCCAATCAGGTCCAGAGGCGGGCGTTATGCTAATTCGTTGCATGTGAGACTGCATTACTGACAACTCGTTTCAGTTCAGAATCGACTCTTTCGTTTAGGAGATAAAAACTCCTTATCTGTGATCTGTGAAAGAGTTTTTACATTCACAAACACACTGCATGACAGGGAATATCCCAAAACCATATGGGCACTTTGATTTATTTAGACAACATAGTAAAGAATTTTAAGATCAGCAATTTATAAATTATCGGCCATTGCATGACACAATAATCCTTCTTCCAAAGGTCTCTCTCATGCCAGCTGATTATAACTGCGGAAATGTCAGAAATGAGAAGACTGCACACCACTGAGGGACACTTAGCAGTAAACACTTACACATCTGCTTGTGCGGGGAGATTCACACACACACACACACACACACACACACACACACACACACACACACACACACACACACACACACACACACACACACACACACACACACACACACACACACACACACACACACACACACACACACACACACACACACACACACACACACTAATGCACACACACACACACACACACACACACACACACACACACACTAATGCACACACACACACACACACACACACACACACTAATGCACACACACACACACTAATGCGCACACACACACACACACACTAATGCGCACACACACACTAATGCACACACACACACACACACACACTAATGCACACACACACACACACTAATGCACACAAGAACAAGGCTTTTCTAGCTTAAGGAGGAGCAATAACTTCGAGCGCTGTGTTTGATGAAATATTTTCGGTCCCTGAGTGCCTTGGGAGGGTTTCCTAAGAGCTTCTCGATTACAAACAGCTCTTGCAAAGCCTACGGCATCCTATGAGCCTCATTTTCCACATCACCCAACCTGCGCTCCTCCATTCAGTCCTGCTCTGTTAGGGGAGGCTCCGTCTCTCGTTCACGAGCTCCATCTGCATCTGTCGTTTATGGTTTTCCACATTACAGCTAAGTGCACTTGTGGATGAAAATGTCCAAATGTTATGACTTTACACAGTCACTGGACGCTGGGATCATCTCAACGGTATAAGCATGACATGCTCCACCAAATGACAACTCAGCATTTCAGTAGTTTAATCTGAAACATTACGTGATCTAATTATAAAATGATTATATGTGTAATTATTCATGAATGAACCCCTGCTGGTCTTGTCTTATAAAGCCTCATAAATCTGTATGCTTCAGTGTTTAATGCGAGACCTTCTGATCTCAATCTAAACTTGTGTTTGAACTCCACGTGTGCATCCACATATAAATCAGAACATCCAGCCGTATAAATCTAAACCTGAGGGTCTACAAATGATCTGGAAAGTTTGTGGCAGTCAGACAAACTTCTCTGGTTATATATGACTTATGAGGCATTACAGCACAGACACTTCAGGAAAAATAAAAAACAGGAACATTTTTCATTAGCTTTTCGCAGGGGAAATTTTCTGCTTCTGCACGCTGAAAAAAGCCTGGATCTGCACAGTTCGAGTATCTTTCACTTAGTTTGCGAGTGTTAGCAGGTTAAATCTGGAGTTCAGCTGTTGGTTATGGTAGGCCACCTGGTTTCTCAGCTCGACCCCTCCAAACCCCCCAAACACATTACATTTGGTCTGTTTCTTTTAAGGAGAAAGAGATTTGGTGCAAGATTTCAAATTGTGTAAAAGTATATAATGCTCACTATTCACAACAAGCAGAAAAACCATCTGAGCTCAGCAAAACAGCATCAGACAAAGCCGTACTGTGGCTCTTTTCTCAGATTACGCCCTCGCTCGCTCTAAATCCCACTTCATCTCCTTATGACACCTGCTTTCACCGGCTTCTCCAAGCTTGCCTGCTTGAATTGTTTTCTTTAATACTCTTCTTTACACTGTTTGAAAAGCCACAATACACTTCTTGAGCTCTGAGGAACACAGTCATAGCCTGAAGATGTCACAAAAATATATAAGGGGTAGTATTTAAAATATACAACGTCTGTCATCGCAGACATGATATCTTCCAATATAATGTAAGTGAATGAGGACTGAAGCATTAAAGCTTCAAAACAGACATGAAAGCACCATAACAGTATCATAAATGTGAGCCATGTGCACTATATAACAAGACATTATTCAATGATAATGTTTCCTTCAGTGAGATGCTCCAACCAAATCAGTGAGTCAGTGAATCAGTGAGTCAGTGAGTAAGTGAATCAGTGAGTAAGTGAATCAGTCAATCAGTGAGTCAGTGGGTCAGTCAATCAGTCAATCAGTGAGTAAGTGAATCAGTGAATCAGTCAATCAGTGAGTCAGTGAATCAGTCAATCAGTCAATCAGTGAGTAAGTGGGTCAGTCAATCAGTCAATCAGTGAGTCAGTCAATCAGTGAGTAAGTGAATCAGTGAGTCAGTGGGTCAGTCAATCAGTGAGTAAGTGAATCAGTCAATCAGTGAGTAAGTGGGTCAGTCAATCAGTCAATCAGTGAGTCAGTGGGTCAGTCAATCAGTGAGTAAGTGAATCAGTCAATCAGTGAATCAGTGAGTCAGTGGGTCCGTCAATCAGTCAATCAGTGAGTCAGTGGGTCAGTCAATCAGTCAATCAGTGAGTCAGTGGGTCAGTCAATCAGTCAATCAGTGAGTAAGTGAATCAGTCAATCAGTGAATCAGTGAGTCAGTGGGTCCGTCAATCAGTCAATCAGTGAGTAAGTGAATCAGTCAATCAGTGAATCAGTCAATCAGTGAGTCAGTGGGTCAGTCAATCAGTCAATCAGTGAGTAAGTGAATCAGTGAATCAGTCAATCAGTGAGTCAGTGGGTCCGTCAATCAGTCAATCAGTGAGTAAGTGAATCAGTCAATCGGTCGATAAGTGAATTGGAATAAATGACACTTTACTATATATTCACATAGAGAACAGCTGATTTACACTGGAGGAATATTTCACTGTTTTACTGGAGTTATGAGCAGATTAATGAGCAGAAGAGACTCTCAGAAACATTACAAAAACTCAAACTTTTGAATGTCCAACAAATCAAGTTCTTATAGTCAAAACAGAATAAGTCATATGTCGTCAGCTCAGTAAAACAGTTTTCATCCCCTGGAGTAAATGTAGATTTGCTCTCACAGGAGACAAAGCTGTAAAACGAAGCGTTGTAAACAATGTCATTAACATTGCATGGTGGTGTGTTGTTCCATGCACATTAAATCCTGGACAATTATGAGCTGACAGACATTTCCACTGGGTTATTGACCTCAACAGAGGAAGTCCTGAATGCCTTTGAGTGTTTGCATGAATCGGACATCATCTCAGCAGTGAAGAGAGCTTGAACCTTCCTCAGTCGGAGGTGATTTGCTGAACACAGAGCCACTAAAACCCTCTGAATGAATCCCTGCTGCGTGGAGTTTATGATGTTGGCTGGTACACATTTTACCTCATGAGTGAAGGATGTGATAATGAGATTTTTAAGCTGCCCTTGCAAGACTTTCCTTAATGTGATGTGTGTATGAATCCATTTACTCCGTCACCAGAGTGTTTTGTGAGGTATAGACGGTCTGTTCTACACAAAGACATTATTAATGTTAAAGACATTAATAATTAGGCTTTTAACAGCCTAATCAAGATAGCGGGAAATCCGTGATTAGCGGCTCAAATGATGTGTTTAGGTTTGGAGAGAGCGGTTTGGAGGCAGGGAAATGGCTCAAATGCTGGAGCTGGTTCAGAAAAAGGAGCCGGTCGATGATGTAAACTGGCGCTGGGTTTGCGGGAAGCCGACATGCATTACAGTGACGTGATGTTGAACCGGAGAAATGTGATGCAGCTGCAGCTCAGAGTCCAACAGTCAGTCGCTTTAGAAGAAGGCGATCACTCGGTGTCCAAACGGACAGAATATGAGCACATTACCTCCCTTATCTCACTTTAAAATGAAAAACGAGAAGGCAAGTAAAACTGAAATAAAGCAGAATTGAATCATTTTCTTAAGTAATCTATTGAAGTGAACGCCCTAGATTAAATCTGAACATTCACAGGAAATGTGCTGTTTAAGTTGTTTAAATCACCCGATTTACTAAAGAAATTATACAGATTCGGTAATAAAGCAAACACACACGTGCCCCTGGAGCTCAACACCAGCCCTGCGTCTCACGGGTATATCTGTGCCCCTGGAGCTCAACACCAGTCCTGAGTCTCACGGGTATATCTGTGCCCCTGGAGCTCAACACCAGCGCTGCGTCTCACGGGTATATCTGTGCCCCTGGAGCTCAACACCAGCGCTGCGTCTCACGGGTATATCTGTGCCCCTGGAGCTCAACACCAGCGCTGCGTCTCACGGGTATATCTGTGCTCCTGGAGCTCAACACCAGCGCTGCGTCTCACGGGTATATCTGTGCCCCTGGAGCTCAACACCAGCGCTGCGTCTCACGGGTATATCTGTGCCCCTGGAGCTCAACACCAGCGCTGCGTCTCACGGGTATATCTGTGCCCCTGGAGCTCAACACCAGCGCTGCGTCTCACGGGTATATCTGTGCCTGGAGCTCAACACCAGCGCTGCGTCTCACGGGTATATCTGTGCCCCTGGAGCTCAACACCAGTCCTGAGTCTCACGGGTATATCTGTGCCCCTGGAGCTCAACACCAGGGCTGCGTCTCACGGGTATATCTGTGCCCCTGGAGCTCAACACCAGCGCTGCGTCCTCACGGGTATATCTGTGCCCCTGGAGCTCAACACCAGTCCTGAGTCTCACGGGTATATCTGTGCCCCTGGAGCTCAACACCAGCGCTGCGTCTCACGGGTATATCTGTGCCCCTGGAGCTCAACACCAGTCCTGCGTCTCACGGGTATATCTGTGCCCCTGCAGCTCAACACCAGCGCTGCGTCTCACGGGTATATCTGTGCCCCTGGAGCTCAACACCAGTCCTGCATCTCACGGGTATATCTGTGCCCCTGCAGCTCAACACCAGTCCTGCGTCTCACGGGTATATCTGTGCCCCTGGAGCTCAACACCGGCGCTGCGTCTCACGGGTATATCTGTGCCCCTGCAGCTCAACACCAGTCCTGCGTCTCACGGGTATATCTGTGCCCCTAGAGCTCAACACCGGCGCTGCGTCTCACGGGTATATCTGTGCCCCTGGAGCTCAACACCAGTCCTGAGTCTCACGGGTATATCTGTGCCCCTGCAGCTCAACACCGGCGCTGAGTCTCACGGGTATATCTGTGCCCCTGCAGCTCAACACCGGCGCTGCGTCTCACGGGTATATCTGTGCCCCTGGAGCTCAACACCAGCGCTGCGTCTCACGGGTATATCTGTGCCCCTGGAGCTCAACACCAGCGCTGCGTCTCACGGGTATATCTGTGCTCCTGGAGCTCAACACCACCGCTGCGTCTCACGGGTATATTGTGCCCCTGGAGCTCAACACCAGCGCTGCGTCTCACGGGTATATCTGTGCCCCTGGAGCTCAACACCAGTCCTGAGTCTCACGGGTATATCTGTGCCCCTGGAGCTCAACACCAGCGCTGCGTCTCACGGGTATATCTGTGCCCCTGGAGCTCAACACCAGCGCTGCGTCTCACGGGTATATCTGTGCCCCTGGAGCTCAACACCAGGGCTGCGTCTCACGGGTATATCTGTGCCCCTGGAGCTCAACACCAGGGCTGCGTCTCACGGGTATATCTGTGCCCCTGGAGCTCAACACCAGCGCTGCGTCTCACGGGTATATCTGTGCCCTGGAGCTCAACACCAGCGCTGCGTCTCACGGGTATATCTGTGCCCCTGGAGCTCAACACCAGCGCTGTGTCTCACGGGTATATCTGTGCCCCTGGAGCTCAACACCAGCGCTGCGTCTCACGGGTATATCTGTGCCCCTGGAGCTCAACACCAGTCCTGAGTCTCACGGGTATATCTGTGCCCCTGGAGCTCAACACCAGCGCTGCGTCTCACGGGTATATCTGTGCCCCTGGAGCTCAACACCAGCGCTGCGTCTCACGGGTATATCTGTGCCCCTGGAGCTCAACACCAGCGCTGCGTCTCACGGGTATATCTGTGCCCCTGGAGCTCAACACCAGCGCTGCGTCTCACGGGTATATCTGTGCCCCTGGAGCTCAACACCAGCGCTGCGTCTCACGGGTATATCTGTGCCCCTGGAGCTCAACACCAGCGCTGCATCTCACGGGTATATCTGTGCCCCATGAGCTCAACACCAGCGCTGCGTCTCACGGGTATATCTGTGCCCCTGGAGCTCAACACCAGCGCTGCGTCTCACGGGTATATCTGTGCCCCTGGAGCTCAACACCAGCGCTGCGTCCTCACGGGTATATCTGTGCCCCTGGAGCTCAACACCAGCGCTGAGTCTCACGGGTATATCTGTGCCCCTGGAGCTCAACACCAGCGCTGCGTCTCACGGGTATATCTGAGGCGATAGCCAACAATACATTGTGTGGGTCAGAATTATCCATTTCTCTTTTATACCTAAAATCATTAGGATATTAAGATCATGTTCCATTAAGATATTTTGTAAAAGTCTAACTGTAAATATATCATAAATGTATTATTAGTAGTAATATGCATTGCTAAGGACTTCATTTGGACAACTTTAAAGGAGATTTTCTCAATATTTAGATTTTTTTGCACCTTCAGATTTCAGATTTTCAAATATTGTCAAATATTGTCCAACCACACATCAATGGAAATATTATTTATTCAGTCAGAAAAATTACTTTATTTAAATATGTAATAAAGAGCTCCTGGCTAATGCAGATTGCTGGTGGTTAATGAATAAAGACCCGTTCACACCAGCGATATCACTGGAGTCACTTTCAGAAGGCTTGATGAACAATTAAAATAAACAGTTTATTACATAAAAATTGTAATAAACAGAACAATATTGAGTGTCGGTGTGACGCTGATATAGTTCTCGGTATAGTTATGAATCTTAGTGTGAACAGGCCTTAAGAAGCAGGTTTATGTAAGGGATAATGTACACCCAGCCGGTTGTTAGCGCAGAATAAACCCAACAGTGTGATCAGGTCTTGCGTCAGTCTGAAGGGGTTTATTCCATTATAAAGCTTGGCTCTTCCAAGCTTTATAATAGCAGTGATTGTTGCTCTGTTTTTGAAGTCCATAAAAAATGCAGCTGTCCGTCAAATAACATGCTCCATACGGCTCTGGGGGGTTAATAAAGACCTTCTGAAGCGAATCAATGTGTTTTACTTTATAAAGTAGCGTTACGTCCGATTGCCTTGCGTGGAAGTGTTGAAAGTGCCTCTCGCAATTCAAAATGCTTACGCTATGATAAAAATATCAGATTTTTTTGTAAAAAAGGAGGCACGAAGGTTCACCATTAAGCAGATAATATGAAATCATTGAATTAGCCACCGATTCAACAAAACACAGAATTGTCACGCCAGGAGATTGTGTTTCATAAGACATGCACAAAAATATACTTTTGCTAATGTAATTGCCTGAACACTGAATGACCTTCAATATTCACCATCAAACACATTCTGTGCTCATTGATGCATCTGTTCATCATTAAACGTCCCCATTTCACTTCCTTCAGGTGACAACTCTATCAATGTCGACTTATATTGTGTGTCGCTGTATGGCTATACATTTGCCGGCCGGAAGCTCATATCCTGTCTTTGTTGGCAGTATTAAAAACATTTACACCCCTGACCGAGACCTGCTATTGTCCAGAGCTGACCAGACCTTTCCATTGACTCATTTCAGCTAGTGCACAACAACAGTTATGTGTTCCATACGTAGTTCAAAGTCACCATAAATGATTTATGGGTGCTCATCATTATTGTGTTAATAATCTTAAATCAGAATAACTTCATCTCTTCTCTGATGATTCTCCGATGATTCTCCTACATTTGCTCTTGTTCCTGAAGCGCTTCTCTCGATATACGGCACAAAAGAGAAGAAAAGACCTGCACAACTTCTCTTTAATGATGAGTTTAAATTCACTGCTAACCAATATCTAATTTTCTAGTCACTGATAACACATTATTCACAGCAAATAAACCAGCACAGGCTCACTGGAAATACCTCACTCTACCTACACCTTTCCAAAAATGTACCTATACATACAATTCACTGTAGTTTCCTGCTGAAATAAACACCAACAACTTTTATTCAAGTCTCTGCCCGCCCTCACTCCTCACTGTAGTCGTCTCTGAGACTGGAAGAGTTTGGTTTGGAGGAGACGCTGTTTTCTGCTGAGATTGAGACGGTCAAACCCACGCCATCGTTACTGTTCATATTTATTTGTTCACACAAATGATGATTACAGAGGCAGACTGTCGATTAATAAAGACTTATTAGGGGTTCAAGTGCTGAAACTCTATTGTTATTGTTCAATTTTCCCATGATGCAGCATCCCCACTAAAACTGATCGGCAGACCAAAGATGTAAGAGCTCATTCTGTGGTCGTGTAAAAAAGAATGCGGTGACTGGCCACTTGGTGGCGCTATAACAGGAAAAAAACGGCTATAAAATAGCTATAATTACTTCACTGTTAGTCCGTTTGACTTGAAAATTGGCATGCAGTGTCTTTGTCAAGGGAGCACATTGGCATATCTCAAAAAACATGACTGCCATCAGCCAATGAAATTTGAGCATCTATTAGACAAGGTTAACAGAGGCACGATGCTCTGAAGGAGCCTGAGAAGTTACGAGCCAGCACTTTTACCTCCTTAAACTTCTGAATCCTTGCCAAGTCCAGCGATACCAAACATGCCAGGTTTTGCCTTATGGTTTGTTTAACGTGTGATTGAACGCTTAAAAAACCTTTTGCGAATATCTTTGAAACCGTTAGTCTGATCGAGACGAAACCACCATAGGAAATTTAAAAACATAGGTCGATAGCTAAACAATAACACCCAAATGTCAAAATTGTGATGGGAAGTGGCAAAAAAATCCAGTCAATGTCACCAATGGGTCATTTTTATGCACTCATATATATAAGTGCATAACTTCAAAACGAAATGAAATATTTACACCATATTTGACACACACATGTATGGGCACACTCTGAGGACACCTAAAAAAAGAGATCGGGCAAGATGTGGCACTATAACTGTCAAAAATTATTTTGACTTAGTAAATTGCCTGTATTGGCTGTAAACAGTCTTTTCCATCTATAATCTAAGTGGTTACATGCTTGCTAAATATATACGTAAATATATTTTTACGCATGTGCTTAAAGGCCTTAAACGCTTAAACCCTGATAATTAAATCTTTCAATGGTTCTGTGCACAATACTATGATCTGACCTTAAAACATCTCTATAGTGCATGATTTGTAAACTGATGCATTTGGACATTTGCATCACATAAGCATCTCCATACGTGTGTGTTTCTGCTGTCGTAAACTCACCTGATACAGCAGAGCTCTCGTGATGTGAAGCGCTCGGGTACGAGTCTGTGAAACTACACCATAAAAGAGCTCAAAGAACAAATGACATGCTTGTGTTTCTATCTCACGCTTGCTTTTGTTAACACTATCGGTCAGGTTTAATGCAATGCTATTTTCAAACACCTTTAACACCATTAACCTTTTAGCCTTTAATCTTGATCACAAGATGGTGCCGAGTATGGCGGCTGTGTTGCGAGCACCGAGCAAACTTTGCGGTTTTTCGTTTGTTTTACTTGTTTTTATGTTGTTCTACGTGTTGGATGTTGTTTGTATAACTGTCTACGACAGACACACGCTTCTAAGCATAGGTTCCTACGTCGCGAAGCGCGAACTGGACTTTGAGTTCTTGAAGGCTGGCGCCCTGTTTACAGACACCGCATCAGAGCCCTTTGTCTGGGTCGCACGGGCGCGACGGAGGAAAAGTCGCCGAAAAAGAGGAAGAGAGCCGGCGTCCTAGTAAGACTCAGGCGTCGTCCCCTCCGACCTCCTCTCCCAACCATTCTGCTGGCTAACGTTCAGTCACTGGACAACAAACTCTGTGAACTGCGGGCACGCGTCTCATACCAACGAGAAACAAGGGACTGCTGCATTATTTGCCTCACAGAAACCTGGATGTCTGCAGTGGTTCCAGACTCAGCCATCGAGCTCACGGGGTTCTCCGTGCACCGTTCGGACAGAACGAAAGAGCTCACGGGGAAAAGCAGAGGTGGGGGCGTGTGTTTATTTGTCAACCACTCGTGGTGTGACGAAAGGAACCTTCACTCCATTAAATCCTTCTGCTCCCCTGATCTGGAATCTCACATGCTTCTGTGCCGACCATTCTGGCTACCGAGGGAACTTACAGCGGTCATAATCACAGCTGTTCATATTCCTCCTCAAGCCAACACAGAACAGGCACTCAAGGAACTGTATGGGAATATAAGTGAGCAGGAAACCGCGTACCCAGAAGCAGCGTTTGTTGTTACGGGGGACTTTAACAAAGCCAACTTCAGAACAATAGCCCCAAAATACTTTCAGCACATCACCATCAGCACACGTGGTGATCGTGTACTGGACCACTGTTACTCTCCTTTTCGGGACGCATACAAATCTCTCCCGCGCCCACCTTTCGGCAAATCAGATCACTCTTCCATCCTGCTCCTGCCTGCTTACAGGCAGAAACTGAAACGGGAAGCACCCGCCCTCAGGACAATCCAATGCTGGTCGGACCAATCAGACGCTACACTACAGGACTGTTTTGATCACGTGGACTGGGACATGTTCCGGGCAGCTTCTGATGACGACATAGAGGTGTACTCAGAGACTGTAACGTGTTTCATCAGGAAGTGTGTAGAAGACGTTGTGCCGACTAAAACAATCCGTATCTACCCCAACAAAAACCGTGTGGATAAATAGCGATGTCCGAGCAGCCTTGTCAGCACGAACATCCGCTTTTAAATCCGGTAATGCTGATGATCGCAAACAAACCAGTTACGATCTCAGAAAATCCATCAAAGCCGCAAAAAGACAATATAAAAACAAAGTTGAAGATCAATTCAACACCAACGATGCAAGAAGTATGTGGCAGGGAATCAATAACATCACAGACTTTAAAGGGTATAAACCAGCTACTGTGAACATTGCCGCCTCTCTACCGGATGAGCTGAATAACTTTTATGCTCGTTTCGAGGCTCACAACACCGCCCACACAGAGCGCTCCGCGCAGCTGCTGCAGGAGACGTGAGTGCACTCACCGTCTCCGTCGCGGATGTAACCCGATCCTTCCGACAGGTAAATATCCAGAAGGCTGCGGGTCCTGATGGCATCCCCGGCCGCGTGCTCCAAGCATGCGCATTACAACTAGCCGGTGTTTTCACAGACATTTTCAATCTCTCCCTCTGTCTGTCTGTGGTTCCCTCGTGCTTCAAAAAATCCACCATTGTGCCAATACCAAAGAAAAGCAAAACCACCTGCTTAAATGACTGGAGGCCTGTTGCTCTCACACCCATCTTCAGCAAGTGCTTTGAGAGACTCATCAGAGATCACATCTGCTCTGTGCTGCCTTCATCATTGGATCCGCTACAATTTGCATATCGTAGTAACCGTTCTACAGATGATGCTATTGCTTTCACCCTTCACACTGCTCTCTCCCACCTGGAAAACAAGAACACCTATGTGAGAATGCTGTTTGTGGACTACAGCTCAGCATTTAACACCATAGTGCCCACTACACTTGTTGCGAAGCTCCAGACTCTGGGACTAAACAGATCTCTGTGCAGCTGGATCCTGGACTTCCTGACGGGCAGAAGTCAGGTGGTCAGAATGGGCAACAACACATCATCCCCTCTGACCCTCAACACTGGTGCTCCTCAGGGCTGTGTCCTCAGCCCACTCCTGTACTCCCTGTACACACATGACTGTACAGCCACACACAGCTCCAACGTCATTGTCAAATTCGCCGATGACACAACGGTGATAGGCCTGATCACCGACAACGATGAGACGGCCTACAGAGAGGAGGTGAGCACTCTGACTAAATGGTGTCAGGAGAACCACCTCTCACTCAACACCGACAAAACCAAGGAGCTGGTGGTGGATTTCAGGAGACAGAGCAGAAAACACAAACCCATCACCATCGACAAGACACCAGTGGAGCGGGTTAACAGCTTTAAGTTCCTCGGTGTCAACATCAGTGAGGATCTCACCTGGTCCACACACACCGACGCAGTGCTGAAGAAGGCACATCAACGCCTCTTCTTCCTGAGACGGCTGAGGAAGTTTGGAATGAGCCCCAGCATCCTCAGATCCTTCTACACGTGCACCATAGAGAGCATCCTGACGGGCTGCATCACGGCCTGGTTCGGAAACAGCACCGCTGGCAACCGCAAAGCTCTGAAGAGGGTCGTGCGAACTGCCAGCCACATTGTTGGAGGTGAGCTTCCTCCTCCAGGACATCTACACCAGGCGGTGTGCAAGGAAGGCCTGGAGGATCATCAGTGACTCCAGCCACCCGTCCCACAGACTGCTCTCTCTGCTGCCCTCAGGAAGACGTCTCCGCAGCATCCGATCCTGCACTAGCCGACTTAGGGATAGCTTTTTCCCTCAGGCTATCAGACTATTGAATGCTCAAAACTAATACTCTCTACAGCATACTCCCACAATATGGCATGCCACACACCGCACTCAACTATAACAGTCAACACTGGACTATATACACACACTTCATTTATCACCGCACTATCTACCGGTTACCACTGGATACATCCGATGCACACTCATGACATTCTGTATCCAGTTCACATACAACCATCATCATTTTATACGTATAAATGTCAATAATGTAGAACGTGTACATTCTGTGTATAGTGTTTCTTGTGTATAGTGCTTAATGTGTATATTCTGTGTACAGTGCTTAATGCGTATAGTGCTTAATGTGTATATTCTGTGTATTGTGTTTGTGTATAGTGTTTAATGTGTATAGTGCTTAATGTGTATAGTGCTTAGTGTTTAATGTGTATAGTGTTTAATGTGTATAGTGTTTAATGTGTATAGTGCTTAATGTGTATAGTGCTTAGTGTTTAATGTGTATAGTGTTTAATGTGTATAGTGTTTAATGTGTATAGTGTTTAATGTGGTGCTAACTGTATGCATGTACTTTCAGAGTATAATGTGTAATGTAGTACTGACTGTAAGTATGTCCAATAGTACACTGTGTGTACTAACTATATGTATCTGCACATTGCACTTTTTTCTGTTTTTACCTGCTTAAGGTTGTATGGTTATGTTAACTGTTACTGCAATTGTCTGGAGCACGCTCCCAAGAATTTCACTCTCCAAGGCACATGTGCTTTGGTGATGTGACAATAAAACTGACTTGACTTGACTTGACTTAGCAATGTTTTGGCTATTTAATTAAAAAAAAACTGCCATGATACACAACAACCAACATAATGCAATGCTGTCATATTCACATTCACCCGTTTCAAATTAACCCTTAAATGCACGAATGTTTTGCCAATCATTATTACATATTCACGTCTTTAGTGTGACCCGGATCTATATCTAACATGGATGGACCTCCACCTGACACGATAATATAAAACTCTCCTGATATTAGAGTAATAATTACAGAAGAATGAAATAACGCATGTTTTGTTCCCTTTTGGAGCTTGGAAGGGTTCAGTTTGAGCAGATGTTTCACACCATCATCACTGTTCTCATTTCAGTACATTCAACATCTGCCATTCGTGATCTCAAACATATTCTCAGACTCGTTTTCAACATCTTTAAAATCAATATTTTGATCACTGACAGCTTCTTCACCAGATCCACCATCAAGTTTCCTATTCTTTTGTTTTCTGCCTGCGGTGACTATGAGTGAAACTTCACTTCATCATTGTGTATCAGACATCGCCACCTTGTGGAATAAAGATGAAGTGCACTTATTCAGTCATCGAAGACTCAATTATTGTTGTGCAGAAAAAATATACTTGCACTGTTACACACCTCGGGTCGCTAGTGACCCTATACAATTTTTTACAAAAATGAATGGGAAAACAGGCACTCTTTTATAATTTTTTCTTGTTATATTGTTTATAATGAATTTATTGAATAATACTAAGAAGGTTGATGTCTAACTTTAAAAAATGAATGAGGAGGAGGGTGAATGACAGCGATGACATTGCAGGCACGTTTTTCCAAAGAGCCTGGGTTGAAATAAAGTGTCTCTCATGCTCTCTCTCTCTCTCTCTCTCTCTCTCTCTCTCTCTCTCTCTCTCTCTCTCTCTCTCTCTCTCTCTCTCTCTCTCTCTCTCTCTCTCTCTCTCTCTCTCTCTCTCTCTCTCTCTCTCTCTCTCTCTCTCATGCTCTCTCTCTCTCTCTCTCTCTGTCTCTCTCTCTCTCTCTCTGTCTCTCTCTCTCTCTCTCTCTCTCTCTCTCTCTCTCTCTCTCTCTCTCTCTCTCTCTCTCTCTCTCTCTCTCTCTCTCTCTCTCTCTCTCTCTCTCTCTCTCTCTCTCTCTCTCTCTCTCTCTCTCTCTGTCTCTGTCTCTCTCTCTGTCTCTCTCTCTCTCTCTGTCTCTCTCTCTCTCTCTCTCTCTCTCTCTCTCTCTCTCTCTCATGCGCTCTCTCTCATGCTCTCTCTCTCCCTCTCTCTCTCTCTCTCTCTCTCTCTCTCTGTCTCTCTCTCTCTGTCTCTCTCTCTCTCTCTCTCTCTCTCTGTCTCTCTCTGTCTCTCTCTCTCTCTCTGTCTCTCTGTCTCTCTCTCTCTCTCTCTCTCTGTCTCTCTCTGTGTCTCAAGATTCAAGATTCAAGATTCAAGAGTTTTATTTGTCACATACACAGTTATATACAGAATATACAACCGGCAGTGAAATGTAAACAGGTCCGCTCCATGGACAGTGCAAATTCACAGTTAAAAACACAAGGAAGAAATTATAATAGAAATAGGATATAAAAAAACTATCTATCTATATATATATATATATATATATATATATATATATATATATATATATATATATATATATATATATATATATGTCTATATCTGTAGAATTATAAATAATCAAGTCAAGAGAAAAAAAAGGTAACAAATAAGGATAAAGTGGAATAAAATAATTGAAGTAGACTTTGCAGTGAGTAAACTGTAGACTTATAAATATGTGGTTAACAAATGTATAAAGAGTATAATGTGCAAACAGGTTTATAACAGGTTGTTACACAGTAACAACGAGAACAGAAAGTGCAGTGCAGTGTCAGTGTATCGATGTTTATCCTGAAGTGAAGTCACGTGATGTTAAGTGACTGAGTTCAGGAGTCTGATGGCTCCTGAGTCTCTCAGTTTTGGCCATCAGGCTTCGGAAGCGCTTACCAGATGGTAGCAGCGTGAAATGAGGGTTTGCAGGGTGATTAGAGTCCTTGATGATCTTAGTAGCTCTACCTTTGCAGCGTTTGGTGTAGACGTCCTGCAGAGACGGGAGAGCTGACCCTGAGATACGCTCGGATAAGCGCACTACTCTTTGCAGGGCTTTGCGGTCATGACTGGTGCTGTTCCCATACCACGCTGTGATGCACTGAGTTAAAACACTTTCTATCGCCCCTAAATAGAAAGTTTTCAGGATAGCTGGTGAAACCCTGAATTTCCTCAGCTGGCGCAGGTGGTACAGTCTTTGCCTGGCTTTTTTCACCTGTGTCTGAATGTGAGCAGTCCAGGTCAGGTCCTCGGAGATGTTTACTCCCAGGTACTTGAAGCTGCTCACTCTCTCTACTGGTGACCCGCTGATCATGAGGGGGGAGTATGTCCGCTGCTGTCTCTTCCTGAAGTCCACAATCATTTCTTTGGTCTTGCCAACATTCAGAGAGAGACAGTTGTCCTGGCACCATGATGTTAGATGCTCCACCTCGTCCAAGTATGCCGTCTCATTGTTGTTGGAAATGAGGCCCAGGACAACAGTATCATCAGCAAATTTGATGATAGAGGTGGAGCTGTGTGTGGACAACAGTCATGTGTGTAGAGAGAGTAGAGCAGGGGACTCAGGACACAGCCCTGTGGAGCTCCCACACTCAGGGTGATGGAGGTGGAGGTGGACTGGCCTATTCTCACCACCTGAGGCCTGCCAGTGAGGAAGTCCTCAATCCAGTGGCAGAGAGAAGGATTCAGGCCGAGATCCAGGAGTTTGGAGGTTAGCTTGGTGGGAACTATGGTGTTAAAGGCTGAGCTATAGTCAATAAATAGCAGTCTTACGTAGTTCCCACTTTTGCTGTCGATGTGAGTGAGGGAGGAGTGGAGGACATGAGAGATGGCATCTTCAGTCGATCTATTGGGACGATAGGCAAACTGAAGAGGGTCCAAAGTGTCAGGAATGAAGGCGCAAATGGTGTTTTTAATGAGTCTCTCAAAGACCTTCATGACTATAGACGTGAGAGCCACTGGACGATAGTCATTTAGGCAAGAGGGTTTACTGTTCTTAGGGACAGGGATGATGGTGGATTTTTTGAAGGAGGTGGGGACCACAGATGTAGCGAGGACTCATTAAAGATAGATGTAAACAACCCGGCGAGCTGATCAGCACAGGACCGCAGAACACGACCTGAGATACCATCTGGCCCGGCAGCTTTCCTGACGTCCACACGCTTGAGTGCTCTCCGAACTTCATCCTCTGAGACAGAGATCACGTGATTGTTGCTGCTCTGAGTAATTCCTCTGACGCGCCACTTGGCGGAGTCGCGTTGCGCGATTACAGTCAAAGCGAGCATAGAAAGAGTTTAACTCGTTCACGAGCAACGGATCAGCGCCGCCTCTGCAGAGGATTTAGATCCAAAAGAGCAGATGGACCTCAGACCTTGCCACATGCGCCGCGAGTCGTTGAGTTGGAAATGAGACTCCACTCGGTCTTTATAACGGAGTTTTGCGGCTTTAACTGCTCGTCTGAGAGCATAGCAGGACGATCTGTATTCATTCATATTCCCTGAATGGAGACTGGCGTTGTAAGCAGCAGTGCGTCGCGCTCACTGCCGCGCGGATTGAATTGTCCACCCACGGTTTCTGATTTGAGAAGGACGTTATTGTTATTGTTTGGCGTGGCTTGCTCTGTAAGCGTGTTGATGAAGCAAAGCGCCACGTCTGTGAACTCGCTTACGTCAGCTGAACTCGCTCGAACATGTCCCAATCCACATCGCCCAGAGCTGCCTGTAGCGCGGTCTCTGAGTGGGGTGACCAACGCTTAACTTCCCGCCTCACCGGGGGTTCCTGGAGGAGCTTTTGTTTGTATTCGGGAGTGAGGAAAATGGCGGCATGATCCGATTTGCCAAACGCTGGAAGTGACCGCGCTTTATAGGCGTTCTTAAACGGAGAGTAGCAGTGATCCAGTGTGTTTGCTCCTCGTGTGGGGCAGGAGACGTGCTGGTGAAAGTTTGGCAGGACTTTCTTTAGGTTTGCTTTGTTAAAATCGCCCGCGACAATGAATGCCGCGTCGGGATGTTGGTTTATGACGCCGCTGGCAACATCATGAAGGCCAGATAAAGCCAGCCCTGTGTCTGCCTGCGGTGGAATGTAAACGCGGTCGCGACAACCGCAGAAAACTCCTAGGCAGATAGAATGGGCGGCAGATGATTGTTAAATGTTCCAGATGAGGCGAGCAGGACCGCGAGAGAATGGTGATGTTCCTGGGATCGCACCATTTCTTGTTGATCATGAAACACACTCCACCGCCTTTGGATTTACCGCCTCGGCTGTTCTGTCCATCCGAAAAACAGAGAAGTTCTCCGACGGCGTCACAGCTGTGTCCGGGACGCGGGCGTGAGCCATGTTTCAGACAAACAATAGATATTACAGTCTCTCATGTCCCGTTGAAAACTTATCCTGGCTCTAAGATCGTCCATCTTATTATCCAAGGATTGAACATTTGCTAGAAGAATGCTCGGGAGAGGAGGTCTGAATGCCCTTTTCCTCAGTCTGTTACGGATACCAGCACGTTTCCCACGGTGTTTCTTTGTTCTACGCCGCTGGCTCTGTCCATTGTTCAACTCGCCGTTGCGAAGAATCTCAGATGGCCACAGAGGATCGGCGAAAGTGTCCTGAAACAGTCCAGTGTAGAGGTAACCAATGTCCAAAAGAGTTTTGCTGTCGTAGTAGATCAATGCAGATGATAAGTTTGTAAAAATTGAGAGTAAAAGAAAGTAAAATAGTAAATAAAAGCACAGTCTTCGCGGAGCGACCTGAACGGCGACCGAACCCGCCGGCGCCATTTGAGAAGTCCTTTCTCTCTCTCTCTCTCTCTGTCTCTCTCTGTCTCTCTCTCTCTCTCTCTCTCTCTCTCTCTCTCTCTCTCTCTCTCTCTGTCTCTCTCTCTCTCTCTCTCTCTCTCTCTCTCTCTCTCTCTCTCTCTCTCTCTCTCTCTCTCTTTTACTGAACACTCAACCTTGTAAGGGGAAAAATGCAAGTCAAAAGAGGCCAAATAAAGAACGATGCCTTGAATAGCATTACAATTCATAGCTAAGAAGTATTCATATACTATTGCAAAATACAATCTATATAGTATCTTCCAAATAGTGTCGCTTTTTAAAAACGCCACAAAAACATGTATGCACCTATCTATATTTTCAAAGGTCAAAGGTCAGTAGGTGCTCCATCTACTCAGACAGCTCTATGTCAAACGCACACAATGGGAAAGTGTTTTTCTAACGCTGTGATGAGCCATCAGGGCCATGGAACATCCAGTCATGCTTTCCTGTTTTGGTTTGTGTCTCATGGACGTTTCATTTGTGCTCTGCCTTCATTCCTGCCCGGATGGCAAAATATTCCTCATCCCGGGGAACATTCCTGTTGTCATGACATAATAGGAAAAGAAGCACAAACACTCTCCATCATCTACTGTAAAGGGAAAATGAGAGCTTAAATACAGTATGTCATAGATCAAGAGTATCTATAATGGGAAACGGGGAGGATGGTGCATAATATACATGTTTGTTATGAAGTGCACTTGGTCTATCTCCGCTGGGATGTATACAACAGCAGTCTATTTGTCCTGGGAATGGATCCAGTGATCCGCAGCAGCTCTTGTGTGTTGATACGGAGCATACTAGAGATGGCACAGGCGTCTGAGGAAGGATGGCTGGGATTGCTCAGCGACGGATGATAAACAGGCATCACTGAGACTTCTTCAGAGGCCTTGAACATATCGCAGCTAAATACGGTCATCCTGTTCTGGAAGCACAGATTCGGACTGTTCTACAGCCACAAATCAGCTCTGAAACCCACTTTTACATTAAATTAGGGGACCATAATGTAGTGCATTATTAAAATGCATTGATTTGATTTAATTGATTTAATTAATTAAATATATGCGCTGTGTGTTTCAGAGTGAAGCGTGTTCATTTACACACGAGCGGCTCGAATTACAGACTTCTGCACGAGTCACGATAACTCACATTAGAAACAAAACGTGATCACACGTGTCATGAGACGCGCTTACAAACTGCTTTCCTGCTCAAGGGTTTAACTTGTAAATGAACAGATTAAGACAGCCTTAATTATTAGTATTATTAGTATTATTAGTATTATTTTTAATTTGAATACATAATATATATTATCTTGAAGTAGTAATAGCAATAACAATAATAGTAATAATAATTATTATTATTAGTCATATTGTAGCAGACAAACTTTATTCCAATCTGAATCTGTCGCTTTTCTTTTCTCAGAAAAATTGCAATTATATTTTTTTACCCATAATGATTACTCAGCCAATAAAATATATATTAGATAGTTGATTGTACGTGCCTATTTCCACTATTTATTTATTTATTTAAATTTTTGTCATCATCTAGTGCTCACTTAAAATTAACCTTTAAAAACACTAATAATTGAATAACACTGTTAAATGATATAATTAGCAAAACTCAGAATGAATATCCACTAATCAAACTGAAGCCAAAACTCACTTGTAGCATTTACTGTGTAGTGACTGATTACACTTCGTAAGTTTTATTTTTAATCAGTTTAGACAAAAGAAAGTCAATACCGGAAATGATGAGAAATAACCAAACCAAACCAAACAGCTGACGATAAACAGGTTGAACTGTTGCCATCCATGTTTCTAGCTCACAGCTGGTCGCTGGTTATCATCTCTACACGCCATTATAACTGATCTATTACACACATATTAAAGGATTTACTCCCATGTTTGAATGCTGTTGTCAATCTGAAAACGGTATGTTTCAACAAGCAGCTTGCCAGCATGATCCTGGATCTGCTCTATAAGCTAAAGTTGTTCTGATAGAAGGAAACACCATGAACAGACACCGGTAGACCACGAACACAGACTCTCTCTCAGTCTCCAGCCAGAGAGGGAAAGGATGAGACGTCTTTTACCATTCATGTTTGGACACTGTTGCACATTTCCTTTGATGGAGTTTTATCCGTCGCCTAATATTTTCCAGAAATTGGAGGCAGACGTGTCAGAATGGAGGAAGAAAAATCTCCTCATGCTGTCAATCCAAACCTTTCAAATAACACAACGTCATAAAACACACATCTGACTGAACGCCACACACCGCTGGTCGAACACACCCAGGCGAACAACACTGGAGAATCACGTCAATACCAGTGTCCGGATGATATTGGCCTTCACATTAGATATAGCTGGGTTTAATTATTTGGTCTTAATTGGAAAAATACAGACATGAGATTATGTTCTATTCACAAATGGTGATCTCGATCTTCTCCAAATGGAAGAGTGTAAAGCCAAAGAATACGGGGAAGTCATTTTATGATAATGTAAGAGTTTCACCTCATTAAATCACTGAGAGATCCTAAAGAAACCCTTCAGGAAACCACAGCTAGAACACAAACACAGTGAAACTAAATCAAAGTGTTCTATTTACACTGGACATTAGCATTCATAATGTTATAAACACAAATTAATGTAAATGAATCATCTCATCATTAGACTATTAGACTGGTTTATTATTCTTAATAACTCTTTGCACATTATAGCACTTTCTCTGGGTACTTTACAGATTATGCACTCCTAGAAACAAAGCTTCTTTACTGGCATTGATGGATCCAAGAACCTTTAACATCCATGGAATCTTTCCATTGGACAAAAGCTTCTTTATAGTGGAGAAAGCTCCACACTAAGAAAAACACAGTTCTTTTAAGAACTGATCACTGAAAGGTTCTTTGGGGAACCGAAAATGGTTCTTCAGCCCATTTTGGAGCTTTATTTTAAAGAGAAGAAACCTCTCATCTTGCACTATTAGGATTTATTAAAGTGCCCCTATTATGGATTTTTGAAAATTCAATTAAGTTTTGACAATTAAGTCGTCAATTAAACAAATCGTTTTTAAAAACGAATCCCAAGCCGTTTCGTTGTGACTTCAAAGTGAAACATTAGCATATTGTCCTCTGACCAATCACAACCGACCGGGTTATCTGACAAAACACAACCGACCGGGTCCTCTGACCAATCGCAACCGACCGGGTCATCTGACCAAACACAACTAACCGGGTCATCTGACCAAACACAACTAACCGGGTCATCTGACCAAACACAACTAACCGGGTCATCTGACCAAACACAACTAACCGGGTCCTCTGACCAATCGCAACCAACCGGGTCATCTGACCAAACACAACTAACCGGGTCATCTGACCAAATACAACTAACCGGGTCATCTGACCAATCGCAACAACCGGGTCCTCTGACCAATCGCAACCGACCGACCGGGTCATCTGACCAAACACAACCGACCGGGTCCTCTGACCAATCGCAACCGACCGGGTCCTCTGACCAATCGCAACCGACCGGGTCATCTGACCAAACACAACTAACCGGGTCATCTGACCAAACACAACTAACCGGGTCATCTGACCAAACACAACTAACCGGGTCATCTGACCAAACACAACTAACCGGGTCATCTGACCAATCGCGACAACCGGGTCCTCTGACCAATCGCAACCGACCGACCGGGTCATCTGACCAAACACAACCGACCGGATCATCTGACCAAACACAACCGGCTGGGTCCTCTGACCAAACACAACTGACCGACCGGGTCATCTGACCAAACACAACCGACCGGGTCATCTGACCAAACACAACCGACCGGGTCATCTGACCAAACACAACTAACCGGGTCATCTGACCAATCGCGACAACCGGGTCCTCTGACCAATCGCAACCGACCGACCGGGTCATCTGACCAAACACAACCGACCGGATCATCTGACCAAACACAACCGGCTGGGTCCTCTGACCAAACACAACTGACCGACCGGGTCATCTGACCAAACACAACCGACCGGGTCATCTGACCAAACACAACCGACCGGGTCATCTGACCAATCGCAACTGTCAGGGTCATCTGACCAATCGCAACCGACCGGGTCATCTGACCAATCACAACTGTCAGGGTCATCTGACCAATCACAACCGACCGGGTCATCTGACCAATCGCAACCGACCGGGTCATATGACCAATCGCAACCGACCGGGTCATCTGACCAATCGCAACTGTCAGGGTCATCTGACCAATCGCAACCGACCGGGTCATCTGACCAATCGCAACTGTCAGGGTCATATGACCAATCGCAACCGACCGGGTCCTCTGACCAATCGCAACCGACCGGGTCCTCTGACCAATCACAACCGACCGGGTCATATGACCAATTGCAACCGACCGGGTCGAATGAGCAAATAAAGTAAAATTATTTACAACGACAAAATTAACTTTGGGAGTCATTGAGCAAATAAAGTAAAAATAAATGCATGTTATAAGACAATGAAAGTGTTTCTTGCATGGATGTAAACCTGTTGCTGGGGACTTTCAAATGCCATAATAGTGGCACTTTAAGAATGTCTTGATTAATCAGGCGACACCAATATAACGGCAGATCCCTTACTGTGAAAGGATGAGAAGCAAGGAATGGAAACAAGGTGGAGATGACATCTGAACAGGACTCACAGAGAACTACAAAAACCCCAGAGAGTCAAAAAGATGTTGCCTTTAACAGTACAGTAGGAGATCTTGAGTCCACGGGTTCAGTCGAGATCTGCTGGCTCGAGTCTCAACATCTCAGGTTTGTTTTCTGAGAGCTGCCATGCGGCTCAAGCTTTCAAATGTTTTAAGACAATTCTTCAACAGTAGGATCCATTACAGGAGGTCGGCCCCCATTCCTGCGGTTAATACAAGCTGTCAGCATCCAAGTTCAGGAGATACGTTACTGTAATACAAGCTAAACAAGAACAGAGAAACGAAACTACAGGAAATCAAAGCCCTGGAGAACACGAACAAAACTCTCAATTTGCATCTTATGTGCCCTGAGCCAGGCTAAAGTTGGGTCAGTGTGATATAAAGAGTTCTCGGGGGACATTGAGAGGGAAACGGTGTCTGAATGCAAGTAGATTTTACTGTATTAAACAACCTTAAACAAGAGAGGTCAAGCAGCCAATGCAAACTCTGGACACAGCAAGAGGCCAAACGCTGTTAGAGACGTGAAGTTTGTGCATCAAACAAACATTAGAATTAGAAAAGCAGCTGCTTTAGCTCTCACAATACATTCAGAAGGGTCATTTCCATGGCAACAGCTCTATTTCCTCTGTGTTTACAGCTGGGGCTGGAAATATTTGTCCCAAATCAGTCCGTCTGCTGGCCGAGCTCTGCACAATGATCCATCCTTATACATTACATTTGAATCACAAAAGATCTCAGGAGTGAAATCTCACGCCACGCTCTTTCCTCCAGCTTACAGAGATACTGTAGTTCACAGAACTTCCTCTCTCGTTCTAAACCTGTATGACCTTGTTTTGAAGGACGATTTTTGTCCATACAACGAAAGGCAATGGGATCTAAAACAACATTAGATGAAAATGACTTTGGTTGGACAAAAAAAAACAATCTTTGAATACCTCCGATATGAAGGTGATGACATTGGTGAACATTTAGAAGTTTTTGCCTGCACTTGGTGTAAGGAATGTCAAATATCAGAGAAATTGCAGTGTTACTGAAGCCTCATCAGGCTCATGATGAACGTAAAGCGAGCGCAGGAATGCTGTCTTTGGCAGGGAGAATGAACAGCTCTGCATTATTTTACAGATGGAACACAATACAGCTTTTGTGGACATGATGTCATCCTTAGGGAAAGATTACTTGGGCTCCGCCGCTTGTCATAACGGCAAATTGCTCGCCGTTTCACCCGAGCAGAGAAACTGTGCCAACTATCTGTCATTATGAGGGTAATTGAGGTAAAGAATGGGGGTTTATCCCCCGACGTGACCTCCAGCTACCTTACACACCTGCTACAGTAATGGACTGTGCCTTAAAACTATTAAGGAGAAACCATATAACTACAGCAGCTTTGGGTTAAAATCAACACAAAGGCATAAATGATGGTTCATTGAGTTTTGAGAGATGAGTATCATCATCACGCTCAAGCTCATCCAGATTCCCAGCGGATCCTGGATTCGACCATGCGTCCGTCTAGCACTGGGCTGCATTTCTCAAAAGCATCGTAAGATTAAGATGCTAGAGCCAGTCTCAAACAACTGGGATTTTGTATTTGCTTTGAGTTTTGGCACCAATGAGACACGCATCCCTGGTCACTATCACATCTGTAACGAGTCGGGGATCACCCTGAAGGGGTTTGGGTTTTAATAATGACAGTATCCCAATTACTACACAGCTACTTACAAAACACATGGGTGACACTTTAGAATAATGGTCCATCATTAAGCAGCTATGCATGAAGTAATGCAGGAGTAATGAGTATTAACACTTCAGCTTCTACTATTAACTAATATAGAAACAAGCTGAACTAATCAGTACGTAATATCAAATTTAGGAGATAGTTCCATAGTCATAAAATGCATCACTAATTACTCATGTCATGATAAACAGGCGAAGTGAATCCAGATATGTTTATTAGTAGCAAAACCACTGAAGAGGCACGGAAGGGACTGAAGAGAGACAGAAAAGGGCTTAACTGTAGCGGAGATCCAGGTGGTGTTGTCCAGGTGGAAGAAAGCGATCACGGAGATAATACTTGAACACAAGCAAGACGAAATAGGAACCACAAGCGTGGGAGTCGGGTTGTCTGAGACGAGACCGGACAGTGAGTGCAGGCTGAGGGCAACATTTAAGGGTGTTGGCGATTAGTGACAGGTGTTTCAGAACTCGGGTGATTGGGATCGTGTGGGAGGAGTGATTGAGTCTGGTGTGAGGGACATGGTTGGATCTGTGACAACTCAAGTGTTACTACTAGTGATCTGAACCTTTATTGTAAAGTGAAAAACATCATAATGGTCCAGATCACTAGTAGTTCCTGCAACACTTGAGTATGTTCGGAGTAAAGAAGATGACTGATTACGTCTCAGACACACAATAATGTTCTTTATATTTTTCAGTTAGTTAATAGTTGATTGTGAGGCTAATCTCATTCAGTAATTATTGATTACTTAATACGTAACTATCTCCTAAATTTGATATTACGTACTGATTAGTTCAGCTTGTTTCTATATTAGTGTAGAGAAGCAAATATTAAAGCATGAGTTCACTTCAGAAAGAAAATACGTTTTTTGAGGAAAACATTCCAGGTTTTTTCTCCCCTCCATTGACTTCCATTGCAACCAAAATAACCTCTGCACGATCCCAGAGGAATAGGGACTAGGAAAAGGGACAAACGCCCTTTAGCAAAAGACACTCCATCTTCAACTTCAAAAATCATCCGACATCGTTGTTTTACCTGTTTTTTTTTTTTGCTAAAGGGCGTTTGTATTAGTCTTCACATGTGCTCTTTGTAAACACGGGGGCGGTGCTTCCGCCTACATCTGGTGTGACGTCTTCAACGTGATTACGCAATCACTGGCGAGCGTAGAGATACCCTTAAAAGATATACTTAATACTTTATATGATATAGTATATTCATTTAAAAAAATAAATAAATAAATGTCAGATGGTTTGTCTGGATCAGACCCTATTCCTCTGGGATCGTGCAGAGCCTCTGAAGCCCTGCATTGATTTGGACCTTCAACATTTTGGTTGCAATGGAAGTCAATGGAGGGGAGAAAAAACCTGGAATGTTTTCCTCAAAAAACGTATTTTCTTTTTGACTGAAGAAAGAAAGACATGAAGATCTTGGATGAGATGGAGGTGAGGAAATGATCAGGAGATGTTCATTCTGAAGTGAACTCATGCTTTAATGATGGACCATTATTCTAAAGTGACCAATACATGTACAGAACGTAGATTTGAGATGAATCTTAATTGAAGATTTGATTAAAATGTACATTAACAGAAACGTTACATTGCAAAATGTTGACAACAACATTAAAACAAGAACGGAACAGGGTTTTATTTCTGTTACCGCAACGATCATAAACCCTGGTGAAGTTTGACTCATCTTCACGAATCGATTCAGTCGAAGTTTGCTTCAAAGAATCACTTCGAAAAACAGATTCAGTCATTATTTAACGCATTTACATCATTTACGTCACACACTCAAAAACACCTAAATAACTATAGCCCCTAAAATAGCCCTAAATAGCCCAATCTGGCGTCTCGTAAAACAAAAGTGTGTTTTACGAGTCAGCCATGATTCAGTTCATATAAGCTACTATTCAGAAATTAAATATAGCCTTTACATTAAACAATAAGCTGCTAAAACTAATTTGCATCTCTCGGCTGAAAAAATATTTGCACATAAATATTGTAATTAAATGCTGTTACTTATTAAGATCAACTCAGTTTCGTCAGTAGGACAGATTCAATGAACTCATAAACACATCTCCAGTACATTATACATGTATTTCTGCTATTAGGCGATTCAAGTAACTTTATACATGTATGTGCCACAAAACCAACGTTTGGTTTCCCAAAGGACAAATTTTGTCCTGAGTTTCAGGGCAATTCACACTGCGAATCGCTCAGATCGGGATTGATTCATTAAGAAGATCCGACTCAAAGGAATGAGTTGTTCACTAATCGCACATCCCAGCACTAACTGTGTTCTCTGCAGCTGATATACATGTGTAGAAGACACGAGCAGGTCTGGTTTGATATGAAGTCATGAGAAGACACGAGCAGGTCTGGTTTGATATGAAGTCATGAGAAGACACGAGCAGGTCTGGTTTGATATGAAGTCATGAGAAGACACGAGCAGGTCTGGTTTGATATGAAGTCATGAGACATACCTGAGTCGAAGGAGAAGGCGAGCGCAGGAGAGCAGAAGCAGCTGATGGTGATACAGATCCTCCAGATCCAGACTCTGCTGATCAGAAATAAAGATGAAGATGTTTCTCAGAAGTAATGAATGAGATATGGAAGCGCATGCACAGGTCAGTCACCTCAGCGATGAAGCTCGTGCATGAGCCATGTCTCGGGTTCAGAAGGTGTCTCCGGTCCCGTTAGTCTCAGTGTGTGTGTGTGTCTCTCCTCTCAGACTGAGAGCAGCTCCACGTGAACAAAGGCAGTCTCAGTCCGGACAGACTCTGAAATACGACTCCAGCTCCCACCTCCTCAACCACACACATTCAGACTCAACCCCTCACCTCCTCACACACATCACACTTCACAGGCTCTCTCAGATGAGTTTGCATGATTCTACAACTTACTGTAATATATATATGTGAAGTCTGTCACAGCAGCTTGTGCTTCATAACACACAATAATGCAGTTTATTTGAGTTACCAGAGAGATATAATTATAAAATACAGTAGTCCCAAAAAGTTAAAATGTTATGGATGTCATAGCACTGGTTAATAAAGTATTATTTGCAAACAAATGCTGCAAGAGCTTTACTCCAAACTAACACAGTGTGTGTGTGTGTGTGTGTGTGTGTGTGTGTGTGTGTGTGTGTGTGTGTGTGTGTGTGTGTGTGTGTGTGTGGTGTGTGTGTGTGTGTGTGTGTGTGTGGTTCCCTGATGATCCACGGCTGTGTGAAGAGTGATGACTGAAACAGTCCTTTATTGAGAGTTATTGAGAGTTGAGATGAACATTATGAACACTTATGACTCTGAATCCTCTGATTCTGTCAATGTTTCTGAAGTGACTCGCTAACACAACCTCAGCAGGTCAATTATTCATATCTGCAGTCATTCATAAACCTCGATGTCACATCTGCATGTCCAGCCCAATGACCCTGTGTTTGAAATATACTTTTAAAAGGGTGGACTTGCACTTAAAGAAAAGTATGACCACAGATGGAGCGGTTGCATTGATTTACTGGGCGCTGTTAATTATGTTAATGGTCATCACCTGCAGTCGTGCAACACTTAAATCATGTGAACATTAAAGAGCATATGGCTCCAACAGAGCTTGAGCAATAACTCATACGTATTTTTGTAATATTTGTCAATTTAAAACAAAGTTAATGTGGTAATTCTCAGAGGATCGGCATGAAATTATGTTTTGAGAATGACAGGGGATTTCCCAGAATTCCTGCCCAGTTTAAGGGCGTTACAGCATCTACGGCAACAAACAGCAAACATATTTTGAGATTAATGAAGCATAAAGCATAGGGTTTAAAAATTATTTGTTAAAATATAATTTAGTATATATTATATTATTAAAATTGCCATGAAAATATCAATATTAATCATGCACTACATTCCCAATGACTGAACCTTTACAACAGCGTCATGTAAGGAACGGACTGTTGTAGGGGAGAGCGGGGCGCAACCTAGCGCTTTTTGACTTCCTTAGTTTGTGTAAATCTGCTTGGGGTTCAGAGTATTTATTTTTTCCCACATTAATTTCACACATCTCTAGTATAAATATGTGGTTTTATTTAATTAATACAGTGTATACTTTTTTCTTGATTTACCCCAAAAGAATGGAAGTAAATGTGACAACATGTGAGGGGCACACTGTAACATGTGAGGGGCACACATTATAACATGTGAGGGGCACATTATAACATGTGAGGGGCACACTGTAACATGTGAGGGGCACACTGTAACATGTGAGGGGCACACATTATAACATGTGAGGGGCACATTATAACATGTGAGGGGCACACTGTAACATGTGAGGGGCACACTGTAACATGTGAGGGGCACACTGTAACATGTGAGGGGCACACTGTAACATGTGAGGGGCACACTGTAACATGTGAGGGGCACACTGTAACATGTGAGGGGCACACATTATAACATGTGAGGGGCACACTGTAACATGTGAGGGGCACACATTATAACATGTGAGGGGCACATTATAACATGTGAGGGGCACACTGTAACATGTGAGGGGCACACTGTAACATGTGAGGGGCACACTGTAACATGTGAGGGGCACACTGTAACATGTGAGGGGCACATTATAACATGTGAGGGGCACACTGTAACATGTGAGGGGCACATTGTAACATGTGAGGGGCACACTGTAACATGTGAGGGGCACACTGTAACATGTGAGGGGCACACTGTAACATGTGAGGGGCACATTGTAACATGCCCCTTTTTACAAGATGTAGAATAAGTCTCTGAGTGGGTGTGTGAAGTTTTAGCTCAAAATACCCCACAGATCATTTTCATAGCATGTTAAAATTGTTACTTTTTGAGGGTGAGCAAAAACACTCAGTTTTATGTGTGTCCCTTTAAATGCAAATGAGCTGCTGAGCTTGCGTTAGCATCTCTGATTACCTCACACACACACACACACACTGAAAATATCCGAAACTGTTCAGCCTTTTATGATCAAACCGGAGTCGGACAATGATGGAGAGACTCAAGAAGGAGAGACAACATGTAGAATGAGACAGGACGTTTCTGAAGGGATAGTTAATGAATTTATGAGTTAACAATCTTCAGTCATTGATTAGCATATTCTTGCATATTAGTCATGATAATCTATAAACTGCTGGTGTGGGAACTGATGAGCCAGAGAATATCTGCTGGTGAAGAGAGAACAGGGATAGTTTAGTTTAATTACGGTTATAACTTATGTTGTCATCTTGCTTTATGACATGCTATTGCATTTGTGTTCGTACTGTATCAATAAATGTGAAAGACGGACGACAGCTTGAGCGACTCCCAAATGTACTCGACTACAACAACTCTTCCTCTTCTCAACATGTTCCCGGGGGCGGGGTTATGTAAATGTTACGGTTAGTGATGTCACTAACTTGTTGTAGTCCCTACCAGCCGTCCCTACACACTCACTAAAGTTAAACCAGTCAAATCATAATCAAACACACATTTAAACTCAACAACGTTCAATGAATTGCTCAAGGCCAGATGCACCATTTTATCAGAAACAGGAAACATGCTGGAGACAGCAAATTTCATAATCCTTTTTTTGCACATTTTTACTTTGCCGAAAAGTGGATGGAAACGTGGCAAATGATGCTACATTAGTGCATGTCTGAGTGAATAACAGCTTTAATTCAAAGCTTTCAAAAGACTTCAGAAGAACTGAACTGTTGCTCATAGGCCATAATGTTGTGATTATATAGAAAAGAGCAGCAGGAACATTCTTCTAAATATCTTCTTTTATGGTCCTCAGGTGTGGAATGATGGCAGAATGATCATGTTTGAGTGGATATGCCTCAGGTTAGTCAGGTTAAAGGAATCTGTGAGGGAAGGCCGGGATCAAACCCCTGACGGGACGAGTCTCTGACTCACATATACCCTCAAGAGATGAGTTCAGTCTGTCTGGGATCTTCTATAGTCATCGTCATAGGCGGGAGGCGAGCGAGATAACAGCGAGAGGACATTCCTGTATCCTAGCAGCGTGATATAGCAGCGTCACGGATCCTGATAACCTTCTGAGAGCGTTCCTGGAGACGCCGCTGTGTTTCATGTCACGGATGCGTCTCTGCTCCAGGTTAAAGTGTCTCTCTGCAGACGTGTTGCTCACTCGGCGCCGATCAGCACTTGACTTGATCTGTAAGTCATAGTATCTGCAACACAGAACATCTGGGACATTTTGCAATTACTGGCACAGTCTCAAAAGCAACAAATATGTCACGGCAGCTCCAAAGATTTTCTCACTCATATACATATAGTTCTGGACCCTGGCTCGAGTCAATCAGAGTCTGAATGTCTTCGAATCTAACTTTCCTTTTCATCATTAAAGTATTTTGCTGAGCGCATGTGGCAAGGCCTTGTTCTGGGATTGAGAAAGTAGGTTAAGTTGCTGGAGGAACGATCTCCATGGCAATGCGGTGTTGATGTATGAAAACACTTGCGCGAGAGAAGGGGATCGTGGGATTGTGGGTGTCTCGTCTGAAGGTCCGGCGTGACTCAGCGCTGAGAATCTGACTCGACAGATGTTCACTCTCATTATAAAGAGATGTTTTACAGGCCGTTCAGTTCATTTTTTTACATTTTTATTTGCTGAGCATCCGTGTGAAAACAGAAGCACACTTCAGCGTATATAAATATATCATAAATGTATTATTAGTAGTAATATGCATGGCTAAGGACTTCATTTGGACAACTTTAAAGGAGATTTTCTCAATATTTAGATTTTTTTGCTCCCTCAATCTGAGAATGAATGTGTTAATTACCGCAGTGGGTCAAAGCCATGCCTTTCAGCTTCCAGTTGTCTGCTTTAATTAATCATTAGCTAATGATTTACAAAGGTATCGTTATGTTATGACTTTACTTGTTGAGGCACAGGGCTATTAACTGATTGTTAAGTAATATGTCATTGTGGTTATGGGTTTTGAATTAATTTTGAATCAGTTAATAGTGATGTAATCATTAGCTAATGATTAATTAAAGCAGACAACTGGAAGCTGAAAGGCATGGCTTTGACCCACTGCGGTAATTAACACATTCATTTACATTATTAGTTCATATAAAATGTTATTAGGGAATTAATACATGATGACACATTTAATTGATAGCAGTTCATATATTATTTAATCTATTAATCATGTTGAATGTTCATCTGTTGCTGATGCAGTGATCATTAATAAATGGGTTAGTTCTTCATGAGTCACACATTAACTCATGATTATCTGTGCATTAGTTCAGCATGAATTAATATTAATGCCTATTAGTGCACCCGTGTTGTAGTGTTTTTAACCACTTTAAATGTAATCTTGAATCACACACTACAGTTAAAATGACAATCGAGTGCTTCACATGTGCTTTAGTATGTTCATAATAAGTGCACTTCAAATCACGACAAAAGATTATTAAAACATAATGAGTTAAAATGTACTTTACAGTAAAACTTTTATTTTGACGTTATTACAAAGTGCACTTTAGTCATTCAGGGTCCTTGTGAGCCGATACGTGCCCTCGATGTGACGCAGGGAAGATCACGTGGAAGATGGCGAGGGCTTTAGGGCTCCATTTGGGACAGGGCCGAAGCGCACAAGCTCTTTCACAAGTGTACAAATGAAACTATGAAGTCCTTTGAGCTACAAATGAAGACTTGAAAACTGACAATACATTGACCAAATCCTAATAAATCATCATTTGACTTCCTCTGATGTTGGAATCACATGTGTGGCTGCTTAAGTGACTCAGAATAGAGAGGTTTACTTTAGCTACGGCTGACTCCTGTCGAGAGCTGAGATTAGAACAGAGGAACATGATGAACTCAGGCTTTGATCGGGCCACACACACACACACACACACACAGGCTCCACAGGCGTCGTGTTCTCAGCTGCCATTGATTCAACATAGAGTGCTTCTTCTCAAACTCTCTAAAATCCTCAAACATGGCAACCTGAATGAATCTATTTGTTCAACTTTATTGATTTAGCTTGAACTGTAGGAAACAGTCTTTTGTGCTTGGTACCTACACAATTAGTATGGAAGAAAAAAAAAGCAATGTTAAAAAAAAGACAACATTTGGCCCAAATATATATATTCACAGAGCTGACAGGGAACATTCTGAACAAATGTTCTTCCAGTGACGTTAATAGAACGTTCGCTCAAAGTTATCTGGTCATTAATAATGTTCTCAACAAGTCATTTTTTTACATTTTGAACGTTCAGATGACATTCAGAAATAATGTTTTCATAACTTAAAGGGAACATTGGCAAAACATTCCTAGAACATATTTTTGATCCAGTGAAAGTAGTAATGGAGACAGATTTGTGTTTGAAGTCAATTGCTGAATTCTCTAGGCCATTGTGTATCAAAGGACTGATTAAACGGAACAAACAGAGATAATAATAGCGGTTTAGGGTTTTTCCTGAAAGGGTCCCAGCAGCAGACGGAGGAGGAGGTGCAGCGCTGGAGGTCTGTTGATACACTCCCTGGGAGAGAAGACTTTACGTTTGCACACTGCTTTTCACATAGTCACCTCATCACACACACACACACACACACACACACACCTAACTGCTGGAAACTCAGAGTTGTACTTCAAACTGCTAAATAAACCCCAATTGTCTAAACATTAAGTGGAGAGATATGCACTTTGTCCTTCTGAGGGGGATTTTCAGAGAATTTATGAATAAAACGTTTTGCCATATTAAACAGCCTTTTGTAATGTTGCATTAAGTTACTCCACAGAGGAAAGATCCAGCATGTTCTGATCCATGAACAGAGCTGAAAAACATAGACTTCTAGTCAAATATGTGTATAAACATGGAAACCTTGACTGTTACTGGTTCCATGAAAGCTCAAATAAAGGTCAGATCAGATCTAAGCCTTTAGAAAGATACAGTATGTTTTGCACACAGTCTGAGTGCAGGAATTACTGGTACAAGGCTGTGATTTCTCATCTTTGGCAGTTCTGATAAGACAGGTCCTCTAAAGGCAGCAGTTTATACTGTGTTCTCTGGGCCAAAACCTGCATTTGCAATGATGAGAGATATGAGGACATTCACTACCAGTCAAAAGATTGGTATCATTAATATTTTGTAGCGTTTCTGATAGAACATGGCACTGTTGGTCTGGAGGGCCAAGCCAGAGCTGATGGGTCATGGTACTGACGTGGAGGCAAGGACCCGGAAGACCATGGTGGAGCCAGAGTGACTGAGGACAACGGTGCAGCCGAATAGGTCGGAGGGCTGAGGTGCTGAGGTGGAGTCCGGGGCTCTGAGACCAGAAGTGGAATAAGGGGATTGTCATACCTCGGCCCAAGGCGGATCCAAACCATTGTATGGTGCCACTGAAGGAGGAGCTGAGGGACTAACGGAAGCCAGTGGAGACAGGGCCGAAGGACTGGCTGTCTTTGGGAGAGGAGGCAGGAGAGGGAGGCTGGGTGGCACCATTGGAGATGCAGGAGACTTAGAGCTGGGTGGGACCAGCAGGGACGAAATCCTCTACCAAATCCTCATAACATTTCCCGAGGTCATATGCATCTCACCCTCAGCAGCGGGAGTGAGGGCAGAGCTCCATTCCATTCCCACAAACACAGCCAGTGGGATGGATGACTGGGACAGAGTCTTCATTGGGCTCTGGCTCCAGGGTGGCTCAGTCACTCTCTCTGGCTCTATCATCACAGCAGGCTCCGGCTCCGTGTCTGCGGTGGGCTCTGGCGAAAGCTCTGTGCAGTGTGGGGGAGGCGGCTGGTGGGGTATTCCTCTGCTGGGTCATTTCGGCACATAAGCAGTGAAATCCCCCTGAGGACCGCCCATGGGTAGGCATGCCTTAGACCAGAGATTCTCAACCCTGGTCCTTGAGAGTTTAGCTCCAACTCTAATAAAGCACATCTGAACCAGCTAATAGCTCTTCAGGATTACAGGCAGGTGAGTTTGATCAAGGCTGGAGCTAAACTCTGCAGGACAGTGGCTCTCGAGGACCAGGATTGAGAACCCCTGCCTTAGATCGTTCGCTGAGGTTGGTGCAGAAAAATATGCAGAGGGAGCGATCCGGATAGTGCCATGCCAGATCTAAAAAGTCCTTTGTGTGGTCCTTGAGGGAGCGCTCTCCTTGCTCCAGCAAAAGGCAGGTAAATCCATAATTCATGGCTTTAATCTAATTCAGGTCTAGTGTTCTGTCATGATTAAACTGCAGCAATCCAACAGAGCACAAAGGAAGACGATTAAACTGACTTTTAATAAACACAGTGGGAATCAAAGCACTACACGCTATAACACAACGTCACCAGGAACTGAGGAAAACCAAGGGCTTAAATACACAAGGGAAGCTAATCAACAGAAAAGGGAACAGGTGTGAACTAACTAGAAACCATGTAAACTAACTAATGGCAGGAAAATGAGAACAAAGGAAACTGGAACTAGAACCAAACCAAACCAAAACACAATGAAACCAACATGTGTCACCTCGCTGAAAGTATTGAGCTTGCTGAATTAAATCTTAATGACCCCCTGAGATTCATATGGTTCAATCACCTGATTTTGTGGTAATTATGCATAATTTTAGTTTGCTGCCTGTTTAATGTAGAAACACTATATGTGATGCACACAGTGGAGGTTTATACGCTGGACTGGCTGTTTTAGCCCCTGTGTGGTTCCTGTGTTACAGACATTTTGTTTTACATATCCAACAGCAAACTCTCTTTGTTGTGGAGCAACTTGTCATCTTGAATAATACTGCCACATGTTTCAATCATAAGCGAGTCAGTGCACATAACAGCAGCTCCTCTGTCCTTATTTAAATCACGTACGATTTAATACTTCCAGATTCTCAGGCCGTCTCTACTAACCATGTTGTGTCAGAGCTAACAGAAAGGAAATGCCAGGACCCACCTGAGTCTGGAGCGGAGAGAGCGTTTAAAGACCTGTGGCAGATTACGGCTTATTGACGTAATGGAATTACATGCATGTCATATAAAGGCAGCCGGAGTCTGTGTGGAAATATGAGGTCTCTACACTGACTCACTGCATACAGACAAACAAACAAACAACTCAATGCATACAGACAAACAAACAAACAAACAAACAGCCATTTCACCTTTTGGTGAGTTGGTGACTAACTTGAATTTGTACGATCTCATTCATATCGTCATGGTTTTGATTCCTTATGTTTAGAGACTCTTAGTCTGTTTTTTCCTAGTTTCACTTTTCCTCTTTAGTTCCTGTTTTCCTTGGTTGTCATGGTTTCTAATTATGTTCTCATGTGTTCCCTTGGTTACAGAATATGTTTTAACTTTAGGATAAAAAGCTCTGTTCAAAGAGCAGAATCACAATAATAATAACAGTAAAAGCAATAATGATGTGCACTCTGCATATTATTATACGAACACATATTGGGAAAACTTCCAATAATCCATCTAAACAAAGCAAGACTGTGTTTGTGATCACGCCCTTATTTATTTCTCTCTAAATGTTTTCACTTATGAAAATGCTTTACATTTCCAAGCTTTTGAAAGCATTTGAATGTGTTTTCAGGCAGTCATTTTTCCATAATGTGGATTTAATGGGATTTTTAGGAACTGGTTAAAATTAATGATATAATCCATGCATGACTGCAGTAAATGCTATCTGAAGACGAGAGAGATTTACATTAACGTGTTGAAGACGCTGCTGTTGTTCTGTAGGATCAGCTGAAGGATGCCAGGAGGAAACACAATGAAGCAATTACTTCAGCTCACTACCTCAGAGATTGTGAAACATTCTGGCGTTCAGGTTGAAAATGCAATGTGTGACTTTCTGTTGTGGATGCAGGGTGATGTCAGTATGGAAGGAACGCCGGATCTTCGCCTGCAAACGAGGCAGTTTCACCCTTAAAGTGAAGCGAGATGTTTCTGATCTGATCTCAGATCATCCGGCTCCATGATTCAGCAGGGTTCCTCTCTAACACCAACGCACCAACCTTTCTATCATTGAGCAGATGATTGCCGTTTCTCTCCTTTAGACTAACATGACATGAATCAGAATCAGAAAGAGCTTTATTGCCAAGTGTGCTTGCACACACAAGGAATTTGTCTCGGTGCTGAAGCTTCCAGTGCACATATACAATACAACACAACATGAACACAAATATACAAATATGAAAAATAGTACAAAATAAAATAAAGGTATGTATATATATATATATATATATATATATATATATATATATATATATATATATATATATATATATATATATATATAAGGTCACAGTTACATTTAAGAATATATTGCACTAGTTTAGAATATATTGCACTAAACAGTCAAAGTATTGCACTTAAAGGCGGCTGGGGGTGCTGGGGGGGTGAGCGGAGGGGTGATGATTTTACCTGCCCTCTTCCTCACTCTGGAAGAGTACAGGTCCTGGAGGGTTGGCAGGGGGGCACCAATAATCCTCTCTGCAGTCCGGATTGTACGATGTAGTCTCCTGATGTCAGATTTGGTAGCTGAACCAAACCAGACAGTGATGGATGTGCACAAAACAGACTCAATGACAGCCAAGTAGAACTGGATCAGCAGCTCCTGTGGGAGGTTGAACTTCCTCAGCTGACGAAGGAAGTACAGTCTCTGCTGGGCCTTTTTTACAATGGAGTCAATGTGATTGTCCCACTTCAGGTCCTGAGAGATGGTGGTGCCCAGGAACCTGAATGACTCCACTGCTGCCACTGTGCTGTTCATGATGGTGAGTGCGGGCAGAGCAGGGCTGTTCCTCCTGAAGTCCACTATCATCTCCACCGTTTTGAGCGTGTTGAGCTCAAGGTTGTTATAACTGCACCAGACAGCCAGCCGTTCAACCTCCAGTCTGTAAGCAGACTCATCACTGTTTTGGATGAGGCCGATGATGGTGGTGTCGTCTGCAAATTTCAGGAGCTTCACAGAAGGGTCTTTAGAAGTGCAGTCATTGGTGTACAGGGAGAAGAGCAGTGGGGAGAGAACACACCCCTGGGGGCCGCCAGTGCTGGTAGTGAGAGTCCTGGATGTGAGTTTCCCCAGTCTCACTCGCTGCTGCCGGTCTGTCAGGAAGCTGGTGATCCACTGACAGATTAAGAGCTGGGTCAGTTTAGCTGTAAGAAGATCAGGCATGATGGTATTGAAGGCCGAACTGAAGTCCACAAATAAGATCCTTGCATAAGTCCCAGGTCTGTCGAGATGTTGCAGGATATAATGCAGTCCCATGTTGACTGCATCATCCACAGACCTGTTTGCTCTGTAGGCAAATTGAAGAGGATCCAGCAAGGGTCCAGTGATGTCCTTCAGGTGGGCCAGAACCAGTCTTTCAAATTACTTCATGACCACAGATGTGAGAGCGACAGGTCTGTAGTCATTAAGTCCAGTGATTTTGGTTTTTTTGGGGACAGGAATGATGGTGGAGCGTTTGAAACAACGGGGAACTTCACACTGCTCCAATGATCTATTGAAGATCTGCGTGAAGACTGGGGCCAGTTGGTCAGCGCAGGCTTTCAAACAAGCAGATGAGATGCCGTCTGGGCCTGAAGCTTTCCTTATCTTCTGTCTTTTGAAGATTTTGGTTACCTGCTCCACACAGACCTTAAGCTCAGGTTGGATGGCGGGGAGGGGGTGCAGGAGTGTTTGGGGGACGTGTGAAGTGCAGATCAGAGCGGGTGTGAGGTGTGAGATTGGGTTTCTCAAACCTGCAGTAAAATGCATTCAGCTCATCAGCCAGATGTTGATTCTCAGCAGGTCGGGGGGATGGTGGCTTGTAATTGTTGATATTCTTCAGGCCTGACCAGACAGCAGCAGGGTTGTTAGAAGAAAACTGGTTTCTCAGCTTTTCAGAGTAGCTTCTTTTAGCAGCTCTGATCTCCTTTGTCAGTCTGTTCCTGGCCTGGTTATACAAGACCCTATCCCCACTTCTGTAAGCATCCTCTTTGGCATGACGAAGCTGTTTGAGTTTCCCAGTAAACCATGGTTTATCATTAGTGAATGATAAGAATGTCTTGGTAGGAATGCATGTATCCTCGCAGAAACTGATGTATGATGTTACAGTATCTGTGAGCTCATCCAGATCAGTGGTAGCAGCTTCAAAGACATTCCAATCAGTGCAATCGAAGCAGGCTTGTAGGTCCCGCTCTGCTTCATTAGTCCATCTTTTTACAGTCTTTATTACAGGTTTAGCTGATTTCAGTTTCTGCCTGTAGGACGGTATAAGATGAACCACACAGTGATCAGAAAGCCCCAAAGCTGCCCGTGGGACGGAGTGATATGCGTTCTTTATTGTGGTGTAGCAGTGGTCAAGAATATTACTGTCCCTGGTGGGACATGTAATGTGCTGTCTGTATTTTGGCAGTTCACGTGAGGTCAGGCACTGATGTTGGACGAGAAGGCCTGGCTCGCAGTCTCCGCTCTAATTCATCCCAAAGGTGTTCTATCGGGATTAGGGCAGGACTCTGTGCAGGCCAGTCAAGTTCCTCCACACCAAACTCGCTCATCCATGTCTTTATGGACCAAAGCTTTGTGCACTGGAGCGCAGTCATGTTGGGACAGGAAGGGGCCGTCCCCAAAAAAGTTGGGAGCATGAAATTGTCCAAAATGTCTTGGTGAAGCATTAAGAGTTCCTTTCACTGGAACTAAGGGACCAAGCCCAACCCCCATAATCCCCCTCCACCAAACTTTACACTTGGCACAATGCAGTCAGGCAAGTCCTGTTCCCTTGGCAACCGCCAAACCCAGACTCGTCCATGGGATTGTCAGACAGAGAAGCGTGATTGGTCACTCCAGAGAACACGTGAACTCTAGAATCCAGTGGCGGCGTGCTTTACTCCACTGCAATTGCTTCCACTTTGTTATAATCCCACTAACAGTTGAGTGTGGAATATTTAGTAGTGAGGAAATGTCAGGAATGGACTTATTGCACAGGTGGCAACCTATCACGGTACCACGCTTGAGTTCACTGAGCTCCTGAGAGCGACCCATTCTTTCACAAATGTGTGTAGAAGCGTCTGCATGCCTAGTGCTTGATTTATACACCTGTGGCCATGAAGGGACTGAACACCTGAACTCAGGGATTTGGAGGGGCGGCCCAATACTTTTGGCAATATAGTGTACCTGGAGAAATCCATCCACCCGTCAGTGTTCACGTACAGGCTAACATAGGAAATGCCTGGAAAGAAAATCTGAGTTAAACTTACGCTTGAGTTCACTGAGTTAATATATTTTTTATATTATTTTTATTTTATTTCTGTTTTATTCTGGTCAGAAATAATGAGATTATTCACAATTATTTTCAATTATATCTAATGCAACTCCAAACATGACATATTTGAAGAATTAGCTTTAGCAAAATGACAGTAGGAAAGGAAATTATTTAATATTAAAAACAACATTTTCTAACACAACACTTCATATTTTACTTAGAAAGTGGGTGCATGAAATTATTTCATTGGCATTATATTTTGGGAGCTGGTTCTGTTGGATTCAACATCAGAAAGTTTGAAAACCCGTGTTTGCTTTGAAATTGTGGCTGAAGATCTCAAATGTTCCATCTTTCCAGTATTTCCTGAAACATATAATGAGCGCTCCATCTTCTCTGGTGGCTGAGGATGATCTGGGTGTTTCGGAGCAGGGCGGTAAGGTCTACATCAAACTTTAGTGCTGATGATGTGTCGACTGACATCATTCCCAGAGGATGGAGACATGCAGATGACCAGAGGAGTGAGAGACTAAAGCAAGTGAAGAGAAGCTCCTCTTAAATCAAATAACAGCACATTCACACACAAGCAGTCATAGTTCCCTGAAGAGTCACAGCGAGCTCACACATCAGATGAATAACAGACCTCATGGCCTTAAGCAGCTCCGGCGGCTTCATGCGCACGCATGTGGAAGAGCTCCTGCACACAGCCTTCGCTTCTTCAACAGCTCGTCTCTGCTTCTGACCAGAAGAGCGAGTGCCAAGATTTAAGGTCAAATTAAAGATTACTTTATGACAAGAAGTACTGTTGTTTTAAATGTTCTATTGCTCCTCAATGTATGTGGTTTTATTTTATTTGAAATGGCATTCAGAACTCTTGGTTAGCCCATCAGAGGAGGCCTGTATCGCTCAGTCCTCTCATATGAAGTCCCTGTGGTCTCCCTGTTCCTCCCGCCGGACCCTGATTCAGAGAAAATATGAAGCTTATGGAATCAAGCTGCCTGCCAACATTCTGACACTGTAGGGAAATGCCTATAAAAATTATTTATTTAGTGGATTAACCTGACAGCTACATCCAGCTGCCCAGCCAATAGACAAGCGGCGCTTCATCGTCACGGTAACAGGAAGTGGAAATGACCACAGGCGTTCCATTACATGTGTTCAGATGCACACGCACATGGGAATAAACACAGGCACATCTCAGTTTCTTCCAGCTCGTGCTTTATGTGAACATGGAAACCCGTCGTCTTCGGTCTGACTCTGAGCTGCTGAAAACATTGATGTTCATCCAGGGATGGACTTTCATAAATTTGCCTCGTATATTTCCTGACATAAATCATTTATGAAATAATTTCTTTGAATATATAACTTTTCAAAGGTTATTCAATTTGTTATTACATAAATAATTATATTAAATAATAAATAATATGTATTTATTACTATTAAAAATCATGGGTTCCAGTTTCAGTGTTTAAAAATGTTTTACACTTTGTCTACTGAAATGTCCTGTAAAGGAATTTTTGCAGTGTTTTGTCAGCAGAACAGTCCAGAAACCCACGGTCTATCCCTCACAGACTCGCTTTCATTCTCGTTACAGATCAAAGATGGCACTGCTGTGAATAAGGTCTATTACGAACATGTTCAGAGGACCACAAACTTTGTTTCCCTGTGGTTTCTCTCTCTCAACAGAGTGTGTTGATGAGCAAATCTACTCCATGATCGAGTCATCAGCAAACACGATGGAAAAGGTCTTGACAGACAATAAACCTCTTTCTTCTGAAGTGCAGAGTCTCTGTGTGGCACATTGGGCTTCATCCCAAAACAGAAGAAAACCGAGCCGGATCCGTCCCGGTCCCTGAAGACAGATCAGCTGTGGCCTCTTCCCTTCTGAAAGAAGAAAGACACTCTTTTCAAAGGAGCAGGAGACACACATTTACACACGCTTACACGGTTCGGCTTTTTGATGCACAAATGCTTTATGAACTGTTTGTAGTTCTTCAGAAGAAAATGTGAGTTGTAGAAGGGAAGTCACAATAGTAAGGTGTTGTGGATGTTTTTGTGTTTCTATGTGGTTGCTAGGGTGTTAAGGATGTTTCTAGGTTGTTGCTAGGGTGTGACAGTTGCCATAGATACTATATGATTTCCTTAAATGAAAAGCAATAGGAATTTTTGGCTGTTTTATTGTCTGCCCAGAGAACATCGCAATGATTGCTTAGAGAAATAGAAAAATGTTTGTCACACACATGCAAGTTATATGTAATATACATGTAATAAAAGACTCAGGTTAAGTTCGGCAGGTCATTCCACCAGCAGGAACAGTCCAGGTAACTGTCAGTGAAAGTGATTTTGCACACAATGCGTCGTTCACTTGCAGAAAACAAGCTTCTGGAGGACACACAGGTCTGGAGTAATGAGTTTAGGTATAGAGGTGCAGGGACAGGCAAGCATCAGTGCCTTCAGTTTGATGTGAGCGGCGATTGGTAACCAGGTCAAGTTTATGGGAGAGGTGTGACATGTGCTCTCTTCGGCTCGATGAAGATCACTCTTCTGGATTCTGGATCAGTTGTAGAGGTTTGGCAGTGATGTTGGAAGGAGAGAGCATTACAATAGTCAAGTCTGGAGAGAACAAGAGCTTGGATGAGGAGTTGTTTAGCTCCGATAGGAAGGGCCTGTTCCTCCTGATGCTGTATAAGGCAAATCTGCAGGACCAGGCAGTTCTAGCAATGTGTTTTGAGAAGTTCAACTGATCATCTCCAAGGTCCCTGACAGTCCTGGATGAAGTTATGGATGATGAACCTACAGTAGCTGAATGGAGAAGTTGTGATGAAGTGTTGGGTTGGCCGAGACCACAAGCAGTTCTGTCTTCACAAGTAGATGATAGCAGTAGAAACCATGTTTCTCAATGACAGATCTAGTGATGATACGTAGATGGAGAAGAGAAGCGGTTAAATATCCTGCCTTTAAAGATTCCCACAAGCAGATGTTGCAATGGGTTGAAGTTGGTGAGGCGAGATTTGCCACATTGACCAACAGAAAATGACTTCATGATTTACAATACTATGCACATTCTTGTCTGTGAAAATTCTGACAGTCGTCAATGATTTGTGCTTTTCCTATTCCGTACTGGGGGTGGCGCTGTTGAGCGTATATACGGGAACCAGGTAGGAAGTTATTTAAGGAAGTGTGATTGTCTCTTGCTCTCTCTCTCACACTCTCTACCCTTTGTATGCCCGGTCATGGGCACGCTAGCGGATGGCTTTTGCTTGTTGTGAGTTTTGCTGTTGTAGGCCGCTTTGCATTGATGTGTTAATGCTACATTTAATGCTGCGTTTTTTTCCTGTTGTAATGCTTATGATTCACATTTTGAGGAATATGTTTCCCACATTGAATTTCGTAAAGCAGTGGGAAGCTGTGTTGAGAGCGATTTGCAAATGGAGCGTTTGAGCGAGCATTTTTTCCAATCCGGTTATGTTGTGGTTTAGACGCTAATTCAGGGCATGATATGTAGCATGTTTTGGTGTAGGGAGGGTTTTCTTTTGGCGCTCAAGTTGCCGAATTATTTTTTAAATATTGCGTGTGATGTAATGAATTGCGTTTCAGGCCCAGTAGTTTAATGAGTGACATGGTAAGCAAATGTTTTTTTCTTTCTTTTCTTTCCTTTTTTTTGTTGATCTCTGGATCCAGATGATTTTTACTTATGCCTGTTTTTCTCTTATGCGGCTGCCTTATTGCATTTTGAATTATTGTTGTTCCTGCATAAGATTTACTGCATTGCATTTAATTATCTGAATTATTTATTTATTTGCTTTATCTGTCACTCTTTTAATGTTGTGAGGTAACTAAAAGGTAAATGTTTCTGGGCTTGAAATTAATAGTTGGTTTATTTACTTGTTTTTCCTTCTTCTTTTGAGTTGAATATGATGTACTGAACTGTAAGATGACTGGAATTGAACTTGAATAGAAAACTGTTAAATCAACTTTCTTGTGGTTCCTTGTTCTATTTGATTCATATAACATAATAGATAATGTCATCCCTATATGTAGTGTCTCTAACGATGGATTTAATTAAATAATTGTGGTGGTTTTTAGCCCTGGTGCCCGAACCTAACCTTTTAAGGCCCAAATACTGCCATAAAATGAACTGACATTTGGTGAATAAGACTGCACTTTAAGGCTGAATATCTGTGGGTGCTTCAGGGTGGTTGGTTTGGCAATAGACCACCAGCTTCTGCAGGCGTGTAAACAAACTGCAAGAGTCTTTACACACACACACGATCATATCTGATCTTCACACACGTTGTTTGAGGATGTAAATGGCACAAACCCTCTCCTGCAGACTGAACCTTACACTAGCGTTCATGTTCTCATCTGTGTTTTCATTTAGTCAGTCCTGTTTCTTGTTTGGTCAAGCTTTAGTTGTGGTCTAGTTTTAGTTAATGAAAATGTCATATTTTACCACAATATAATGGTTAAACTTATAATCACAGTTATTTTGCTCAAAATTATCGTGATTACCGTTCATGAAACTTACCAACATTCATGTCTGTTTAAAAGCAGAGGCTCTGTTCTTTCTTTTAAAATATTGCATGTTCAGATATTCATACAAATATATATGTTTTATGAGCATGATCAAAAATGTGGGCGGTGGCTGGCAACTCTTTAAAAAAACTGGCAGGGAAAGAGTTGGGAAAGATGTTTCCTCCTAGTCATGAAAAATTGCTGTCAATTAACATTTTTCATCACAGTTTTCGTTAACAATGTGAACGCTAGATGGCAGAGCTGTGATGAGACACTTCATGGCACATTTGGCACACTTCGAGAAAGCTGACCACAATCGCTGAATTAATAACAGTTGCAATGGAAACTATTAAGGGCTTAAACATTCTCAGATGGTACGACTAGAACATGTCTAGACCGTCAAATAGCGAAAATTCACTCGCATCAATATTCTTCAGTGAAATTAATCTGTCTTATATTGCGTTCCATGTAAACACAATACAACTTTCAAAGCATGCAAAGGCCTCGTGGGCAAATGAAGGTTTTCATCTGGGCTCAATTCAGCCTGTTAAACGGCACTGAACGACACTGACCCACAGAGGAAAAGAAACCACTTGACTAGAGATTTACTTCATCTGATGCTCAATACTGAGAGTAATCATAACTATAAGTGAGAAAACTGGACTTCATTTAGAGTAGTCCAGAATTATTCAGTGATGACCGATTCAAACATGAGCGTCTTTGACCGACGGACATGTTGACATTGGAACCGTTGGAAAAACACTGTCTTCTCAAAATATAATGGACCATTTTTAAATATGGAGAAGAATACAACGTTTTTTTTTCTTCTTGAATGGACTGGAAAGAGGTGGAAAATAAATTCTGGCCGAGGCCAAACACAAGTCAATTTGACTATATATTTCACCATAGCAGCTTTTTTTCCTCTTAGTTGTGACTATATCTCATAATGTGATTATATTTCATAATTGGAACTTTCTTTTTCGCATAATGGTTACTATACACCGATCAGGCATAACATTATGACCACTGACAGGTGAAGTGAGTAACACTGATGATCTCTTCATTACGGCTCCTGTTAGTGGGTGGGATATATTTGGCAGCAAGTGAACATTTTGTCCTCAGAGTTGATGTGTTAGAAGCAGGAAAAATGGGCAAGCGTAAGGATTTGAGCGAGTTTGACAAGGGCCAGATTGTGATGGCTAGACGACTGGGTCAGAGCATCTCCAAAACTGCAGCTCTTGTGGGGTGTTCCCGGTCTGCAGTGGTCAGGATCTATCAAAAGTGCTCCAAGGAAGGAACAGTGGTGAACAGGGTCATGGGCGGCCAAGGCTCATTGATGGGGAGCGAAGGCTCTTCTGGGAAACCTTGGGTCCTGCCATCCATGTGGATGTTACTTTGACACGTACCACCTACCTAAGCATTGTTGCAGACCATGCACAGCCTTTCATGGAAACGGTATTCCCTGGTGGCTGTGGCTCTTCCAGCAGGATAATGCTCCTGCCACAAAGCACAAATGCTTCAGGAATGGTTTGAGGAGCACAACAACGAGTTTGAGGTGTTGACTTGGCCTCCAAATTCCCCAGATCTCAATCCAATCGAGCATCTGTGGGATGAGCTGAACAAACAAGTCCGATCCATGGAGGCCCCACCTCGCAACTTACAGGACTTAAAGGATCTGCTGCTAACATCTTGGTGCCAGATACCACAGCACACCTTCAGGGGTCTAGAGTTCATGCCTTGACGGGTCAGCAAAAGAGGGACCAACACAATATTAGGAAGGCGCTCATAATGTTATGCCTGGTCAGTGTATATCGCAATGTAACTATATATTTTCTAATTGCAACTTTGTTTCTTGTAATTGCTTTTGTGACTTTATGTCTTGCGACTGTAACTTTATATCTCCAAGTGATCTCGTAATGTTACTTTATTTCTTATTCTTAACTTTATCTCACAGTTATATTGAACTCTTCAGACAGGAGGCAGGCGTCCATAGCTTCGGAGCTGAATTAACACTCATTATTCAGACAGTTATTGACTCCATCTAACAGGTGAATCAGAATAAACCCTCCTCTCCATCCTGTGGGATCATGAAAGTGTTTTGTTCTCTGGGTTCGGAAGAAGATGTGAGGTTCTACAACTGCGTTGGCCAAATGAGAAAATCGTTTGTGTAATTTAACAGTAACAAGTCACAACTGGGAGTACAAACTCACAAATCATACTGAGCGAATCAGCGTGGAGGAAATGAAAGCAAGTTGTTTGTTCCTGTTAGTTCCAGTGTGTTAGATGGAGGCCATTAAGATGAAAGTGTTTCAGGATTTGTGTGGACGGCTGTAATGATACAAGACACCGGGCAAATACTGGAACATCCGCTCATATGCGGAACAACCGAACAAGCCTGAAGTGTGTGCAATGCAAGGTTTCAAGGCATTAGAAGCACTTCAACAACAAACATGAGCCAACCATAGCAGCAATTACAAACACACTTGGCAGAAGTACACATTGTGTTTACAAAACCTCCTTATGTTCAAGCTCCCGAAGGGTTAAAGTGAGCATGACTGCAGAATAACCCCTAAAACGGTCTCATGTAGATGCACACGGCTCTTCAGCAGGAGCCTGCAGTGCGGATGTTCTCTGGTTTCAGAGTAAAGCAAGTGAAACTCGGATCTGGCCCTTAAACTAACGTCCTGTAGATGTAACTGACACAACACCGTCAGAAGAGGAACGAGACTCTCGTGAGCTGCAGATCTGCTGGATTCGTCGGGCATAAAGAGCGCCATTCAACCGCCTGAGATAAATCGCTCTCAACAGGAGGAAATATGAGCCCTCAAAGGTCAAAGGTCAAAGTCAGATATATAGATATATGATACTGACACACGAAATGAACAGGTGCGCACTTCTCTGATTGGATCTCTGAGGAAGAAAACATCCATCAGTCCTGACAGCAATATGAATATGAATGCCAACACAGATTAATGAAGAGATTTATGAAAATTACACTGCTGAAACTGCAAAAACAGCTTTTAGTCTAAATATCCTTTAAACAAAATAAATATAATTTATATGTTTATAAAATAAAAATGTAAAAATATAATGTTCATTGTTAATAAAAAAATATTTATACTCAATCTCAAATGTTGGTTTGGTGGCTCTGAAACGCCTGAGTAAAAGTCTGTGATCAGAATGATTTGGTTTAATTCCATGTGTGTGTGGGTTTAATTCCTCCAGAAGCGTCTCACACGATTCCCCAAACACCAGCATCCCAACACAAGAGAACATGACAGCGTTTATTGTGTTTCGCCTGAACTCATTTATGATGGAGGGAAAAAGAGCCCAATTGAGCAACTTACAGTTTATTACTGATACACTATATTGCCAAATCCCTGAGTTCAGGTGTTCAATCCCTTCATGGCCACAGGTGTATAAATCAAGCACTAGGCATGCAGACGCTTCTACACACATTTGTGAAAGAATGGGTCGCTCTCAGGAGCTCAGTGAACTCAGGCGTGGTACCGTGATAGGTTGCCACCTGTGCAATAAGTCCATTCCTGACATTTCCTCACTACTAAATATTCCACGCTCAACTGTTAGTGGGATTATAACAAAGTGGAAGCGATTGGGAACAACAGCAACTCAGCCATGAAGTGATAGGCCACGTAAAATCACAGAGCAGGGTCAGCACATGCTGAGGGTCACAGTACGCAGAAGTCACCAACTTTCTGCAGAGTCAAAAGCTCCAGACCTCCAAACTTCTGTGGCCTTCAGATGAGCTCAAGAACAGTGCGTAGAGAGCTTCATGGAATGGGTTTCCATGGCCGAGCAGCTCATCCAAGCCTTACATCACCAAGTGCAATGCAAAGCATGGGATGCAGTGGAGTAAAGCACGCCACCACTGGACTCTAGAGCAGTGGAGACGTGTTCTCTGGAGTGACCAATCACGCTTCTCTGTCTGACAATCCCATGTGCACAAAGCGTCGGTCCATAAAGACATGGATGAGCGAGTTTGGTGTGGAGGAACTTGACTGGCCTGCACAGAGTCCTGACCTCATCCCGATAGAACACCTTTGGGATGAATTAGAGCGGAGACTGCGAGCCAGGCCTTCTCGTCCAACATCAGTGCCTGACCTCACAAATGCGCTTCTAGAAGAATGGTTAAAAATTCCCATAAACACACTCACTAAACCTTGTAGAAAGCCTTCCCAGAACACAACACTTTTGCCAATACAGTGTATTTTGAGTCAATCTTCCAGGAAGTGCCGATTTTGTTCTCTTGAACACACGGGATGGAAAGGCTGCTTTATTTTGTGCATAAATTAAATTCTACTGAAGCAGAGGCCTAAATATTACCCAGAATTCTTCAACAGGATGAATTAAACTGCCGTCATTAAATGTGTTCCGCTGTGGGGCTGTCAGGATCAGGATTCATCTCCTGGAATTACGTCTGTCCCAATCTTCAGCTGGAGAAACTGAAACTCAACCATTTAATTATCGTCACAGAGGCTCAAGCTGATTACATTTCAAATGAATCATGAAACTATGGAGTAAAATGTATTGTTCACAGAAAACCGCCTAATTTTCCTCATTAGTTGCACTGACTCCTCCAAACATTCACATTGACAAGCAAAGCATCTGCATAGATCAAAATACGCTGCAGTCTTGATGTGATTTGCCTCTCTGGCACAGAAGTCGATCGACTGGAGACCAGGTCTTCAGCTGAATCCAGTCCAGAAGAGCGACACTTAATCAGCTACAATATGACAAATATTCAGACTGACTGTTGTGAAAACACTGGGCCGCAGGTAGCAGATGCAATATTTCTCTCATATGTGTTTCTCTATTGCTCATGCACAGCTATATTATGTCAAGGCGGCTAGTTTAGATACTACAGGGTCAAAGGTCAGGAAACAATCCTGCATTCAATGTTGGATACGACATTATTCATCTTGAAAATTTTACAAACCCGATGCCAAAAAAGTTGGGACACTGTACAAATTGTGAATAAAAACAGAATGCAATGATGTGGAAGTTTCAAATTTCAATATTTTATTCAGAATACAACATAGATGACACATCAAATGTTTAAACTGAGAAAATGTGTCATTTTAAGGGAAAAATAAGTTGATTTTAAATTTCATGGCATCAACATCTCAAAAAAGTTGGGACAAGGCCATGTTTCCCACTGTGTGGCATCCCCTCTTCTTTTTCTAACAGTCTGCAAACGTCTGGGGACTGAGGAGACAAACTGCTCAAGTTTAGGAATAGGAATGTTGTCCCATTCTTGTCTAATACAGGCTTCTAGTTGCTCAACTGTCTCAGGTCTTCTTTGTGGCATCTTCCTCTTTATGATGCTCAAATGTTTTCTATGGTGAAAGATCTGGACTGCAGGCTGGCCATTTCAGTCCCGGATCCTTCTTCTACGCAGCCATGATGTTGTAATTGATGCAGTATGTGGTCTGGCATTGTCATGTTGGAAAATGCAAGGTCTTCCCTGAAAGAGACGACGTCTGGATGGGAGCATATGTTGTTCTAGAACTTGGATATCCCGTTCAGCATTGATGGTGCCTTTCCAGATGTGTAAGCTGCCCATGCCACACGCACTCATGAACCCCATCCCATCAGAGATGCAGGCTTCTGAACTGAGCGCTGACAACAACTTGGGCTGTCCTTGTCCTCTTTAGTCCGGATGACATGGCGTCCCAGTTTTCCAAAAAGAACTTCAAATTTTGGTTGGTCTGACCACAGAACAGTTTTCCACTTTGCCATAGTCCATTTTAAATGAGCCTTGGCCCAGAGAAAACGCCTGCGCTTCTGGATCATGTTTAGATATGGCTTCTTTTTTGACCTGTAGAGTTTTAGCCGGCAGCGGCGAATGGCACGGTGGATTGTGTTCATCGACAATGTTTTCTGGAAGTATTCGCATGTTGTGATTTCCATTACAGTAGCATTCCTGTATGTGATGCAGTGCCGTCTAAGGGCCCCTGAGTTTCTCAGAGAAACTCCTTTCTGATATTGCTCCAGTATGTTTGGCCGCAGCATTGGGGGAATTGGTGATCCTCTGCCCATCTTGACTTCTGAGAGACACTGCCACTCTGAGAGGCTCTTTTATTACCCAATCATGTTGCCAATTGACCTAATAAGATGCAAATTGGTCCTCCAGCTGTTCCTTATATGTACATTTAACTTTTCCGGCCTCTTATTGCTACCTGTCCCAACTTTTTTGGAATGTGTAGCTCTCATGAAATCCAAAATCAGCCAATATTTGGCTTGACATTTCAAAATGTCTCACTTTCAACATTTGATATGCCATCTATATTCTATTGTGAATAAAATATAAGTTTATGAGATTTGTAAATTATTGCATTCCTTTGTTATTCACAATTTGTACAGTGTCCCAACTTTTTTGGAATCGGGTTTGTATTAATTCTTCCATTCTTCGACTTATTGAACCAAATATGAGTGAATCCCAACAAACGTATTCTGCATCCATATGTGTGGAAGTGACTGAAGATCAGAAGCACACGCTAGTGTTGTTTACTCATTCTGACAGAAGCGCAAACGATCTGCAAGTACGAAAGCCTGTTTCCAACTCATTCTGAGATGTTTACACTGCGAGATATAAATGCGAGATACACTGCTGTTCAAAAGTGTTTTAGCAAAACTTCACAATATTACTGTTTTACTGAAGAGACTTCTTTCAAAAACATTAAAAATCATAATGATTCCAAAATTTTGAACCCAACCAATGAGAAAAAGGGACTTAAAATGTTATGAAATAACTGACGTTTCTATCAAACACGAGTGATGATGGTAAAACATTAATTCAGTTCAACAGTAAATGCCCAGAGAAAGACTTCTGCAAACCGCCTGTCATGAACCTGCTCTCGTCTCATTGTTTTACTCATTGTTCCCTTTTATGAGGAAAGATATGAGGAGTCATTCCAGATGTTTGAGGTTACTGTGTCAGGATCAGGAAACACTGAGTCATTGTGTGTTTGTTGTCAAAGAGACAGAAGAAATCACCTATACAGCTTTAAAAAAGGAATTTCCTTCCTGCAATAAAAAAATAGCGTTATATTGCGTCAAAACACCAATTCTTGCCGTCTAAATAAATACAGTATTTCTTACCATATTCGCAAAGATAGAATTACTATCAGACCAAACAGAAAGACCCTAAAGGAGTCTAAGAAGGTTCTGAATTCACAGCAAAATGAAATGGAAACAGAATGGAAGTGAGAAATGAAGCTGAAGGTCAGTCAGATATAGTGCTCATGAAGATTAATCTTTCTTCTTGCTCTCCAACCCCTCCTTGAACTGTCACCTTATCGTGGTGGAGGGGTTTGAGTACCTGAATGACCCTGGGAGCTATATGCCCCTGGTAGGGTCTCCCAAGGCAAACAGGTCCTTGGTGACGGGCCAGACTAAGAGCAGTTCACAAACCCAATATGAGTCTAATTAAAACTAGGACCGAGACGTCGCCCGGCATGGCGCAGCCGTGGCCCCACCCTGGAGCCGGGGTTGGGGCTTGTATGTGAGCGCCTGGTGGCCGGGCTTACCCCCATGGGGCCCGGCCGGGCTCAGCCCGAATGAGCGACGTGGGGCCACCTTCCCGTAGGCTCACCACCTGCAGGAGGGATCATATGGGGCCGGTGCTTAGTGGATCGGGCAACAGTCGAAGGCTAGGCCCCCGACGACTCGATCTCTGGACTTTGTGGTCGTCTCATCTGACCTCGGGGCGGAGCTGTCAACTGATCACCACCTGGTGTTGAGTTGGATCCGATGGCAGGGGAGGAAGCTAGACAGACTCGGGAGACCCAAACGTACTGTGAGGGTCTGTTGGGAACGTTTGGCCGAGCCCCCTGTCAGAGAGATCTTCAACTCCCACCTCCGATGGAGCTTCGACCGGATCCCAAGGGAGTCTGGAGATATTTAGTCTGAGTGGACCATGTTCTCCACCTCCCTTGTCGACGCGGCTGCTCAGAGCTGTGGCCGTAAGGTCTCCGGTGCCTGTCGAGGTGGAAATCCCTGAAAATCGAATTAAAAATTGTTAAAAAGCTCCTCGGTGGCAAGGCACCGGGGGTCGATGAGATCCGCCCTGAGTACCTCAAGTCTCTGGATGGTGTGGGGCTGTCTTGGCTGACTCACCTCTGCAACATTGCGTGGCGGTTGGGGAGAGTGCCTCTGGACTGGCAGACCGAGGTGGTGAGCTCTCTTTTTAAGAAGGGGGACTGGAGAGTGTGTTCCAACTACAGGGGGATCACACTTCTCAGCCTCCCCGGGAAAGTATATGCCAGGGTACTGGAGAGGAGAATTCAGCCAATAGTGGAACCTCGGATTCAGGAGGAACAGTGTGGTTTTCGTCCCGGTCGTGGAACACTGGACCAGCCATATACCCTTTCCAGGGTGCTGGAGGGTTCATGGGAGTTTGCCCAACCAATCCACATGTGTTTTGTTGATTTGGAGAAGGCATTCGACTGTGTCCCTCGTGGCGTCCTGTGGAGGGTGCTCTGTGAGTACGGGGTCCGGGGCCCCTTGCTTTTTTTTTTGTTCTGGTCCGCTCCCTGTTAAAAGGAGTGATGAGATACTTAGCAGACTATCATCACTCAATGGCTGGTTGTCTAAGTGGTGTCCGCAAAATAACATAGGGTTCATAGACAATTGGAAAAGCTTTTAGGGCAGACCTGACCTGTTGAAGAGGGACGGCATCCATCCTTCTTGGAGTGGTGCTGCTCTTCTCTCTAGTAATTTGGCATATAGTCTTAAAGCTAAACCTTGACTAACTGGGGCCCAGGTCAGGAAGCAGACGGACTGGCTTACCCGACCGTCTGCTAGCTGTCTCCCGTTACAGAAGTCAGATAAATCCCAACACATAGAGACTCTTTCACCTAGATATTATCACATAGAGACTGTGTCTGTTCCCGAATTAGTAAATACAAAAAACATCAAGACCATTCAACAGTAAAAACTTAATTGATGTCAAACGAATAAACAACAGATATAATACAGATGATCAAATGATAAAGCTCGGGTTGCTGAATATTCGATCCCTTTCCCCAAAAGCACTTATTGTTAATGATATAATTACAGATAATAATCTAGATTTGCTGTGTTTGACAGAAACCTGGCTAAAACCTGACGACTACATTACTTTAAATGAGTCCACCCCCAAGATTATTGTTATAAACACGAGCCGCGTCTGAAAGGTAAAGGGGAGGGGTTGCTGTAATTTATAATAATATCTTCAGTATTACTCAGAAGTCTAGTTTCAAATATAATTCTTTTGAAGTTTTGGTGCTTTATGTAGCATTATGTAGTGTAATTGATAAATCCCGTTTGACATTTGTGTTGGTTACTGTATACAGGCCACCAGGGCACAATACAGACTTTATCAAAGAATTTGCTGACTTTCTATCCGCGTTAGTACTGGCTGCAGATAAAGTACTAATTGTTGGTGATTTTAATATCCATGTAGATAATGAAAAAGACGCATTGGGATTAGCATTTAGAGACATTCTAAACTCTATTGGAGTAAGGCAACACGTGTCAGGACCCACTCATCGCCTTAATCATACGTTAGACCTAATATTGTCACATGGAATAAATGTTGATACCGTTGTAATTCTGCAGCAGAGCGACGACATCTCAGATCATTACCTAGTATCATGTATACTTAATTTAGCTAAGGCTGCAAAGCTGTCCCCTCGCTTCAAATATGGCAGAACTATCACTGCCGCCACTAAAAATTGCTTTTTAAATAATCTTCCTCATCAGTTTCATCTCCTCAGCATCCCAGATAGCCTAGAGGAACTCGATTTTGCAACAGAAACTATTGACTCTCTTTTTCCAGCACTTTAGACACAGTTGCTCCCGGCGCTTAAAGAAGATTAAAGAAAATAGTCCAACACCGTGGTACAACGAAACACACCGGGCCCTTAAAACAGTAGCCAGAAAAATGGAGCGCAGCTGGAAGAAAACAAAATTAGAGATTTTTCAGTAATTCATGGAAAGAGAGCATGATCGCATACAGAAAGGCCGTAAAAACTGCTAGATCTGCTTATTTCTCGACTCTCTTAGAAGAAAACAAACACAACCCTAGGTATTTATTTGATACAGTGGCTAAGTTAACCAAAAATAAAGCTTATACTTCTGATGGTTGTAAACAGCACAGCAGTAATGACTTTATGAACTTCTTTACGTGTAAGATCGATAATATTAGGAAGAAAATTATAACCATGCAGCCGTCTACTATAGTGTCACATGAGACAGAGCATTGTTGTGTCACTGAGAAAAATTACATTCATTCACTGCTATAGGAGAGGAAGAATTGGCTAAACTCGTTAAATCATCTAAATCAACAACATGTATGCTCGACCCTATACCGACTAGGCTATTAAAAGAGATGCTACCAGAGGTCATAGATCCTCTTCTTAATATCATTAACTCATCTTTGTTATTAGGATATGTACCGAAAATGTTTAAGTTGGCTATTATCAAACCACTTATTAAAAACCTCAACTTGATCCTACAGAATTAGTCAATTATAGGCCGATCTCAAATCTACCCTTCCTGTCAAAAATACTGGAAAGGCAGTGTCTTCACAATTATGTTCCTTTTTAGAAAGAAATGGTATCTGTGAGGATTTCCAGTCAGGATTTAGACCGTATCATAGTACTGAGACTGCTCTCATCAGAGTTACAAATGATTTACTCTTATCATCCCCGATCGTGGTTGTATTTCTCTATTAGTGTTACTCGATCTTAGCGCTGCATTCGATACTATCGACCACAACATTCTTTTGAATAGACTCGAAAATTATGTTGGCATTAGTGGAACTGCATTGGCATGGCTTAAATCATACTTATCTGACCGTTATCAGTTTGTAGCAGTAAATGAAGAGATGTCACACCGATCACAAGTTCAGTATGGAGTACCGCAGGGCTCGGTGCTAGGACCGTTGCTCTTCACCCTGTACATGCTACCACTGGGAGATATCATTGGGAAGCATGGCATTAGTTTTCACTGTTATGCTGACGATACTCAGCTCTATATTTCTTCACGCCTGATGAAACTTACCAATTCACAAGATTAACGGAATGCATAGCTGATATAAAACATTGGATGTCTAGTAATTTCCTGCAACTTAATTCAGAAAAAACTGAATTTTTAATTATTGGACAAAAAAACTCTGCAAGTAGTAACCTAGAATACTGTCTAACACTCGATGGCTGCTCTGTCAAGTCCTCGTCGTCAGTTAGGAACCTGGGTGTGCTCTTTGATACCAATCTTTCATTTGAAAGCCACGTTTCTAACATCTGTAAAACTGCATTCTACCATCTTAAAAATATATCTAAATTACGGCACATCCTTTCGATGCAAAATGCTGAACAGTTAATTCATGCGTTCATGACCTCAAGGCTAGATTACTGTAATGCTTTACTGGGTGGTTGCCCTGCTCACTTAATAAACAAACTCCAGCTGGTCCAAAACGCAGCAGCTCGAGCTCTTACTAGAACAAGGAAGTATGACCATATTAGCCCGGTTCTGTCAACACTTCATTGGCTCCCTATTAAACATCGAATAAATTTTAAAATCTTGCTTATTACTTACAAAGCACTAAATGGTTTAGCTCCCAGTATTTGAGCGAACTCTTAACGCATTATACTCCATCACGTCTATTGCGGTCTCAAAACTCTGGCCAGTTGATAATACCTAGAATATCAAAATCAACTGCAGGCGATGATCGATCCTTTTCCTATTTAGCGCCTAAACTTTGGAACAGTCTTCCTAGCATTGTTCGGGAAGCAGACACACTCTGTCAGTTTAAATCTAGACTAAAAACGCATCTCTTTACTATGGCTTACACATAAAAACATTATCAATTTCTATTACTCAAATCAGTAAATGATTGTCAGGCTGCATTAACTAGGTCAGCCGAACCGGAACACTTCCCATAACACCTGATGTACTCGTTACATCATAAGAAGAATGGCATCTACGCTAATGTTAGTCTCTCTGTTTATACCGAGGTTTACTGCAGTCAGCCAGATCCAGGCCGTATCCAGATCAGATGGTGGACCAGCGCCTGGACATGACCAACTCATCCCTGAAGTGTCTGCAGAGAACATGTCAAATAAACTCCCCCCGTAAATGCTGCATCGACACGACATCCTCATTAAACCCGTCTTCGGCGTGACGACTCCAATCTCTCGAATAATCTAACAAATATCTATTTGCCTAATATGAATTAAGACCTGCTATGTTGCCAGAATTATAATCATACACTGTTTGTTCGTCGGCCAGAGGAGAACTGGCACCCGACTGAGCCTGGTTTCTCCCAAGGTTTTTTCTCCATTCTGACCCTGAAGGAGTTTTGGTTCCTTGCCACCGTTGCCTCTGGCTTTTGGCTTGCTCAGTTGGGGACACCTAAATTTCTTCTATATTACCGATCTGCCCGCATTGATGCTATATGATACTTGAAATTAGTTGGATAACATCACCGTTTCACCAGAACGGCTGTACAAATTCTGTTGCATTATTTTACTTTTAACAATGTGAAGCTGCTTTGAAACAATTGGACTTGTTAAAAGCGCTATATAAATAAAGGTGATTTGATTTGATTTGATTTAGGGCTGTTTGGTCCCTGTACGACAGGAGCAGGAGCTTGGTCTGCATTGCCGACAGGAAGTCGGACTTGTTCCCAGTGCATGTTGGACTCCGGCAGGGCTGCCCTTTGTCACCGGTTCTGTTCATAATTTTTATGGACAGAATTTCTAGGCGCAGCCAAGGGCCGGAGAGTGTCCGGTTTGGGAACCACATGATTTCGTCGCTGCTTTTTGCAGATGACGTTGTCGTGTTGGCCTCCTCAGACCAGGACCTTCAGCGTGCACTGGGGTGGTTTGCAGCTGAGTGTGAAGCGGCCGGGATGAGAATCAGCACCTCCAAATCCGAGGCCATGGTTCTCAGTCGGAAAAGGGTGGCTTGCCCACTTCAGGTTGGTGGAGAGTTTCTGCCTCAGGTGGAGGAGTTCAGGTATCTTGGGGTCTTGTTCACGAGTGAGGGAAGGATGGAACGGGAGATTGACAGACGGATCGGTGCAGCTTCTGCAGTAATGCGGTCGATGTACCGGTCTGTCGTGGTGAAGAAGGAGCTGAGCTGTAAGGCGAAGCTCTCGATTTACCAGTCAATCTACGTTTCTACTCTCACCTATGGTCATGATCTGTGGGTCATGACCGAAAGGACAAGATCCCAGATACAGGCGGCCGAAATGAGCTTTCTCCGCGAGGTTGCTGGGCACTCCCTTAGAGATAGGGTGAGAAGCTCAGTTACTCGGGAGGAGCTCAGAGGAGAGCCGTTGCTCCTCCACATTGAGAGGAGCCAGTTGAGGTGGCTCGGGCATCTATTTTGGATGCCTCCTGGACGCCTTTCCGGGGAGGTGTTCCGGGCATGTCCCACCGGGAGGAGGCCCCGGGGAAGACCTAGGACACGCTGGAGGGATTATGTCTCCTGGCTGACCTGGGAACGCCTCGGGGTTTCCCCGGAAGAGCTGGAGGAAGTGGCTAAGGAGAGGGAAGTCTGGGCGTCTCTGCTTAGACTGTTGCCCCTACGACCTGGCTCTGGAAGCGGAAGATGATTGATTGATGGATGGATGGGATTGGATTGGATTGGATTGGATTGATTGGATTGGATTGGATTGGATTGGATATGGATGGATGGATGGATGGATGGATGGATGGATGGATGGATGGATGGATGGATGGATGGATGGATGGATGGATGATGGATGGATGGATGGATGGATGGATGGATGGATGGATGGATGGATCTTGCTCTCCATTGTTATTTACTCATGCATAAAGAATGAAAATTTGTCCCTGAATCAGAAAGTTATATCTGTAAAAGTCCAGTGACGCTTTAAATAAGGACAAGTGTGCCTGCCAAATAAATTATGTGGATGTGAACTCATGATATGATTTTACAATCTTACCTGAATATTTTAAAATATTCAACGTTAAAAACAAAATTGAATTTATTTTGCAGTTTAAAAAATAAATAAATGCTATTATGTACTATGCAGTAAAGATGGTTTATGGCCAATGCACCATTTAACTAATAAAACAAATATTAATTAAATTAGTTCCACTGGCTCAGAATACTACTTCATCAGTAATAATCTGAGACACAATAATATGCTTCATCAGTAATAATCTGAGACACAATAATATGCTTCATCAGTAATAATCTGAGACACAATAATATGCTTCATCAGTAATAATCTGAGACAATCTGTTTCATTAGTAATAATCTGACAATAATCTGCTTCATCAGTAATAATCTGAGACACAATAATCTGCTTCATCAGTAATAATCTGAGACAATAATCTGCTTCATCAGTAATAATCTGAGACAATAATCTGCTTCATCAGTAATAATCTGACACAATAATCTGCTTCATCAGTAATAATCTGACACAATAAGCGGCTTCATCAGTAATAATCTGTGACAATCTGCTTCATCAGTAATAATCTGACACAATAATCTGCTTCATCAGTAATAATCTGACACAATAATCTGCTTCATCAGTAATAATCTGGGACAATAAGCGGCTTCATCAGTAATAATCTGACACAATCTGCTCCATCAGTAATAATCTGACACAATAATCTGCTTCAGTAATAATCCGACACAACAATCTGCTTCATCAGTAATAATATGAAACAATAATCTGCTTCAGTAATAATCTGACAATAATCTGCTTCATCAGTAATAATCTGGGACAATAATCTGAGACACAATCTGCTTCATCAGTAATAATCTGAGACACAATCTGCTTCATCAGTAATAATCTGACAATAATCTGCTTCATCAGTAATAATCTGGGACAATAATCTGAGACACAATCTGCTTCATCAGTAATAATCTGACACAATCTGCTTCATCAGTAATAATCTGAGACACAATCTGCTTCAGTAATAATCTGAGACAATAATCTGCTTCAGTAATAATCGGACAATAATCTGCTTCAGTATAATCTGAGACACAATCTGCTTCATCAGTAATAATCTGACACAACAATCTGCTCCATCAGTAATAATCTGACACAATAATCTGCTTCAGTAATAATCCGACACAACAATCTGCTTCATCAGTAATAATATGAAACAATAATCTGCTTCAGTAATAATCTGACAATAATCTGCTTCATCAGTAATAATCTGGGACAATAATCTGAGACACAATCTGCTTCATCAGTAATAATCTGAGACACAATCTGCTTCATCAGTAATAATCTGACAATAATCTGCTTCATCAGTAATAATCTGGGACAATAATCTGAGACACAATCTGCTTCATCAGTAATAATCTGACACAATCTGCTTCATCAGTAATAATCTGAGACACAATCTGCTTCAGTAATAATCTGAGACAATAATCTGCTTCAGTAATAATCGGACAATAATCTGCTTCAGTATAATCTGAGACACAATCTGCTTCATCAGTAATAATCTGACACAATAATCTGCTTCATCAGTAATAATCTGAGACACAATAATCTGCTTCATCAGTAATAATCTGGGACAATAATCTGAGACACAATCTGCTTCATCAGTAATAATCTGACACAATCTGCTTCATCAGTAATAATCTGAGACACAATCTGCTTCAGTAATAATCTGAGACAATAATCTGCTTCAGTAATAATCGGACAATAATCTGCTTCAGTAATAATCTGAGACAATAATCTGCTTTATCAGTAATAATCTGACACAATAATCTGCTTCATCAGTAATAATCTGAGACACAATAATCTGCTTCATCAGTAATAATCTGGGACAATAATCTGCTTCATCAGTAATAATCTGACACAATCTGCTTCATCAGTAATAATCTGAGACACAATCTGCTTCATCAGTAATAATCTGACACAATAATCTGCTTCAGTAATAATCTGACACAACAATCTGCTTCATCAGTAATAATCTGACACAATAATCTGCTTCAGTAATAATCTGACAATAATCTGCTTCATCAGTAATAATCTGGGACAATAATCTGAGACACAATCTGCTTCATCAGTAATAATCTGAGACACAATCTGCTTCATCAGTAATAATCTGACAATAATCTGCTTCATCAGTAATAATCTGGGACAATAATCTGAGACACAATCTGCTTCATCAGTAATAATCTGACACAATCTGCTTCATCAGTAATAATCTGAGACACAATCTGCTTCAGTAATAATCTGAGACAATAATCTGCTTCAGTAATAATCTGACAATAATCTGCTTCAGTATAATCTGAGACACAATCTGCTTCATCAGTAATAATCTGACACAATAATCTGCTTCATCAGTAATAATCTGAGACAATAATCTGCTTCATCAGTAATAATCTGACACAATCTGCTTCATCAGTAATAATCTGAGACAACAATCTGCTTCATCAGTAATAATCTGGGACAATAATCTGCTTCATCAGTAATAATCTGGGACAATAATCTGCTTCATCAGTAATAATCTGACACAATCTGCTTCATCAGTAATAATCTGAGACACAATCTGCTTCATCAGTAATAATCTGAGACACAATAATCTGCTTCATCAGTAATAATCTGAGACACAATCTGCTTCATCAGTAATAATCTGAGACACAATAATCTGCTTCATCAGTAATAATCTGAGACACAATAATCTGCTTCATCAGTAATAATCTGAGACAACAATCTGCTTCATCAGTAATAATCTGACAATAATCTGCTTCATCAGTAATAATCTGACACAACAATCTGCTTCATCAGTAATCATCTGACACAATAATCTGCTTCATCAGTAATCATCTGAGACAATAATCTGCTTCATCAGTAATCATCTGAGACAACAATCTGCTTCATCAGTAATAATCTGACACAACAATCTGCTTCATCAGTAATAATCTGAGACAACAATCTGCTTCATCAGTAATAATCTGAGACAATAATCTGCTTCATCAGTAATAATCTGGGACAATAATCTGCTTCATCAGTAATAATCTGAGACACAATCTGCTTCATCAGTAATAATCTGAGACAATAATCTGCTTCATCAGTAATAATCTGGGACAATAATCTGCTTCATCAGTAATAATCTGAGACACAATCTGCTTCATCAGTAATAATCTAGGACAATAATCTGCTTCATCAGTAATAATCTGAGACACAATAATCTGCTTCATCAGTAATAATCTGGGACAATAATCTGCTTCATCAGTAATAATCTGGGACAATAATCTGCTTCATCAGTAATAATCTGGGACAATAATCTGCTTCATCAGTAATAATCTGAGACACAATCTGCTTCATCAGTAATAAACTAGGACAATAATCTGCTTCATCAGTAATAATCTGAGACACAATAATCTGCTTCATCAGTAATAATCTGGGACAATAATCTGCTTCATCAGTAATAATCTGGGACAATAATCTGCTTCATCAGTAATAATCTGTGACAATAATCTGCTTCATCAGTAATAATCTGACACAATCTGCTTCATCAGTAATAATCTGAGACACAATCTGCTTCATCAGTAATCATCTGAGACAACAATCTGCTTCATCAGTAATAATCTGACACAATAATCTGCTTCATCAGTAATAATCTGACACAATAATCTGCTTCATCAGTAATCATCTGAGACAACAATCTGCTTCATCAGTAATAATCTGACACAATAATCTGCTTCATCAGTAATAATCTGAGACAATAATCTGCTTCATCAGTAATAATCTGAGACAATAATCTGCTTCATCAGTAATAATCTGAGACAATAATCTGCTTCATCAGTAATAATCTGAGACAATAATCTGCTTCATCAGTAATAATCTGGGACAATAATCTGCTTCATCAGTAATAATCTGGGACAATAATCTGCTTCATCAGTAATAATCTGACACAATAATCTGCTTCATCAGTAATAATCTGACACAACAATCTGCTTCATCAGTAATAATATGACACAATAATCTGCTTCATCAGTAATAATCTGACAATAATCTGCTTCATCAGTAATAATCTGGGACAATAATCTGAGACACAATCTGCTTCATCAGTAATAATCTGAGACACAATCTGCTTCATCAGTAATAATCTGACAATAATCTGCTTCATCAGTAATAATCTGACACAATAATCTGCTTCATCAGTAATAATCCGACACAACAATCTGCTTCATCAGTAATAATATGACACAATAATCTGCTTCAGTAATAATCTGACAATAATCTGCTTCATCAGTAATAATCTGGGACAATAATCTGAGACACAATCTGCTTCATCAGTAATAATCTGAGACACAATCTGCTTCATCAGTAATAATCTGACAATAATCTGCTTCATCAGTAATAATCTGGGACAATAATCTGAGACACAATCTGCTTCATCAGTAATAATCTGACACAATCTGCTTCATCAGTAATAATCTGAGACACAATCTGCTTCAGTAATAATCTGAGACAATAATCTGCTTCAGTAATAATCTGACAATAATCTGCTTCAGTATAATCTGAGACACAATCTGCTTCATCAGTAATAATCTGACACAATAATCTGCTTCATCAGTAATAATCTGAGACACAATAATCTGCTTCATCAGTAATAATCTGACACAATCTGCTTCATCAGTAATAATCTGAGACAACAATCTGCTTCATCAGTAATAATCTGGGACAATAATCTGCTTCATCAGTAATAATCTGAGACACAATCTGCTTCATCAGTAATAATCTGAGACACAATAATCTGCTTCATCAGTAATAATCTGAGACACAATAATCTGCTTCATCAGTAATAATCTGAGACAACAATCTGCTTCATCAGTAATAATCTGACAATAATCTGCTTCATCAGTAATAATCTGACACAACAATCTGCTTCATCAGTAATCATCTGAGACAACAATCTGCTTCATCAGTAATCATCTGACACAATAATCTGCTTCATCAGTAATAATCCGACACAACAATCTGCTTCATCAGTAATAATCTGACACAATAATCTGCTTCATCAGTAATAATCTGACACAATAATCTGCTTCATCAGTAATAATCTGACACAATAATCTGCTTCATCAGTAATCATCTGAGACAACAATCTGCTTCATCAGTAATAATCTGAGACAATAATCTGCTTCATCAGTAATAATCTGGGACAATAATCTGCTTCATCAGTAATAATCTGAGACACAATCTGCTTCATCAGTAATAATCTGAGACAATAATCTGCTTCATCAGTAATAATCTGGGACAATAATCTGCTTCATCAGTAATAATCTGAGACACAATCTGCTTCATCAGTAATAATCTAGGACAATAATCTGCTTCATCAGTAATAATCTGAGACACAATAATCTGCTTCATCAGTAATAATCTGGGACAATAATCTGCTTCATCAGTAATAATCTGGGACAATAATCTGCTTCATCAGTAATAATCTGGGACAATAATCTGCTTCATCAGTAATAATCTGAGACACAATCTGCTTCATCAGTAATAAACTAGGACAATAATCTGCTTCATCAGTAATAATCTGAGACACAATAATCTGCTTCATCAGTAATAATCTGGGACAATAATCTGCTTCATCAGTAATAATCTGGGACAATAATCTGCTTCATCAGTAATAATCTGGGACAATAATCTGCTTCATCAGTAATAATCTGACACAATCTGCTTCATCAGTAATAATCTGAGACAACAATCTGCTTCATCAGTAATCATCTGAGACAACAATCTGCTTCATCAGTAATCATCTGACACAATAATCTGCTTCATCAGTAATAATCTGACACAATAATCTGCTTCATCAGTAATCATCTGAGACAACAATCTGCTTCATCAGTAATAATCTGACACAATAATCTGCTTCATCAGTAATAATCTGAGACAATAATCTGCTTCATCAGTAATAATCTGAGACAATAATCTGCTTCATCAGTAATAATCTGAGACAATAATCTGCTTCATCAGTAATAATCTGAGACAATAATCTGCTTCATCAGTAATAATCTGAGACAATAATCTGCTTCATCAGTACAATCTGGGACAATAATCTGCTTCATCAGTAATAATCTGAGACAATAATCTGCTTCATCAGTAATAATCACAATAATCTGCTTCATCAGTAATAATCACAATAATCTGCTTCATCAGTAATAATCTGACACAACAATCTGCTTCATCAGTAATAATATGACACAATAATCTGCTTCATCAGTAATAATCTGACAATAATCTGCTTCATCAGTAATAATCTGGGACAATAATCTGAGACACAATCTGCTTCATCAGTAATAATCTGAGACACAATCTGCTTCATCAGTAATAATCTGACACAGTAATAATCTGCTCTCTTCATCAGTAATAATCTGACACAATAATCTGCTTCATCAGTAATAATCTGACACAATAATCTGCTTCAGTAATAATCTGACAATAATCTGCATCAGTAATAATCTGGGACAATAATCTGACAACAATCTGCTTCATCAGTAATAATCTGACACACAATCTGCTTCATCAGTAATAATCTGACAATAATCTGCTTCATCAGTAATAATCTGGGACAATAATCTGAGACACAATCTGCTTCATCAGTAATAATCTGAGACAATAATCTGCTTCATCAGTAATAATCTGACACAATAATCTGCTTCATCAGTAATAATCTGGGACAATAATCTGCTTCATCAGTAATAATCTGACACATAATCTGCTTCATCAGTAATAATCTGACACAATCTGCTTCATCAGTAATAATCTGAGACACAATCTGCTTCATCAGTAATAATCTGAGACAATAATCTGAGACAATAATAATCTGCTTCATCAGTAATAATCTGACAATAATCTGCTTCATCAGTAATAATCTGAGACAATAATCTGCTTCATCAGTAATAATCTGACACAATAATCTGCTTCATCAGTAATAATCTGAGACAATAATCTGCTTCATCAGTAATAATCTGACACAATAATCTGCTTCATCAGTAATAATCTGAGACAACAATCTGCTTCATCAGTAATAATCTGAGACAATAATCTGCTTCATCAGTAATAATCTGAGACAACAATCTGCTTCATCAGTAATAATCTGAGACAACAATCTGCTTCATCAGTAATAATCTGAGACACAATAATCTGCTTCATCAGTAATAATCTGAGACAACAATCTGCTTCATCAGTAATAATCTGAGACAATAATCTGCTTCATCAGTAATAATCTGACAATAATCTGCTTCATCAGTAATAATCTGACACAATAATCTGCTTCATCAGTAATCATCTGAGACAACAATCTGCTTCATCAGTAATAATCTGACACAATAATCTGCTTCATCAGTAATAATCCGAGACAATAATCTGCTTCATCAGTAATAATCTGACACAATAATCTGCTTCATCAGTAATAATCTGAGACAATAATCTGCTTCATCAGTAATAATCTGAGACAATAATCTGCTTCATCAGTAATCATCTGACACAATAATCTGCTTCATCAGTAATAATCTGAGACAATAATCTGCTTCATCAGTAATAATCTGAGACAATAATCTGCTTCATCAGTAATAATCTGAGACAATAATCTGCTTCATCAGTAATCATCTGACACAATAATCTGCTTCATCAGTAATAATCTGACACAATAATCTGCTTCATCAGTAATAATCTGAGACAATAATCTGCTTCATCAGTAATCATCTGACACAATAATCTGCTTCATCAGTAATAATCTGACACAATAATCTGCTTCATCAGTAATAATCTGAGACAATAATCTGCTTCATCAGTAATAATCTGAGACAATAATCTGCTTCATCAGTAATAATCTGACAATAATCTGCTTCATCAGTAATAATCTGACACAACAATCTGCTTCATCAGTAATAATCTGACAATAATCTGCTTCATCAGTAATAATCTGAGACAATAATCTGCTTCATCAGTAATAATCTGAGACAATAATCTGCTTCATCAGTAATAATCTGAGACAATAATCTGCTTCATCAGTAATAATCTGAGACAATAATCTGCTTCATCAGTAATAATCTGACACAATAATCTGCTTCATCAGTAATAATCTGAGACAATAATCTGCTTCATCAGTAAATAATCTGCTTCATCAGTAATAATCTGACACAATCTGCTTCATCAGTAATAATCTGACACAATAATCTGCTTCATCAGTAATAATCTGACACAATAATCTGCTTCATCAGTAATAATCTGACACAATAATCTGCTTCATCAGTAATAATCTGAGACAATCTGCTTCATCAGTAATAATCTGAGACAATAATCTGCTTCATCAGTAATAATCTGACACAATAATCTGCTTCATCAGTAATAATCTGAGACACAATCTGCTTCATCAGTAATAATCTGAACAATAATCTGCTTCATCAGTAATAATCTGACAATAATCTGCTTCATCAGTAATAATCTGACACAATAATCTGACACATCTGTGCTTCATCAGTAATAATCTGACACAATCTGCTTCATCAGTAATAATCTGAGACAATAATCTGCTTCATCAGTAATAATCTGACAATATAATCTGCTTCATCAGTAATAATCTGAGACAATAATCTGCTTCATCAGTAATAAATCTGACACAATAATCTGCTTCATCAGTAATAATCTGACACAAATCTGCTTCATCAGTAATAATCTGAGACAATAATCTGCTTCATCAGTAAGTAACAATCTCTGCTTCATCAGTAATAATCTGATCAATAATCTGCTTCATCAGTAATAATCTGACAATAATCTGCTTCATCAGTAATAATCTGAGACACAATAATCTGCTTCATCAGTAATAATCTGAGACAATAATCTGCTTCATCAGTAATAATCTGAGACAATAATCTGCTTCATCAGTAATAATCTGACACAATAATCTGCTTCATCAGTAATAATCTGAGACAACAATCTGCTTCATCAGTAATAATCTGAGACAATAATCTGCTTCATCAGTAATAATCTGAGACAATAATCTGCTTCATCAGTAATAATCTGAGACAATAATCTGCTTCATCAGTAATAATCTGACACATCTGCTGCTTCATCAGTAATAATCTGAGACAATAATCTGCTTCATCAGTAATAATCTGAGACAATAATCTGCTTCATCAGTAATAATCTGAGACAATAATCTGCTTCATCAGTAATAATCTGAGACAATAATCTGCTTCATCAGTAATAATCTGAGACAACAATCTGCTTCATCAGTAATAATCTGAGACAACAATCTGCTTCATCAGTAATAATCTGACACAATAATCTGCTTCATCAGTAATAATCTGAGACAATAATCTGCTTCATCAGTAATAATCTGACACAATAATCTGCTTCATCAGTAATAATCTGAGACAATAATCTGCTTCATCAGTAATAATCTGACACAATAATCTGCTTCATCAGTAATAATCTCTGACACAATCTGCTTCATCAGTAATAATCTGACACAATAATCTGCTTCATCAGTAATAATCTGAGACAATAATCTGCTTCATCAGTAATAATCTGAGACAATAATCTGCTTCATCAGTAATAATCTGACACAATAATCTGCTTCATCAGTAATAATCTGACACAATAATCTGCTTCATCAGTAATAATCTGGGACAATAATCACTTCTTCATCAGTAATAATCTGAGACAATAATCTGCTTCATCAGTAATAATCTGAGACAATAATCTGCTTCATCAAATAATCTCACAATGCTTTCATCAGTAATAATCTGATCTGCTTCATCAGTAATCTCTGAAATAATCTGCTTCATCAGTAATAATCTGACACAATAATCTGCTTCATCAGTAATAATCTGAGACAATAATCTGCTTCATCAGTAATAATCTGACACAATAATCTGCTTCATCAGTAATAATCTGAGACACAATCTGCTTCATCAGTAATAATCTGACACAATAATCTGCTTCATCAGTAATAATCTGACACAATAATCTGCTTCATCAGTAATAATCTGATCAATCTGCTTCTTCACAATAATCTGCTTCATCAGTAATAATCTGACACAATAATCTGCTTCATCAGTAATAATCTGAGGACAATAATCTGCTTCATCAGTAATAATCTGAGACAATCTGCTTCATCAGTAATAATCTGACACAATAATCTGCTTCATCAGTAATAATCTGACAATACAATAATAATCTGCTTCATCAGTAATAATCTGAGACACAATCTGCTTCATCAGTAATAATCTGAGACAATAATCTGCTTCATCAGTAATAATCTGAGACACAATAATCTGCTTCATCAGTAATAATCTGAGACAATAATCTGCTTCATCAGTAATAATCTGACACAATAATCTGCTTCATCAGTAATAATCTGAGACACAATAATCTGCTTCATCAGTAATAATCTGAGACAATAATCTGCTTCATCAGTAATAATCTGAGACAATAATCTGCTTCATCAGTAATAATCTGACACACAATCTGCTTCATCAGTAATAATCTGAGATCAAATAATCTGCAATAATCTTTCATCAGTAATAATCTGACACAATAATCTGCTTCATCAGTAATAATCTGACACAATAATCTGCTTCATCAGTAATAATCTGAGACAATAATCTGCTTCATCAGTAATAATCTGAGACAATAATCTGCTTCATCAGTAATAATCTGACACAATAATCTGCTTCATCAGTAATAATCTGACACAATAATCTGCTTCATCAGTAATAATCTGAGACACATAATCTGCTTCATCAGTAATAATCTGCTTCATCAGTAATAATCTGACACACAATCTGCTTCATCAGTAATAATCTCAGACAATAATCTCTGCTTCATCAGTAATAATCTGACACAATAATCTGCTTCATCAGTAATAATCTGACAACAATCTGCTTCATCAGTAATAATCTGAGACAATAATCTGCTTCATCAGTAATAATCTGACACAATAATCTGCTTCATCAGTAATAATCTGACACAATAATCTGCTTCATCAGTAATAATCTGAGACACAATAATCTGCTTCATCAGTAATAATCTGAGACAATAATCTGCTTCATCAGTAATAATCTGAGACAATAATCTGCTTCATCAGTAATAATCTGACACAATAATCTGCTTCATCAGTAATAATCTGAGACACAATAATCTGCTTCATCAGTAATAATCTGACACAATCTGCTTGCTTCATCAGTAATAATCTGAGACAACAATCTGCTTCATCAGTAATCTGCTTCTGACACAACAATCTGCTTCATCAGTAATAATCTGACACAATAATCTGCTTCATCAGTAATAATCTGACACAATAATCTGCTTCATCAGTAATAATCTGAGACACAATCTGCTTCATCAGTAATAATCTGACACAATCTGAAATCTGCTTCATCAGTAATAATCTGAGACAATAATCTGCTTCATCAGTAATAATCTGGGACAATAATCTGCTTCATCAGTAATAATCTGATCAGTAATAATCTGAGACAATAATCTGCTTCATCAGTAATAATCTGACACAATCTGCTTCATCAGTAATAATCTGAGACAATAATCTGCTTCATCAGTAATAATCTGACACAATAATCTGCTTCATCAGTAATAATCTGAGACAATAATCTGCTTCATCAGTAATAATCTGACACAATCTGCTTCATCAGTAATAATCTGAGACAATCTGCTTCATCAGTAATAATCTGAGACAATAATCTGCTTCATCAGTAATAATCTGAGACACAATAATCTGCTTCATCAGTAATAATCTGAGACAATAATCTGCTTCATCAGTAGTAATAATCTGACACAGTAATCTGCTTCATCAGTAATAATCTGAGACAATAATCTGCTTCATCAGTAATAATCTGACACAATAATCTGCTTCATCAGTAATAATCTGAGATCAGTAATAATCTGCAATAAATTCATCAGTAATAATCTGAGACACAATCTGCTTCATCAGTAATAATCTGACACACAATCTGCTTCATCAGTAATAATCTGAGACAATAATCTGCTTCATCAGTAATAATCTGACAATAATCTGTACAATCATCTGCTTCATCAGTAATAATCTGACACAATAATCTGCTTCATCAGTAATAATCTGAGACAATAATCTGTCTGCTTCATCAGTAATAATCTGACACAATCTGAGCTTCTGCTCAGTAATAATCTGAGACAATAATCTGCTTCATCAGTAATAATCTGAGACAATAATCTGCTTCATCAGTAATAATCTGATCTGCTTCATCAGTAATAATCTGAGACACAATCTGCTTCATCAGTAATAATCTGAGACAATAATCTGCTTCATCAGTAATAATCTGAATAATCTGCTTCATCAGTAATAATCTGAGACACAATCTGCTTCATCAGTAATCTGCTTCATCAGTAATAATCTGCTTCATCAGTAATAATCTGAGACACAAAATCTGCTTCATCAGTAATAATCTGAGACAATAATCTGCTTCATCAGTAATATCTGAGACAATAATCTGCTTCATCAGTAATAATCTGAGACAACAATCTGCTTCATCAGTAATAATCTGACACAATAATCTGCTTCATCAGTAATAATCTGAGACAATAATCTGCTTCATCAGTAATAATCTGACACAATAATCTGCTTCATCAGTAATAATCTGAGACAATAATCTGCTTCATCAGTAATAATCTGAGACAATAATCTGCTTCATCAGTAATAATCTGAGACAATAATCTGCTTCATCAGTAATAATCTGAGACACATCTGCTTCATCAGTAATAATCTGAGACAATAATCTGCTTCATCAGTAATAATCTGAACAATAATCTGCTTCATCAGTAATAATCTGAGACAATAATCTGCTTCATCAGTAATAATCTGAGACAATAATCTGCTTCATCAGTAATAATCTGACACAATAATCTGCTTCATCAGTAATAATCTGACACAATAATCTGCTTCATCAGTAATAATCTGAGACAACAATCTGCTTCATCAGTAATAATCTGACACAATAATCTGCTTCATCAGTAATAATCTGACACAATAATCTGCTTCATCAGTAATAATCTGAGACAACAATCTGCTTCATCAGTAATAATCTGACACAATAATCTGCTTCATCAGTAATAATCTGAGACAATAATCTGCTTCATCAGTAATAATCTGAGACAATAATCTGCTTCATCAGTAATAATCTGAGACAATAATCTGCTTCATCAGTAATAATCTGAGACAATAATCTGCTTCATCAGTAATAATCTGAGACAATAATCTGCTTCATCAGTAATAATCTGAGACAATAATCTGCTTCATCAGTAATAATCTGAGACAACAATCTGCTTCATCAGTAATAATCTGAGACAATAATCTGCTTCATCAGTAATAATCTGAGACAATAATCTGCTTCATCAGTAATAATCTGAGACAATAATCTGCTTCATCAGTAATAATCTGAGACAATAATCTGCTTCATCAGTAATAATCTGAGACAATAATCTGCTTCATCAGTAATAATCTGATCAGACAATAATCTGCTTCATCAGTAATAATCTGAGACAATAATCTGCTTCATCAGTAATAATCTGACACAATAATCTGCTTCATCAGTAATAATCTGACACAATAATCTGCTTCATCAGTAATAATCTGACACAACAATCTGCTTCATCAGTAATAATCTGACACAATAATCTGCTTCATCAGTAATAATCTGACAATCTGCTTCATCAGTAATAATCTGAGACAATAATCTGCTTCATCAGTAATAATCTGAGACAATAATCTGCTTCATCAGTAATAATCTGACACAATAATCTGCTTCATCAGTAATAATCTGACACAATAATCTGCTTCATCAGTAATAATCTGACACATCAGTAATCTGCTTCATCAGTAAATAATCTGACACAATAATCTGCTTCATCAGTAATAATCTGCTTCATCAGTAATAATCTGACAATAATCTGCTTCATCAGTACAATCTCAGACACACAATCTGCTTCATCAGTAATAATCTGAGACAATAATCTGCTTCATCAGTAATAATCTGACACAATAATCTGCTTCATCAGTAATAATCTGACACAATAATCTGCTTCATCAGTAATAATCTGAGACAACAATCTGCTTCATCAGTAATAATCTGACACACAATCTGCTTCATCAGTAATAATCTGGGCTTCATCAGTAATAATCTGAGACAATAATCTGCTTCATCAGTAATAATCTGAGACACAATCTGCTTCATCAGTAATAATCTGAGACAATAATCTGCTTCTTCATCAGTAATAATCTGAGACAATAATCTGCTTCTGCTTCAGTAATCTGAGACACAATCTGCTTCAGTAATAATCTGAGACAATAATCTGCTTCATCAGTAATAATCTGCTTCAGTATACTGAATAATCTGCTTCATCAGTAATAATCTGACACAATAATCTGCTTCATCAGTAATAATCTGAGACACAATAATCTGCTTCATCAGTAATAATCTGACACAATCTGCTTCATCAGTAATAATCTGAGACAACAATCTGCTTCATCAGTAATAATCTGGGACAATAATCTGCTTCATCAGTAATAATCTGGGACAATAATCTGCTTCATCAGTAATAATCTGAGACACAATCTGCTTCATCAGTAATAATCTGAGACACAATAATCTGCTTCATCAGTAATAATCTGAGACACAATAATCTGCTTCATCAGTAATAATCTGAGACAACAATCTGCTTCATCAGTAATAATCTGACAATAATCTGCTTCATCAGTAATAATCTGACACAACAATCTGCTTCATCAGTAATCATCTGAGACAACAATCTGCTTCATCAGTAATAATCTGACACAATAATCTGCTTCATCAGTAATCATCTGAGACAATAATCTGCTTCATCAGTAATCATCTGAGACAACAATCTGCTTCATCAGTAATAATCTGACACAATAATCTGCTTCATCAGTAATAATCTGAGACAACAATCTGCTTCATCAGTAATAATCTGAGACAATAATCTGCTTCATCAGTAATAATCTGAGACACAATAATCTGCTTCATCAGTAATAATCTGACACAATAATCTGCTTCATCAGTAATAATCTGACACAATAATCTGCTTCATCAGTAATAATCTGACACAATAAGCGGCTTCATCAGTAATAATCTGTGACAATCTGCTTCATCAGTAATAATCTGACACAATAATCTGCTTCATCAGTAATAATCTGACACAATAAGCGGCTTCATCAGTAATAATCTGTGACAATCTGCTTCATCAGTAATAATCTGACACAATAATCTGCTTCATCAGTAATAATCTGACACAATAATCTGCTTCATCAGTAATAATCTGGGACAATAAGCGGCTTCATCAGTAATAATCTGACACAATCTGCTCCATCAGTAATAATCTGACACAATAATCTGCTTCAGTAATAATCCGACACAACAATCTGCTTCATCAGTAATAATGACACAATAATCTGCTTCAGTAATCTGACAATAATCTGCTTCATCAGTAATAATCTGGGACAATAATCTGCTTCATCAGTAATAAATCTGAGACAATAATCTGAGACACAATCTGCTTCATCAGTAATAATCTGAGACAATCTGCTTCATCAGTAATAATCTGACACAATAATCTGAGACACAATCTGCTTCAGTAATAATCTGAGACAATAATCTGCTTCAGTAATAATCTGACAATAATCTGCTTCAGTATAATCTGAGACACAATCTGCTTCATCAGTAATAATCTGACACAATAATCTGCTTCATCAGTAATAATCTGAGACAATAATCTGCTTCATCAGTAATAATCTGGGACAATAATCTGCTTCATCAGTAATAATCTGAGACACAATCTGCTTCATCAGTAATAATCTAGGACAATAATCTGCTTCATCAGTAATAATCTGGGACAATAATCTGCTTCATCAGTAATAATCTGAGACACAATCTGCTTCATCAGTAATAATCTGGGACAATAATCTGCTTCATCAGTAATAATCTGAGACACAATAATCTGCTTCATCAGTAATAATCTGGGACAATAATCTGCTTCATCAGTAATCAGACACAATAATCTGCTTCATCAGTAATAATCTGAGACACAATAATCTGCTTCATCAGTAATAATCTGTGACAATAATCTGCTTCATCAGTAATAATCTGACACAATAATCTGCTTCATCAGTAATAATCTGACAACAATCTGCTTCATCAGTAATCATCTGAGACAACAATCTGCTTCATCAGTAATAATCTGACACAATAATCTGCTTCATCAGTAATAATCTGACACAATAATCTGCTTCATCAGTAATAATCTGTGACAATAATCTGCTTCATCAGTAATAATCTGACAATAATCTGCTTCATCAGTAATAATCTGACACAATAATCTGCTTCATCAGTAATAATCTGACACAATAATCTGCTTCATCAGTAATAATCTGACACAATCTGCTTCATCAGTAATAATCTGACAATAATCTGACACAATCTGCTTCATCAGTAATAATCTAACACAATAATCTGCTTCATCAGTAATAATCTGACAATTATCTGCTTCATCAGTAATAATCTGACACAATCTGCTTCATCAGTAATAATCTGACACAATAATCTGCTTCATCAGTAAATAATCTGCTTCATCAGTAATAATCTGACACAATAATCTGCTTCATCAGTAATAATCTGACACAATAATCTGCTTCATCAGTAATAATCTGACACAATAATCTGCTTCATCAGTAATAATCTGAGACAATAATCTGCTTCATCAGTAATAATCTGACACAATAATCTGCTTCATCAGTAATAATCTGAGACACAATTATCTGCTTCATCAGTAATAATCTGACACAATAATCTGCTTCATCAGTAATAATCTGAGACAATAATCTGCTTCATCAGTAATAATCTGACACAATAATCTGCTTCATCAGTAATAATCTGACACAATAATCTGCTTCATCAGTAATAATCTGACACAATAATCTGCTTCATCAGTAATAATCTGACAACAATCTGCTTCATCAGTAATAATCTGAGAATTCTGAACAATCTGCTTCATCAGTAATAATCTGAGACAATAATCTGCTTCATCAGTAATAATCTGACACAATAATCTGCTTCATCAGTAATAATCTGAGACACAATTATCTGCTTCATCAGTAATAATCTGACAACAATCTGCTTCATCAGTAATCATCTGAGACAACAATCTGCTTCATCAGTAATAATCTGACACAATAATCTGCTTCATCAGTAATAATCTGACACAATAATCTGCTTCATCAGTAATAATCTGACACAATAATCTGCTTCATCAGTAATAATCTGACACAATCTGCTTCATCAGTAATAATCTGAGACAATAATCTGCTTCATCAGTAATAATCTACAATAATCTGCTTCATCAGTAATAATCTGACAATAATCTGCTTCATCAGTAATAATCTGACACAATAATCTGCTTCATCAGTAATAATCTGAGACACAATAATCTGCTTCATCAGTAATAATCTGACACAATAATCTGCTTCATCAGTAATAATCTGACACAATAATCTGCTTCATCAGTAATAATCTGACACACAATCTGCTTCATCAGTAATAATCTGAGACAATAATCTGCTTCATCAGTAATAATCTGAGACAATAATCTGCTTCATCAGTAATAATCTGAGACAATAATCTGCTTCATCAGTAATAATCTGACACAATAATCTGCTTCATCAGTAATAATCACAATAATCTGCTTCATCAGTAATAATCTGACACAATAATCTGCTTCATCAGTAATAATCTGACACACAATCTGCTTCATCAGTAATAATCTGACAATACTGACACAATCTGCTTCATCAGTAATAATCTGAGACAATAATCTGCTTCATCAGTAATAATCTGACACAATAATCTGCTTCATCAGTAATAATCTGACACAATCTGCTTCATCAGTAATAATCTGACAATAATCTGCTTCATCAGTAATAATCTGACACAATAATCTGCTTCATCAGTAATAATCTGACACAATAATCTGCTTCATCAGTAATAATCTGACACAATAATCTGCTTCATCAGTAATAATCTGACACAATAATCTGCTTCATCAGTAATAATCTGACACAATAATCTGCTTCATCAGTAATAATCTGACACAATAATCTGCTTCATCAGTAATAATCTGACACACAATCTGCTTCATCAGTAATAATCTGAGACAACAATCTGCTTCATCAGTAATAATCTGAGACACAATAATCTGCTTCATCAGTAATAATCTGAGACAATAATCTGCTTCATCAGTAATAATCTGAGACAATAATCTGCTTCATCAGTAATAATCTGACACAATAATCTGCTTCATCAGTAATAATCTGACACAATAATCTGCTTCATCAGTAATAATCTGAGACAATAATCTGCTTCATCAGTAATAATCACACATAATCTGCTTCATCAGTAATAATCTGATTCATCAGTAATAATCTGACACAATAATCTGCTTCATCAGTAATAATCTGACACAATAATCTGCTTCATCAGTAATAATCTGAGACACAATAATCTGCTTCATCAGTAATAATCTGAGACAATAATCTGCTTCATCAGTAATAATCTGACACAATAATCTGCTTCATCAGTAATAATCTGAGACAACAATCTGCTTCATCAGTAATAATCTGACACAATAATCTGCTTCATCAGTAATAATCTGACACAATAATCTGCTTCATCAGTAATAATCAGTAAATAATCTGAGACACAATCTGCTTCATCAGTAATAATCTGAGACAATAATCTGCTTCATCAGTAATAATCTGAGACAATAATCTGCTTCATCAGTAATAATCTGAGACAATAATCTGCTTCATCAGTAATAATCTGAGACAATAATCTGCTTCATCAGTAATAATCTGACACAATAATCTGCTTCATCAGTAATAATCTGGGACAATAATCTGCTTCATCAGTAATAATCTGAGGGACAATAATCTGCTTCATCAGTAATAATCTGGGACAATAATCTGCTTCATCAGTAATAATCTGAGACAATAATCTGCTTCATCAGTAATAATCTGACACAATCTGCTTCATCAGTAATAATCTGAGACACAATAATCTGCTTCATCAGTAATAATCTGAGACACAATCTGCTTCATCAGTAATAATCTGAGACAATAATCTGCTTCATCAGTAATAATCTGACACAATAATCTGCTTCATCAGTAATAATCTGACACAATAATCTGCTTCATCAGTAATAATCTGACACAATAATCTGCTTCATCAGTAATAATCTGACACAATAATCTGCTTCATCAGTAATAATCTGAGACAATAATCTGCTTCATCAGTAATAATCTGACACAATAATCTGCTTCATCAGTAATAATCTGACAATAATCTGCTTCATCAGTACAATCTGACTGCTTCATCAGTAATAATCTGACAATAATCTGCTTCATCAGTAATAATCTGAGACAATAATCTGCTTCATCAGTAATAATCTGAGACAATAATCTGCTTCATCAGTAATAATCTGACACAATAATCTGCTTCATCAGTAATAATCTGAGACAATAATCTGCTTCATCAGTAATAATCTGACACAATCTGCTTCATCAGTAATAATCTGAGACAATAATCTGCTTCATCAGTAATAATCTGAGACACATAATCTGCTTCATCAGTAATAATCTGACACAATAATCTGCTTCATCAGTAATAATCTGACACAATAATCTGCTTCATCAGTAATAATCTGACACAATCTGCTTCATCAGTAATAATCTGACACAATAATCTGCTTCATCAGTAATAATCTGAGACACAATAATCTGCTTCATCAGTAATAATCTGACACAATAATCTGCTTCATCAGTAATAATCTGACACAATAATCTGCTTCATCAGTAATAATCTGACACAATAATCTGCTTCATCAGTAATAATCTGAGACAATAATCTGCTTCATCAGTAATAATCTGAGACAATAATCTGCTTCATCAATAATCTGACACAATAATCTGCTTCATCAGTAATAATCTGACAATAATCTGCTTCATCAGTAATAATCTGAGACAATAATCTGCTTCATCAGTAATAATCTGACACAATAATCTGCTTCATCAGTAATAATCTGAGACACAATAATCTGCTGCTTCATCAGTAATAATCTGACACATCTGCTTCATCAGTAATAATCTGACACAATCTGCTTCATCAGTAATACCTTCATCAATCTGCTTCATCATAATCTGACAATAATCTGCTTCATCAGTAATAATCTGAGACAATAATCTGCTTCATCAGTAATAATCTGAATAATCTGCTTCATCAGTAATAATCTGACACACATCAGTAATAATCTGAGACAATAATCTGCTTCATCAGTAATAATCTGACACTGCTTCATCAGTAATCTCTGAGACAATAATCTGCTTCATCAGTAATAATCTGACACAATAATCTGACATCAGTAATCTGCTTCATCAGTAATAATCTGAGACACAATAATCTGCTTCATCAGTAATAATCTGACACATAATCTGCTTCATCAGTACTGACAATAATCTGCTTCATCAGTAATAATCTGAGACAATAATCTGCTTCATCAGTAATAATCTGAGACAATAATCTGCTTCATCAGTAATAATCTGACACACACATCTGTTCTGCTTCATCTTAATAATCTGACAATAATCATCAGTAATAATCTGGAGACAATAATCTGCTTCATCAGTAATAATCTGAGACACAATCTGCTTCATCAGTAATAATCTGAGACAATAATCTGCTTCATCAGTAATAATCTGACACAATAATCTGCTTCATCAGTAATAATCTGGAGACAATAATCAGTAATAATCTGACACAATAATCTGCTTCATCAGTAATAATCTGACACAATAATCTGCTTCATCAGTAATAATCTGAGACAATAATCTGCTTCATCAGTAATAATCTGAGACAACAATCTGCTTCATCAGTAATAATCTGACACAATAATCTGCTTCATCAGTAATAATCTGACACAATAATCTCTGCTTCATCAGTAATAATCTGAGACAATAATCTGCTTCATCAATCTGAATAATCTGCTTCATCAGTAATAATCTGACACAATAATCTGCTTCATCAGTAATAATCTGAGACACAATCTGCTTCATCAGTAATAATCTGCTTCATCAGTAATAATCTGACACAATCATTCAGTAATAATCTGACACAATAATCTGCTTCATCAGTAATAATCTGAGACAATAATCTGCTTCATCAGTAATAATCTGACACAATAATCTGCTTCATCAGTAATAATCTGACAATAATCTGCTTCATCAGTAATAATCTGAGACAATAATCTGCTTCATCAGTAATAATCTGACACAATAATCTGCTTCATCAGTAATACTGACACAATAATCTGCTTCATCAGTAATAATCTGACACAATAATCTGCTTCATCAGTAATAATCTGAGACAATAATCTGCTTCATCAGTAATAATCTGATAATCTGCTTCATCAGTAATAATCTGACACAATAATCTGCTTCATCAGTAATAATCTGACACAATAATCTGCTTCATCAGTAATAATCTGACACAATAATCTGCTTCATCAGTAATAATCTGACACAATAATCTACATCATCAGTAATAATCTGAGACACAATAATCTGCTTCATCAGTAATAATCTGACACAATAATCTGCTTCATCAGTAATAATCTGACACACAATAATCTGCTTCATCAGTAATAATCTGACACAATAATCTGCTTCATCAGTAATATCTGACACAACAATCTGCTTCATCAGTAATAATCTGACACAACAATCTGCTTCATCAGTAATAATCTGACACACAATCTGCTTCATCAGTAATAATCAAATAATCTGCTTCATCAGTAATAATCTGAGACAACAATCTGCTTCATCAGTAATAATCTGACACAATAATCTGCTTCATCAGTAATAATCTGACACAATAATCTGCTTCATCAGTAATAATCTGACACACAATCTGCTTAATAATCTGACAATAATCTGCTTCATCAGTAATAATCTGAGACAATAATCTGCTTCATCAGTAATAATCTGATCAGTAATAATCACAATAATCTGCTTCATCAGTAATAATCTGAGACAATAATCTGCTTCATCAGTAATAATCTGATCAGTAATAATCTAATCTGCTGCTTCATCAGTAATAATCTGACACACAATCTGCTTCATCAGTAATAATCTGCTTCTGCTTCATCAGTAATAATCTGACACAATAATCTGCTTCATCAGTAATAATCTGAGACAATAATCTGCTTCATCAGTAATAATCTGACACAATAATCTGCTTCATCAGTAATAATCTGACACAATAATCTGCTTCATCAGTAATAATCTGACACAATAATCTGCTTCATCAGTAATAATCTGACACAATAATCTGCTTCATCAGTAATAATCTGAGACAATAATCTGCTTCATCAGTAATAATCTGACACAAGACACAATCTGCTTCATCAGTAATAATCTGACACAATCTGCTTCATCAGTAATAATCTGAGACACAATCTGCTTCAGTAATAATCTGAGACAATAATCTGCTTCAGTAATAATCTGACAATAATCTGCTTCATCAGTATAATCTGAGACACAATCTGCTTCATCAGTAATAATCTGACACAATAATCTGCTTCATCAGTAATAATCTGAGACACAATAATCTGCTTCATCAGTAATACACAATCTGATCAGTAATAATCTGAGACACAATCTGCTTCATCAGTAATAATCTGAGACAATAATCTGCTTCATCAGTAATAATCTGACACAATAATCTGCTTCATCAGTAATAATCTGAGACAATAATCTGCTTCATCAGTAATAATCTCTGATCAGTAATAATCTGACACAATAATCTGCTTCATCAGTAATAATCTGAACAATAATCTGCTTCATCAGTAATAATCTGAGACAACAATCTGCTTCATCAGTAATAATCTGACACAATCTGCTTCATCAGTACAATCTGAGACAACAATCTGCTTCATCAGTAATAATCTGACACAATCTGCTTCATCAGTAATAATCTGACACAATCTGCTTCATCAGTAATAATCTGAGACAACAATCTGCTTCATCAGTAATAATCTGAACAATCTGCTTCATCAGTACAATCTGAGACAATAATCTGCTTCATCAGTAATAATCTGAGACAATAATCTGCTTCATCAGTAATAATCTGAGACAATCTGCTTCATCAGTAATAATCTGAGACAATAATCTGCTTCATCAGTAATAATCTGGGACAATAATCTGCTTCATCAGTAATAATCTGAGACACATCAGTAAATCTGAGACACAATCTGCTTCATCAGTAATAATCTGAGACAATAATCTGCTTCATCAGTAATAATCTGACACAATAATCTGCTTCATCAGTAATAATCTGAGACACAATCTGCTTCATCAGTAATAATCTGAGACAATAATCTGCTTCATCAGTAATAATCTGAGACAATAATCTGCTTCATCAGTAATAATCTGGGACAATAATCTGCTTCATCAGTAATAATCTGACACAATAAATCTGCTTCATCAGTAATAATCTGGGACAATAATCTGCTTCATCAGTAATAATCTGACACAATAATCTGCTTCATCAGTAATAATCTGAGACACAATAATCTGCTTCATCAGTAATAATCTGACACAATAATCTGCTTCATCAGTAATAATCTGACACAATAATCTGCTTCATCAGTAATAATCTGACAACAATCTGCTTCATCAGTAATCATCTGAGACAACAATCTGCTTCATCAGTACAATCTGACACAATAATCTGCTTCATCAGTAATAATCTGACACAATAATCTGCTTCATCAGTAATAATCTGACAATAATCTGCTTCATCAGTAATAATCTGACACAATAATCTGCTTCATCAGTAATAATCTGACACAATAATCTGCTTCATCAGTAATAATCTGACACAATAATCTGCTTCATCAGTAATAATCTGACAATTATCTGCTTCATCAGTAATCTGACACACATCTGCTTCATTAGTAATAATCCGACACAATAATCTGCTTCATCAGTAATAATCTGACACAAATCTGCTTCATCAGTAATAATCTGAGACACAATAATCTGCTTCATCAGTAATAATCTGACACAATAATCTGCTTCATCAGTAATAATCTGAGACAATAATCTGCTTCATCAGTAATAATCAGTAAATCTGCTTCATCAGTAATAATCTGAGACACAATAATCTGCTTCATCAGTAATAATCTGACACAATAATCTGCTTCATCAGTAATAATCTGAGACACAATCTGCTTCATCAGTAATAATCTGAGACAATAATCTGCTTCATCAGTAATAATCTGAGACAATAATCTGCTTCATCAGTAATAATCTGACACAATAATCTGCTTCATCAGTAATAATCTGAGACACATAATCTGCTTCATCAGTAATAATCTGAGACAATAATCTGCTTCATCAGTAATAATCTCATCAGCTATCAGTACAATCTGGGACAATAATCTGCTTCATCAGTAATCAGACACAATAATCTGCTTCATCAGTAATAATCTGAGACAATAATCTGCTTCATCAGTAATAATCTGAGACAATAATCTGCTTCATCAGTAATAATCTGACACAATAATCTGCTTCATCAGTAATAATCTGACACAATAATCTGCTTCATCAGTAATAATCTGACACAATAATCTGCTTCATCAGTAATAATCTGACACACATAATCTGCTTCATCAGTAATAATCTGAGACAATCTGCTTCATCAGTAATAATCTGACACAACAATCTGCTTCATCAGTAATATCTGATCTGATCAGTAATAATCTGACACAATAATCTGCTTCATCAGTAATAATCTGACACAATAATCTGCTTCATCAGTAATAATCTGAGACACAATCTGCTTCATCAGTAATAATCTGAGACAATAATCTGCTTCATCAGTAATAATCTGACACAATAATCTGCTTCATCAGTAATAATCTGAGACACAATCTGCTTCATCAGTAATAATCTGAGACAATAATCTGCTTCATCAGTAATAATCTGAGACACAATAATCTGCTTCATCAGTAATAATCTGACAATAATCTGCTTCATCAGTAATAATCTGACACAATCAGTAATCTGCTTCATCAGTAATAATCTGACACAATAATCTGCTTCATCAGTAATAATCTGAGACAATAATCTGCTTCATCAGTAATAATCTGCTTCCATCAGTAATAATCTGACACAATAATCTGCTTCATCAGTAATAATCTGACACAATAATCTGCTTCATCAGTAATAATCTGAGACAACAATCTGCTTCATCAGTAATAATCTGACACAATAATCTGCTTCATCAGTAATAATCTGGGACAATAAATCTGCTTCATCAGTAATAATCTGAGACAATAATCTGCTTCATCAGTAATAATCTGACACAATCTGCTTCATCAGTAATAATCTGAGACACAATCTGCTTCATCAGTAATAATCTGAGACACATAATCTGCTTCATCAGTAATAATCTGAGACACAATAATCTGCTTCATCAGTAATAATCTGACAATAATCTGCTTCATCAGTAATAATCTGAGACAATAATCTGCTTCATCAGTAATAATCTGACACAATAATCTGCTTCATCAGTAATAATCTGAGACAATAATCTGCTTCATCAGTAATAATCTGACACAATAATCTGCTTCATCAGTAATAATCTGAGACAATAATCTGCTTCATCAGTAATAATCTGAGACACAATCTGCTTCATCAGTAATAATCTGACAATAATCTGCTTCATCAGTAATAATCTGACACAATAATCTGCTTCATTAATAATCAGAGACAATAATCTGCTTCATCAGTACAATCTGGGACAATAATCTGCTTCATCAGTAATAATCTGAGACAATAATCTGCTTCATCAGTAATAATCTGAGACAATAATCTGCTTCATCAGTAATAATCTGACACAATAATCTGCTTCATCAGTAATAATCTGAGACACAATAATCTGCTTCATCAGTAATAATCTGAGACACAATCTGCTTCATCAGTAATAATCTGGGACAATAATCTGCTTCATCAGTAATAATCTGAGACACAATAATCTGCTTCATCAGTAATAATCTGTGACAATAATCTGCTTCATCAGTAATAATCTGACACAATAATCTGCTTCATCAGTAATAATCTGACAAATAATCTGCTTCATCAGTAATCATCTGAGACAACAATCTGCTTCATCAGTAATAATCTGACACAATAATCTGCTTCATCAGTAATAATCTGACACAATAATCTGCTTCATCAGTAATAATCTGACACAATCTGCTTCATCAGTAATAATCTGACACAATCTGCTTCATCAGTAATAATCTGAGACAATAATCATTCTGCTTCATCAGTAATAATCTGAGACACAATCTGCTTCATCAGTAATAATCTGACACAATAATCTGCTTCATCAGTAATAATCTGACACAATAATCTGCTTCATCAGTAATAATCTGAGACAATAATCTGCTTCATCAGTAATAATCTGAGACAATAATCTGCTTCATCAGTAATAATCTGACACAATAATCTGCTTCATCAGTAATAATCTGACACAATAATCTGCTTCATCAGTAATAATCTGAGACAATAATCTGCTTCATCAGTAATAATCTGACACAATAATCTGCTTCATCAGTAATAATCTGAGACACAATAATCTGCTTCATCAGTAATAATCTGAGACAATAATCTGCTTCATCAGTAATAATCTGACACAATAATCTGCTTCATCAGTAATAATCTGACACAATAATCTGCTTCATCAGTAATAATCTGAGTAATAATCATGTAATAATCTGAGACAATAATCTGCTTCATCAGTAATAATCTGACACAATAATCTGCTTCATCAGTAATAATCTGACACAATAATCTGCTTCATCAGTAATAATCTGAGACAATCTGCTTCATCAGTAATAATCTGAGACAATAATCTGCTTCATCAGTAATAATCTGACACAATAATCTGCTTCATCAGTAATAATCTGGGACAATAATCTGCTTCATCAGTAATAATCTGACACAATCTGCTTCATCAGTAATAATCTGACACAATCTGCTCTGCTCTGCTTCAGTAATAATCTGACACAATAATCTGCTTCATCAGTAATAATCTGACACACAATCTGCTTCATCAGTAATAATCAGTAATAATCTGAGACACAATCTGCTTCATCAGTAATAATCTGAGACAATAATCTGCTCACAATCTGCTTCATCAGTAATAATCTGAGACAATCTAATCAGTAATAATCTGACACACAACAATCTGCTTCATCAGTAATAATCTGAGACACAATCTGCTTCATCAGTAATAATCTGAGACAACAATCTGCTTCATCAGTAATAATCTGACACAATAATCTGCTTCATCAGTAATCTGACAATAATCTGAGACAATAATCTGCTTCATCAGTAATAATCTGACACAATAATCTGCTTCATCAGTAATAATCTGAGACAATAATCTGCTTCATCAGTAATAATCTGAATCTGACAGTAATAATCTGCTTCATCAGTAATAATCTGAGACAATAATCTGCTTCATCAGTAATAATCTGGGACAATAATCTGCTTCATCAGTAATAATCTGACACAATAATCTGCTTCATCAGTAATAATCTGACACAATAATCTGCTTCATCAGTAATAATCTGAGACACAATAATCTGCTTCATCAGTAATAATCTGAGACAATAATCTGCTTCATCAGTAATAATCTGACACAATAATCTGCTTCATCAGTAATAATCTGAGACAATAATCTGCTTCATCAGTAATAATAATCTGACACAATAATCTGCTTCATCAGTAATAATCTGAGACACACCTGCTTCATCAGTAATAATCTGCAATAATCTGCTTCATCAGTAATAATCTGACACAATAATCTGATCAGTAATAATCACAACAATCTGCTTCATCAGTAATAATCTGAGACAATAATCTGCTTCATCAGTAATAATCTGACACAATAATCTGCTTCATCAGTAATAATCTGAATACACATAATCTGCTTCATCAGTAATAATCTGAGACAATAATCTGCTTCATCAGTAATAATCTGAGACAATAATCTGCTTCATCAGTAATAATCTGACACAATAATCTGCTTCATCAGTAATAATCTGACAACAATCTGCTTCATCAGTAATAATCTGAGACAATAATCTGCTTCATCAGTAATAATCTGACACAATAATCTGCTTCATCAGTAATAATCTGACACAATAATCTGCTTCATCAGTAATAATCTGAGACAATAATCTGCTTCATCAGTAATAATCTGACACACAATAATCTGCTTCATCAGTAATAATCTGACACAATAATCTGCTTCATCAGTAATAATCTGACACAATAATCTGCTTCATCAGTAATACATCTGCTTCATCAGTAATAATCTGAATCTGCTTCATCAGTAATAATCTGACACAATAATCTGCTTCATCAGTAATAATCTGACACAATAATCTGCTTCATCAGTAATAATCTGAGACAATAATCTGCTTCATCAGTAATAATCTGACACAATAATCTGCTTCATCAGTAATAATCTGAGACACAATAATCTGCTTCATCAGTAATAATCTGACACAATAATCTGCTTCATCAGTAATAATCTGAGACACAATAATCTGCTTCATCAGTAATAATCTGAGACAATAATCTGCTTCATCAGTAATAATCTGAGACAATAATCTGCTTCATCAGTAATAATCTGGGACAATAATCTGCTTCATCAGTAATAATCTGAGACACAATCTGCTTCATCAGTAATAATCTGGGACAATAATCTGCTTCATCAGTAATAATCTGGGACAATAATCTGCTTCATCAGTAATAATCTGACACAATAATCTGCTTCATCAGTAATAATCTGACACAATCTGCTTCATCAGTAATAATCTGAGACACAATCTGCTTCATCAAATAATCTGAGACAATAATCTGCTTCAGTAATAATCTGACAATAATCTGATAATCTGAGACACAATCTGCTTCATCAGTAATAATCTGACACAATAATCTGCTTCATCAGTAATAATCTGAGACACAATAATCTGCTTCATCAGTAATAATCTGACACAATAATCTGCTTCATCAGTAATAATCTGAGACACAATAATCTGCTTCATCAGTAATAATCTGACACAATATCTGCTTCATCAGTAATAATCTGGGACAATAATCTGCTTCATCAGTAATAATCTGGGACAATAATCTGCTTCATCAGTAATAATCTGACACAATCTGCTTCATCAGTAATAATCTGAGACACAATAATCTGCTTCATCAGTAATAATCTGACACAATAATCTGCTTCATCAGTAATAATCTGACACAATAATCTGCTTCATCAGTAATAATCTGACACAATAAGCTGCTTCATCAGTAATAATCTGAGACAAATCTGCTTCATCAGTAATAATCTGACACAATAATCTGCTTCATCAGTAATAATCTGACACAATAATCTGCTTCATCAGTAATAATCTGCACATTGCTTCATCAGTAATAATCTGAGACAATAATCTGCTTCATCAGTAATAATCTGACACAATAATCTGCTTCATCAGTAATAATCTGAGACAATAATCTGCTTCATCAGTAATAATCTGACAACAATCTGCTTCATCAGTAATAATCTGACACAATCTGCTTCAGTAATAATCTGACACAACAATCTGCTTCATCAGTAATAATGACACAATAATCTGCTTCATCAGTAATAATCTGAGACAATAATCTGCTTCATCAGTAATAATCTGGGACAATAATCTGCTTTCATCAGTAATAATCTGAGACACAATCTGATCTGCTTCATCAGTAATAATCTGAGACATCAGTAATCTGCTTCATCAGTAATAAATCTGACACAATAATCTGACAATAATCTGCTTCATCAGTAATAATCTGAGACAATAATCTGCTTCATCAGTAATAATCTGACACACACAATCTGCTTCATCAGTAATAATCTGACACAATAATCTGCTTCATCAGTAATAATCTGACAATTATCTGCTTCATCAGTAATAATCTGAATCTGCTTCATCAGTAATAATCTGACACAATAATCTGCTTCATCAGTAATAATCTGACACAATAATCTGCTTCATCAGTAATAATCTGAGACACAATTCTGCTTCATCAGTAATAATCTGACACAATAATCTGCTTCATCAGTAATAATCTGAGACAATAATCTGCTTCATCAGTAATAATCTGAGACAATAATCTGCTTCATCAGTAATAATCTGAGACAATAATCTGCTTCATCAGTAATAATCTGACACAATAATCTGCTTCATCAGTAATAATCTGAGACACAATCTGCTTCATCAGTAATAATCTGAGACAATAATCTGCTTCATCAGTAATAATCTGACACAATAATCTGCTTCATCAGTAATAATCTGGGACAATAATCTGCTTCATCAGTAATAATCTGAGACACACAATCTGCTTCATCAGTAATACATCTGCTTCATCAGTAATAATCTGACACAATAATCTGCTTCATCAGTAATAATCTGATCTGACACAGTAATAATCTGAGACACAATCTGCTTCATCAGTAATAATCTGAGACACAATCTGCTTCATCAGTAATAATCTGACACAATAATCTGCTTCATCAGTAATAATCTGAGACACAATAATCTGCTTCATCAGTAATAATCTGACACAATAATCTGCTTCATCAGTAATAATCTGGGACAATAATCTGCTTCATCAGTAATAATCTGGGACAATAATCTGCTTCATCAGTAATAATCTGACACAATCTGCTTCATCAGTAATAATCTGAGACACAATAATCTGCTTCATCAGTAATAATCTGACACAATAATCTGCTTCATCAGTAATAATCTGACACAATAATCTGCTTCATCAGTAATAATCTGACACAATAATCTGCTTCATCAGTAATAATCTGAGACACAATCTGCTTCATCAGTAATAATCTGACACAATAATCTGCTTCATCAGTAATAATCTGACACAATAAGCGGCTTCATCAGTAATAATCTGAGACAATCTGCTTCATCAGTAATAATCTGACACAATCTGCTTCATCAGTAATAATCTGACACAATAATCTGCTTCATCAGTAATAATCTGGGACAATAAGCGGCTTCATCAGTAATAATCTGACACAATCTGCTCCATCAGTAATAATCTGACACAATAATCTGCTTCAGTAATAATCCGACACAACAATCTGCTTCATCAGTAATAATGACACAATAATCTGCTTCAGTAATAATCTGACAATAATCTGCTTCATCAGTAATAATCTGGGACAATAATCTGAGACACAATCTGCTTCATCAGTAATAATCTGAGACACAGACACATCTGCTTCATCAGTAATAATCTGAGACAATCTGCTTCATCAGTAATAATCTGACACAATAATTCATCAGTAATAATCTGACACAATCTGCTTCATCAGTAATAATCTGAGACACAATCTGCTTCAGTAATAATATCTGAGACAATAATCTGCTTCAGTAATAATCTGACACAAGTATAATCTGAGACACAATCTGCTTCATCAGTAATAATCTGACACAATAATCTGCTTCATCAGTAATAATCTGACAATTATCTGCTTCATCAGTAATAATCTGACAATCTGCTTCATCAGTAATAATCTGACACAATAATCTGCTTCATCAGTAATAATCTGACACAATAATCTGCTTCATCAGTAATAATCTGAGACACAATTATCTGCTTCATCAGTAATAATCTGACACAATAATCTGCTTCATCAGTAATAATCTGAGACAATAATCTGCTTCATCAGTAATAATCTGAGACACAATCTGCTTCATCAGTAATAATCTGAGACAATAATCTGCTTCATCAGTAATAATCTGACACAATAATCTGCTTCATCAGTAATAATCTGAGACACAATCTGCTTCATCAGTAATAATCTGAGACAATAATCTGCTTCATCAGTAATAATCTGACACAATAATCTGCTTCATCAGTAATAATCTGGGACAATAATCTGCTTCATCAGTAATAATCTGAGACACAATAATCTGCTTCATCAGTAATAATCTGGGACAATAATCTGCTTCATCAGTAATAATCTGACACAATAATCTGAGACACAATCTGCTTCATCAGTAATAATCTGACACAATCTGCTTCATCAGTAATAATCTGCACAATCTGCTTCAGTAATAATCTGAGACACAATCTGCTTCATCAGTAATAATCTGACACAATAATCTGCTTCATCAGTAATAATCTGAGACACAATAATCTGCTTCATCAGTAATAATCTGACACAATCTGCTTCATCAGTAATAATCTGGGACAATAATCTGCTTCATCAGTAATAATCTGAGACAATAATCTGCTTCATCAGTAATAATCTGACACAAATCTGCTTCATCAGTAATAATCTGAGACACAATAATCTGCTTCATCAGTAATAATCTGACACAATAATCTGCTTCATCAGTAATAATCTGACACAATAATCTGCTTCATCAGTAATAATCTGACACAATAAGCGGCTTCATCAGTAATAATCTGTGACAATCTGCTTCATCAGTAATAATCTGACACAATAATCTGCTTCATCAGTAATAATCTGACACAATAAGCTGCTTCATCAGTAATAATCTGTGACAATCTGCTTCATCAGTAATAATCTGACACAATCTGCTTCATCAGTAATAATCTGACACAATAATCTGCTTCATCAGTAATAATCTGGGACAATAATCTGCTTCATCAGTAATAATCTGACACAATCTGCTCCATCAGTAATAATCTGACACAATAATCTGCTTCAGTAATAATCCGACACAACAATCTGCTTCATCAGTAATAATGACACAATAATCTGCTTCAGTAATAATCTGACAATAATCTGCTTCATCAGTAATAATCTGGGACAATAATCTGAGACACAATCTGCTTCATCAGTAATAATCTGAGACAATAATCTGAGACACAATCTGCTTCATCAGTAATAATCTGAGACAATCTGCTTCATCAGTAATAATCTGACACAATAATCTGAGACACAATCTGCTTCATCAGTAATAATCTGACACAATCTGCTTCATCAGTAATAATCTGAGACACAATCTGCTTCAGTAATAATCTGAGACAATAATCTGCTTCAGTAATAATCTGACAATAATCTGCTTCAGTATAATCTGAGACACAATCTGCTTCATCAGTAATAATCTAGGACAATAATCTGCTTCATCAGTAATAATCTGAGACAATAATCTGCTTCATCAGTAATAATCTGGGACAATAATCTGCTTCATCAGTAATAATCTGAGACACAATCTGCTTCATCAGTAATAATCTAGGACAATAATCTGCTTCATCAGTAATAATCTGGGACAATAATCTGCTTCATCAGTAATAATCTGAGACACAATCTGCTTCATCAGTAATAATCTGGGACAATAATCTGCTTCATCAGTAATAATCTGAGACACAATAATCTGCTTCATCAGTAATAATCTGGGACAATAATCTGCTTCATCAGTAATCAGACACAATAATCTGCTTCATCAGTAATAATCTGAGACACAATAATCTGCTTCATCAGTAATAATCTGTGACAATAATCTGCTTCATCAGTAATAATCTGACACAATAATCTGCTTCATCAGTAATAATCTGACAACAATCTGCTTCATCAGTAATCATCTGAGACAACAATCTGCTTCATCAGTAATAATCTGACACAATAATCTGCTTCATCAGTAATAATCTGACACAATAATCTGCTTCATCAGTAATAATCTGTGACAATAATCTGCTTCATCAGTAATAATCTGACACAATCTGCTTCATCAGTAATAATCTGACAATAATCTGACACAATCTGCTTCATCAGTAATAATCTAACACAATAATCTGCTTCATCAGTAATAATCTGACAATTATCTGCTTCATCAGTAATAATCTGACACAATCTGCTTCATCAGTAATAATCTGACACAATAATCTGCTTCATCAGTAATAATCTGACACAATAATCTGCTTCATCAGTAATAATCTGAGACACAATTATCTGCTTCATCAGTAATAATCTGACACAATAATCTGCTTCATCAGTAATAATCTGAGACACAATTATCTGCTTCATCAGTAATAATCTGACACAATAATCTGCTTCATCAGTAATAATCTGAGACACAATCTGCTTCATCAGTAATAATCTGAGACAATAATCTGCTTCATCAGTAATAATCTGACACAATAAATCTGCTTCATCAGTAATAATCTGGGACAATAATCTGCTTCATCAGTAATAATCTGAGACACAATAATCTGCTTCATCAGTAATAATCTGGGACAATAATCTGCTTCATCAGTAATAATCTGGGACAATAATCTGCTTCATCAGTAATAATCTGACACAATAATCTGAGACACAATCTGCTTCATCAGTAATAATCTGACACAATCTGCTTCATCAGTAATAATCTGAGACACAATCTGCTTCAGTAATAATCTGAGACAATAATCTGCTTCAGTAATAATCTGACAATAATCTGCTTCAGTATAATCTGAGACACAATCTGCTTCATCAGTAATAATCTGACACAATAATCTGCTTCATCAGTAATAATCTGAGACACAATAATCTGCTTCATCAGTAATAATTGACACAATCTGCTTCATCAGTAATAATCTGGGACAATAATCTGCTTCATCAGTAATAATCTGGGACAATAATCTGCTTCATCAGTAATAATCTGACACAATCTGCTTCATCAGTAATAATCTGAGACACAATCTGCTTCATCAGTAATAATCTGAGACACAATAATCTGCTTCATCAGTAATAATCTGAGACACAATAATCTGCTTCATCAGTAATAATCTGGGACAATAATCTGCTTCATCAGTAATAATCTGAGACAACAATCTGCTTCATCAGTAATAATCTGACAACAATCTGCTTCATCAGTAATCATCTGAGACAACAATCTGCTTCATCAGTAATAATCTGACACAATAATCTGCTTCATCAGTAATAATCTGACAACAATCTGCTTCATCAGTAATCATCTGAGACAACAATCTGCTTCATCAGTAATAATCTGACACAATAATCTGCTTCATCAGTAATAATCTGAGACAATAATCTGCTTCATCAGTAATAATCTGAGACAATAATCTGCTTCATCAGTAATAATCTGAGACACAATCTGCTTCATCAGTAATAATCTGAGACAATAATCTGCTTCATCAGTAATAATCTCAGTAAAAATCTGGACAATAATCTGCTTCATCAGTAATAATCTGAGACAACAATCTGCTTCATCAGTAATAATCTGAGACAACAATCTGCTTCATCAGTAATAATCTGACACAACAATCTGCTTCATCAGTAATAATCTGACACAATAATCTGCTTCATCAATCTGCTTCATCAGTAATAATCTGACACAATAATCTGCTTCATCAGTAATAATCTGAGACAATAATCTGCTTCATCAGTAATAATCTGAGACAATAATCTGCTTCATCAGTAATAATCTGAGACACAATCAGTAATAATCTGAGACAATAATCTGCTTCATCAGTAATAATCTGGGACAATAATCTGCTTCATCAGTAATAATCTGAGACACAATCTGCTTCATCAGTACAATCTAGGACAATAATCTGCTTCATCAGTAATAATCTGGGACAATAATCTGCTTCATCAGTAATAATCTGAGACACAATCTGCTTCATCAGTAATAATCTGAGACAATAATCTGCTTCATCAGTAATAATCTGAGACAATAATCTGCTTCATCAGTAATAATCTGGGACAATAATCTGCTTCATCAGTAATCAGACACAATTCTGCTTCATCAGTAATAATCTGAGACACAATAATCTGCTTCATCAGTAATAATACATCTGTAATAATCTGACACATAATCTGCTTCATCAGTAATAATCTGAGACAATAATCTGCTTCATCAGTAATAATCTGACACAATAATCTGCTTCATCAGTACACAATAATCTGCTTCATCAGTAATAATCTGACACATCAATCTGAGACACAATAATCTGCTTCATCAGTAATAATCTGGGACAATAATCTGCTTCATCAGTAATAATCTGGGACAATAATCTGCTTCATCAGTAATAATCTGACACAATCTGCTTCATCAGTAATAATCTGAGACACAATCTGCTTCATCAGTAATAATCTGAGACACAATAATCTGCTTCATCAGTAATAATCTGAGACACAATAATCTGCTTCATCAGTAATAATCTGGGACAATAATCTGCTTCATCAGTAATAATCTGCTTCACAGTACAATCTGCTTCATCAGTAATAATAATCTGACAACAATCTGCTTCATCAGTAATCATCTGAGACAACAATCTGCTTCATCAGTAATAATCTGACACAATAATCTGCTTCATCAGTAATAATCTGAGACAATAATCTGCTTCATCAGTAATAATCTGAGACAATAATCTGCTTCATCAGTAATAATCTGAGACACAATCTGCTTCATCAGTAATAATCTGAGACAATAATCTGCTTCATCAGTAATAATCTGGGACAATAATCTGCTTCATCAGTAAAAATCTGAGACAACAATCTGCTTCATCAGTAATAATCTGACAACAATCTGCTTCATCAGTAATCATCTGAGACAACAATCTGCTTCATCAGTAATAATCTGACACAATAATCTGCTTCATCAGTAATAATCTGACACAATAATCTGCTTCATCAGTAATAATCTGAGACACAATCTGCTTCATCAGTAATAATCTGAGACAATAATCTGCTTCATCAGTAATAATCTGACACAATAATCTGCTTCATCAGTAATAATCTGAGACACAATCTGCTTCATCAGTAATAATCTGACACAATAATCTGCTTCATCAGTAATAATCTGAGACACAATCTGCTTCATCAGTAATAATCTGAGACAATAATCTGCTTCATCAGTAATAATCTGACACAATAATCTGCTTCATCAGTAATAATCTGAGACACAATCTGCTTCATCAGTAATAATCTAGGACAATAATCTGCTTCATCAGTAATAATCTGGGACAATAATCTGCTTCATCAGTAATAATCTGAGACAATAATCTGCTTCATCAGTAATAATCTGAGACACAATAATCTGCTTCATCAGTAATAATCTGGGACAATAATCTGCTTCATCAGTAATCAGACACAATAATCTGCTTCATCAGTAATAATCTGAGACACAATAATCTGCTTCATCAGTAATAATCTGTGACAATAATCTGCTTCATCAGTAATAATCTGACACAATAATCTGCTTCATCAGTAATAATCTGACAACAATCTGCTTCATCAGTAATCATCTGAGACAACAATCTGCTTCATCAGTAATAATCTGACACAATAATCTGCTTCATCAGTAATAATCTGACACAATAATCTGCTTCATCAGTAATAATCTGTGACAATAATCTGCTTCATCAGTAATAATCTGACACAATCTGCTTCATCAGTAATAATCTGACAATAATCTGACACAATAATCTGCTTCATCAGTAATAATCTAACACAATAATCTGCTTCATCAGTAATAATCTGACAATTATCTGCTTCATCAGTAATAATCTGACACAATCTGCTTCATCAGTAATAATCTGAGACAATAATCTGCTTCATCAGTAATAATCTGACACAATAATCTGCTTCATCAGTAATAATCTGAGACACAATTATCTGCTTCATCAGTAATAATCTGACACAATAATCTGCTTCATCAGTAATAATCTGAGACAATAATCTGCTTCATCAGTAATAATCTGACACAATAATCTGCTTCATCAGTAATAATCTGAGACACAATTATCTGCTTCATCAGTAATAATCTGACACAATAATCTGCTTCATCAGTAATAATCTGAGACACAATCTGCTTCATCAGTAATAATCTGAGACAATAATCTGCTTCATCAGTAATAATCTGACACAATAAATCTGCTTCATCAGTAATAATCTGGGACAATAATCTGCTTCATCAGTAATAATCTGAGACACAATAATCTGCTTCATCAGTAATAATCTGGGACAATAATCTGCTTCATCAGTAATAATCTGAGACACAATCTGCTTCATCAGTAATAATCTGAGACAATAATCTGCTTCATCAGTAATAATCTGACACAATAATCTGCTTCATCAGTAATAATCTGAGACACAATCTGCTTCATCAGTAATAATCTGAGACAATAATCTGCTTCATCAGTAATCTGACACAATAAATCTGCTTCATCAGTAATAATCTGGGACAATAATCTGCTTCATCAGTAATAATCTGAGACACAATAATCTGCTTCATCAGTAATAATCTGGGACAATAATCTGCTTCATCAGTAATCAGACACAATAATCTGCTTCATCAGTAATCAGACACAATAATCTGCTTCATCAGTAATAATCTGAGACACAATAATCTGCTTCATCAGTAATAATCTAACACAATAATCTGCTTCATCAGTAATCAGACACAATAATCTGCTTCATCAGTAATAATCTGAGACACAATAATCTGCTTCATCAGTAATAATCTAACACAATAATCTGCTTCATCAGTAATAATCTGACACAATAATCTGCTTCATCAGTAATAATCTGAGACAATCTGCTTCATCAGTAATAATCTGGGACAATAATCTGCTTCATCAGTAATAATCTGACACAATAATCTGCTTCATCAGTAATAATCTGAGACAACAATCTGCTTCATCAGTAATAATCTGGGACAATAATCTGCTTCATCAGTAATAATCTGAGACAATAATCTGCTTCATCAGTAATAATCTGACACAATAATCTGCTTCATCAGTAATAATCTGACACAATAATCTGCTTCATCAGTAATAATCTGGGACAATAATCTGCTTCATCAGTAATAATCTGAGACAACAATC
>CM031966.1:2563352-2608352 GCA_018749465.1 Paracanthobrama guichenoti | reverse complement strand
GAGAGAGAGAGAGAGAGAGAGAGAGAGAGAGAGAGAGAGAGAGAGAGAGAGAGAGAGAGAGAGAGAGAGACAGAGAGAGAGAGAGAGAGAGACAGAGAGAGAGTACCTGCTTTAAAGTGAAAGAGAGGAGGGTGGAGACTAAAGCCCAGAGCGCAGCGGACTGCTGGCGGCCAGAAGAGAAGGAGTGGACACACCTGAAGAGTCCGAGGAAAAGAGTGATAGAGCAGCAGAGAGAGAGAGGAAGCAGAACACAGAGCAGTTCATGAAGCGGCCACAGTCCAGTCAAAACCAGCTAAAGCATCAGTTCACCTCAGAATCTCCTCATCATTTCCTCACTCCCATCTCATCCAAGATCTTCATGTCTGTCTTTCTTCAGTGGAAGAGAAATTAAGTTTTTGGAGGAAAACATTCCAGGATTTTTCTCCACATAATGGACTTCAATGGGAACTAACGGCTGAAGGTCCAGATCAGTGCAGTTTCAGAGGAAGTGCTTCAGAGATTCTGACCGATCCCAGAGGAATAGGGTCTGATCCTGACAAACCATCCGACATGTGAAGACTAATACAAACATCCTTTAGCAAAAAAAACCCTACAGCTCCAACTTCAAAATCGCCCGCCATCATCGTTTTCCCTTATTTTTGGTGAAGGCCGTTTGTATTGGTCTTCACATGAGCGCTTCGGACGGCCCTTCCACCTACGTCACGCGTGACCTTTCCGACATGATTACGCTCATCTTGTGCCATGGATTGCAATTTAGGTTAATAGGGAATAGGGTCTGATCCAGACAAACCATCCAACATTTACTAAACAAAAAATACTTTCTTTTTTGTTTAGTAAATGTTGGATGGTTTGTCTGGATCAGACCCTATTCCTCTGGGATCGGTCAGAGCCTCTGAAGCCCTTCCTCTGAAACTCCCTTGATTTGGACCTTCAGCCGTTAGTTCCCATTGAAGTCCATTATGTGGAGAAATCCTGGAATGTTTTCCTCAAACTTCATTTCTCTTCCACTGAAGAAAGACATGAACATCTGGGATGAGATGGGAGTGAGGAAATGATCAGGAGATGTTCATTCTGAGGTGGACTCGTGCTTTAAAGCTGCTCAGTGGACAGCAGAGACAGAAGGTCAGATTAGGGGTGTGCACGAAGTCAAACATTCAATCTGTAATTAATATTCAAAAAATTATATTCCTTTGATCAATGAATATTCTGTATTTGATCATAATGTCGTCGTCGTCTGCCTCGCAATGTTTGGAATTACGCAGATAAAAAGAATGAATGAAACCGAGTTATAATATCAGGCCCACAGCGAGAATCACATGACATCCAAACCCCAGGCGAACGAGCATCAGTGCATGACGAGCGAGAGCCACTCCTAAGCTTCCTCTAGGATTCAGCAAGGGATTAAGAACAGACAACACACATCTGTCTGTCAGTGGGGCGCGGTTCAGCATCCACATGATATTATCGTTATTCTCAACATGAACATGTGAAACAAAAAACTAAAATGTGAAACAATATAAACACGAGACCCATACACCGACTGGAGTGTAGGTTCGGCACAATAACTGGCACGGTCGGCTTTATTAGAGTTTTTCCCACTCGCGCTGCTTGAGCTTATAATGCTTTTGTTCTTATATTTTTGGTTTACACATATCGTTTAATGTTTTGAACTGAAAGAAAACCTTAAGATATACAGTAGTGGCCAAAATGATTAGAACATCTGACAGATCTGAAAATATTGACTTTTTTTGCCTCCAAAACATGACTTCAGTAGACCCAGCCCGATCTGCCGGCGATTTGATATGAGCCTGCAGCTTTGCAGGGACCAATCACAAACCAGCTTATCCACCTGACGCGCGGGTTTAACAGAATGACAGATAGAGAAGCGATGGGTCATTGGTCTGATTGGTTGAAGGACTATCCAATTGCGTACAGTCATTTGAACTCTGCCCGTTGATCACGCCTCTTGTGCTGTAGAGAACATAGAGCAGACTCCCAGACCAATGTTCAGTCTGAAAAGCCTGAGCTCTGGTGATAGCAAGACAATGATTTCATTTCATAATGTTCATAATGGTCATGAAACATGCAGATGGCTGCTCTGACCATCAAATATCAGATGAAGTGAGTGTTTTTATCCACTTTTAACTGTAATATTTGGTATGTCCATCTTTAGCAGTGATTACAGCATCACATCTCTCTGGCAGTGTCAGGATATTTCCTGAGAACTTCAACACTAATGCTATCCCTCCAGGCTGAGGTCAGGACCGGTCCATGTTCAGCGTTCAGATTCCTTCCGTCACAGGTACAGTAGTTCCAGCAATAGTCAGAAGAATGTTTCGGGACATTGTCGTCTTGGAAAACAAATCCAAGCCCAATAAGAGACTCCCAGATGCTGTGTTCTAATCGCTTTGGCCAGCACTGTAACGTAAGCTGCTTGTGTGTATTGCCTAATCGTGAGTCCTAAGTAACTTGATGAATAAAAAAAAAAAAGTCTCTAATTTTCTCAAAATAACATCATTTAAATAAACGAATACTCGAATATAAGTTTTTTATGAGTGCAAATATTCAAATACAATATTTTTGAAAAATACCCATCCCTTCAGACACACACTTTTAAAAGTACAGCCGCTAGACTTTAGCATTACACGTTAACAGGACAGAAGTTCATCCCGCCCACACGTCTCGCCCATCCTCTTCCCCTGTAAGGCATTACTGGAGCACGGAGCTGAGCGCGAGTGTGTGCATTACTCAGTGCGTCAGTGACGGACGCGTGGAGCTGAGCTCGAGTGTGTGCATTACTCGGTGCGTCAGTGACGGACGCGTGGAGCTGAGCTCGAGTGTGTGCATTACTCAGTGTGCAGTACGGATGCGCGGAGCTGAGCGCGAGTGTGTGCATTACTCAGTGCGTCAGAGCGACGGACACGTGGAGCTGAGCGCGGTGTGTGCATTACTCAGTGCGCCAGTAGCGACGGACGCGTGGAGCTGAGCTCGGTGTGTGTGCATTACTCAGTGCGTCAGTGACGGACGCGTGGAGCTGAGCTCGAGTGTGTGCATTACTCAGTGCGTCAGTGACGGACGCGTGGAGCTGAGCTCGAGTGTGTGCATTACTCAGTGCGTCAGTGACGGATGCGCGGAGCTGAGCGCGAGTGTGTGCATTACTCAGTGCGTCAGTGACGGACGCGTGGAGCTGAGCGAGTGTGTGCATTACTCAGTGCGAGTGTGTGGATGACTCAGTGTGCATTACTCAGTGCGTCAGTGACGGACGCGTGGAGCTGGCGCGCGCGCGTGTGTGCATTACTCAGTGCGTCAGTGACGGACGCGTGGAGCTGAGCTCGAGTGTGTGCATTACTCAGTGCGTCAGTGACGGACGCGTGGAGCTGAGCGCGAGTGTGTGCATTACTCAGTGCGTCAGTGACGGACGCGTGGAGCTGAGCTCGAGTGTGTGCATTACTCAGTGCGTCAGTGACGGACGCGGAGCTGGCGCGAGTGTGTGCATTACTCAGTGCGCAGTGGCGAGTGGCGTGGAGCTGAGCTGTGTGCATTACTCAGGTGTGTGGAGCTGGCGCGAGTGTGTGCATTACTCAGTGCGTCAGTGACGACGCCGCGTGGAGCTGAGCTCGAGTGTGTGCATTACTCAGTGCGTCCAGTGACGGATGCGCGAGCTGGCGAGTGTGTGCATTACTCAGTGCGTCAGAGCGACGGACACGTGGAGCGGAGCTCGAGTGTGTGCATTACTCAGTGCGTCAGTGACGGACGCGTGGAGCTGAGCTCGAGTGTGTGTGCATTACTCAGTGCGTCAGTGACGGACGCGCGGAGCTGGCGCGAGTGTGTGCATTACTCAGTGCGTCCAGTGACGGACGCGCGTGGAGCTGAGCTTCGAGTGTGTGCATTACTCAGTGCGTCCAGTGACGGACGCGTGGAGCTGAGCGCGAGTGTGTGCATTACTCAGTGCGTCAGTGACGGACGCGTGGAGCTGAGCTCGAGTGTGTGGATTACTCAGTGCGTCAGAGCGACGGACGCGTGGAGCTGAGCTCGAGTGTGTGCATTACTCAGTGCGTCAGTGACGGACGCGTGGAGCTGAGCGTGAGTGTGTGCATTACTCAGTGCGTCAGTGACGGATGCGCGGAGCTGAGCTCGAGTGTGTGCATTACTCAGTGCGTCAGTGACGGACGCGTGGAGCTGAGCGCGAGTGTGTGCATTACTCAGTGCGTCAGAGCGACGGACGCGCGGAGCTGAGTGCGAGTGTGTGCATTACTCAGTGCGTCAGAGCGACGGACGCGCGGAGCTGAGCTCGAGTGTGTATATTACACAGTGCGTCAGAGCAACGGACGCGTGGAGCTGAGCTCGAGTGTATATTACACAGTGCGTCAGAGCAACGGACACGTGGAGCTGAGCTCGAGTGTGTGCATTACTCAGTGCGTCAAAGCGACGTACCCGTCAGGTACCCTGCCGTCTGCGAATCGGAGATGAACAGGTCATGTTTCTGGTCTTTGAAGGCACTCCACACAGTGGACCGGGACAGGATCTCGTTCACCTGCAGCAGAAGCACAGCATGAGAGGTGTTGTGACTGTGGCACAGAGTAAAGCTGCTGATGATAAAAATTATGATGGTGGTGATGATGATGATGATGATGATGGTACCTGCTCGCCGAACTGCAGGCTGCGGGTCATGGACTTCAGCGCTTTGACGATCTGAGCTTTGGTTGCTGAAGGGTTTTCAAGAGTCTCCAGCCCGATTCCCTCCAACAGCTTCAAAAGATATGGCACCAGCTCCACTCGAAGAGCCTACACACACACACACCGGAGAACACAAGTTATATTAATAAATTCCCACGTTTATAAATAAGTTCATAAGTTTGCAAGCTTTATAAATGGCAGTAAACGAGGCACACAAGTTTGAAGATCAAAAATGCACTTTGGACCCTGTTACTGCCATTATAAAGCTTGGAAACATCTGAATATTTATTAATACAACTCAGATTGTGTTCGTCTGAAAGAAGAATGACATACACACCTCAGATGAGCTGAGGGAGAGGAAACCATGGGGTCATCTTCATTTTAAAGTGAACTAATCCTTTAAGTGAGCGTAAACAGTTGAGAAATAAAGCGTGTTTATCAGTATATTTGATCTGTGCGTTCGCTCTTAAAGGGACAGCAGCCTAATAAACCAGAGTGTTTTATTTTTAACCAAACAACAACAGAAAGAAATTACTAACTGCTCTAGACAGAATGAGCGGTGTAACTTTAATAAAGATTCATCTAAATATCTACAGTGAAGACTATGCTGTGTTATTTTGCATTTGATTGTTTTATTATACAATTGCTGTACCTGAAAACCTGAAAGCACTGTTTATTTCAGTTGTATCTTTGTTCTAATGTATTTATTTGCTGTTTGTGATTGGATTATTTGTTCTTATTTTATTACTGATTGTTTACTTGTCTTTAATGTGATCCCGACTCTCCAGATAGGAGTTCCCTGAACTACTGATTCAGGTTATATTTTTTATTTCTTAAGATTATTTTAATTGAGCCCCTACAATACATTTTAACAGCCATAAAAATAATGGAAGGAAATATATATTTGCTAAACAAATTAAACCAATGAATATGATTCATATATATACAAATGCAGTGAAACTATAAGTATTGGTAACAGCCTCGTTCTGGAAAAAAAAGCTATGGGTGCATCCCTAACTAAGATGAACATATCCATACACACTGTGGTATTTCCTGAACCTGCTGCATGTGTAACGTGTGTGAGGCTGGTCACCTGTGCGACAAGCTCGTTCTGCTCCCGCTGGAACATGCGGTTCAGCGCCTCACAGGCCAGGCCCGCCATATCCGCCCGCACCTTCATCCCCGTCATCAGCGGCCCGATGGCCTCCAGCGCCGCCATGGACCGCACACACAGCTGACACACACACAGCACATGAGCATTACACAACGCATGAGGACACTTCAGCACACACACCACTGTAGGGATGCATTACAGCTACGGAAGCTCGTTTCCAACACAATCTCACAATATTTAGGCATGTTTCACAGACAGAGCTTAGACTAAACCAGGATTAAACGAGCTTCCACAATGAACCACCAGAGCTGTGTCCGAACACATTTCTGACAGTAAGTAAGTGTGTGTGTGTGTGTGTGTGTGTGTGTGTATGTGCTGACCTCGTTGTCTGACAGCACGTGTATGAGCCTGATGGCACTTTTGGGCACAGCGTTGTTCTTGTGTCCGAGCGCCGTCAGCACACGCGGCAGATGCCCGAGGGGCGGCACCTGATCGGCCAGCTGCGTCTGGGTGCTGAAGAGACACACGGCGGCGGTGGTGACCGTCTCCAGTGCTTCGCCCTGAGAGGATGAGAACACAGCCAATACAAACCAGCTGTCCATCACACGCAGTCTAGGAGACACTTAAGTTTAGGTAACAGTTCTGGTACAGAAATGCTACAGAAAAATAATATATTTAAAATTTAAAATAACTGGATAGTCGTTCACCATTTATAAGCCTAAACAGGTAAATCCTTACAATCAAAGTTACTAAAGGTGTGTGTTAGGATCCGATATGCTGTTATTACACATGCATGACGCAGACTACTGCATTTACGTAGGACAACCTTCTGCGTTTATGAGAATAAAGGTGGACATTTTGACATCATTTTGTGTGTATTTGACTGTTTAAGGAAAAACAACTTAATTTGGAACGCGCAAGCTCTTTACAGGGTGTGTGTGTGTGTGTGTGTGTGTTTGTGTGTGTTGTTGGTATGATCCCAAAGAGCTCCCGTCCCATGTATTACGAGATGGTATAACATCGCTTGCATGTTGATTGGCAAGGTTTAAAAATACGTGGGCAGGTGATTTCCGTCAGCTGTCCCGAAGCGGAAGCGTTGAATCCTATGGAGGGCACACTCAGCGTCATCCCTAGTGTCCACTATGGAGGGCACAGTCAGCGTCATCCCTAGTGTCTCCTATGGAGGGCACAGTCAGCGTCATCCCTAGTGTCTCCTATGGAGGGCACAGTCAGCGTCATCCCCAGTGTCTCCTATGGAGGGCACAGTCAGCGTCATCCCCAGTGTCTCCTATGGAGGACACAGTCAGCGTCATCCCCAGTGTCTCCTATGGAGGGCACAGTCAGCGTCATCCCCAGTGTCTCCTATGGAGGACACAGTCAGCGTCATCCCCAGTGTCTCCTATGGAGGGCACAGTCAGAGTCATCGCACAGTCAGCGTCTTCCCTAGTGTCTCCTATGGAGGGCACAGTCAGCGTCATCCCCAGTGTCTCCTATGGAGGGCACAGTCAGCGTCATCCCCAGTGTCTCCTATGGAGGACACAGTCAGCGTCATCCCCAGTGTCTCCTATGGAGGGCACAGTCAGCGTCATCGCACAGTCAGCGTCTTCCCTACTGTCTCCTATGGAAGGCACAGTCAGTGTCATCCCTAGTGTCTCCTATGGAGGGCACAGTCAGTGTCATCCCTAGTGTCTCCTATGGAGGGCACAGTCAGTGTCATCCCTAGTGTCTCCTATGGAGGGCACAGTCACCGTCATCCTTAGTGTCTCCTATTGAGGGCACAGTCAGCGTTATCCCTAGTGTCTCCTATGGAAGGCACACTCAGCGTCAACCCCAGTGTCTCCTATGGAGGGCACAGTCAGCGTCATCCCCAGTGTCTCCTATGGAGGGCACAGTCAGCGTCATCCCCAGTGTCTCCTATGGAGGGCACAGTCAGCGTCATCCCCAGTGTCTCCTATGGAGGGCACAGTCAGCGTCATCCCCAGTGTCTCCTATGGAGGGCACAGTCAGCGTCATCCCCAGTGTCTCCTATGGAGGGCACAGTCAGCGTCATCCCCAGTGTCTCCTATGGAGGGCACAGTCAGCGTCATCCCCAGTGTCTCCTATGGAGGGCACAGTCAGCGTCATCCCCAGTGTCTCCTATGGAGGGCACAGTCAGCGTCATCCCCAGTGTCTCCTATGGAGGACACAGTCAGCGTCATCCCCAGTGTCTCCTATGGAGGGCACAGTCAGCGTCATCGCACAGTCAGCGTCTTCCCTACTGTCTCCTATGGAAGGCACAGTCAGTGTCATCCCTAGTGTCTCCTATGGAGGCACAGTCAGTGTCATCCTAGTGTCTCCTATGGAGGGCACAGTCAGTGTCATCCCTAGTGTCTCCTATGGAGGGCACAGTCACCGTCATCCTTAGTGTCTCCTATTGAGGGCACAGTCAGCGTTATCCCTAGTGTCTCCTATGGAAGGCACACTCAGCGTCAACCCCAGTGTCTCCTATGGAGGGCACAGTCAGCGTCATCCCCAGTGTCTCCTATGGAGGGCACAGTCAGCGTCATCCCCAGTGTCTCCTATGGAGGGCACAGTCAGCGTCATCCCCAGTGTCTCCTATGGAGGGCACAGTCAGCGTCATCCCCAGTGTCTCCTATGGAGGGCACAGTCAGCGTCATCCCCAGTGTCTCCTATGGAGGGCACAGTCAGCGTCATCCCCAGTGTCTCCTATGGAGGGCACAGTCAGCGTCATCCCCAGTGTCTCCTATGGAGTGCACAGTCAGCGTCATCCCTAGTGTCTCCTATGGAGGGCACAGTCACCATCATCCCTAGTGTCTCCTATTGAGGGCACAGTCACCGTCATCCCTAGTGTCTCCTATGGAAGGCACATTCAGCGTCATCCCCAGTGTCTCCTATGGAGGGCACAGTCAGTGTCATCCCTAGTGTCTCCTATGGAAAGCACACTCAGCGTCATCCCTAGTGTCTCCTATGGAGGGCACAGTCAGGGTCATCCCTAGTGTCTCCTATGGAGGGCAGTCAGCGTCATCCCTAGTGTCTCCTATGGAGGGCACAGTCAGCGTCATCCCTAGTGTCTCCTATGGAGGGCACAGTCAGCGTCATCCCTAGTGTCTCCTATGGAGGGCACAGTCAGTGTCATCCCTAGTGTCTCCTATGGAAGGTACAGTCAGTGTCATCCCTAGTGTCTCCTATGGAAAGCACACTCAGCATCATCCCTAGTGTCTCCTATGGAGGGCACAGTCAGTGTCATCCCTAGTGTCTCCTATGGAGGGCACAGTCAGCGTTATCCCTAGTGTCTCCTATGGAAGGCACACTCAGCGTCAACCCCAGTATCTCCTATGGAGGGCACAGTCAGTGTCATCCCTAGTGTCTCCTATGGAGGGCACAGTCAGCGTCATCCCTAGTGTCTCCTATGGAAGGCACAGTCAGTGTCATCCCCAGTGTCTCCTATGGAGGGCACAGTCAGTGTCATCCCTAGTGTCTCCTATGGAGGGCACACTCACATTAGGGTTGTTTTTCTCCAGCAGGGCGGTCAGAGTGTCCATCAGTGACACCAGGAACTCTCTGGGCTTCCGTAGAACCCAGCCAGGCTGAGCGATGAAGATGCGCAGAAACACTCCGCCGACCTCCAGCTCTCCTTGTCCCGCTCCGTACGCCACCGAAAACTCCTCGGGCAGCTGAGACACACACATTCACACGGCAGTGATGAAACCAGACTACACACCGCTCAAACGCTTCAATTAAAGAAAATTTAACCTTTAATTCAAGGATGCATTAAACTGATCAAAAGTGACAGTAAAGACACTTATAATGTTACAAAAGATCCTCTCTCAGATAAATGCTGTTCTTTTGAACTTTCTATTCATCAAAGAATCCTGAGTTTATGATGATAAACTCAGCTTTGATCACAGGAATAAATCACACTTTACTATATATTCACACAGAGAACAGCTGATCTACACTGGAGGAATATTACACTGATCTACTGGAGTTATGAGCAGATTAATGAGCAGAAGAGATATTAAACATCTGAACAGCAGTGTATATGATCAGATTAGGGCTGTCAAATAATGATATGCTGAATATTTATTAAATCGCATGTCTATGAGCCCCCAAATGATTCATAAAACCCTCCTCACCTTCCAGTTGACATCAGGATTGTCTTTCTGCTGCTTAAAGTGCCTGCGGGAAAGGAAGAAGAGCGAGTGAGCAGGAGAAAGGCGGTTGGGAATGAGAGTGTGTGTGATGTGAGTCTCACTCCAGCATCATCTCTCTGACGGTGGTGGACACGGTCTCTCTCGAGCTGTCGTTCCAGATGAGCTCGGGGTTCTCGTGCGTGCCCTCGAAGATGTGCACGGCCGCCTCTGGATTGTCACGCATGGCGTCCATGAAGACGGACGGCAAGAATCGCATCAGGGTCAGGCGCACCTGGACGGGAGAACAGGATTTACTGTTGTTAAACACATGTGTTACACAGGGGAATGAAGGGTAACGTCCCCACAGACACCGTCAGACGCTGTCCGGCTCACCTTGGGTCCCACCAGCTTGTCTGAGGTCATTTTGGAGAAGAGCTCTGCGGTCTGTGTGCGCACCTGAGGGTGGGTGGAGTTACAGAACAGATCCAACAGGTAGATCAGAGCACCTGAGAGGAGAGAGGTCAGAGGTCACAGATGATTCACAGCAGAGATCTGAAGGACATGATGGGGCACTGACCTCTGTTCATGGCCTCTGTGATGATCTTAGTGTTAGAGGTCAGGGCATAAAGTGTCTCCAGCACCAGCTGACGGCCTGTCAGGACGTCCAGAGACAAACCTTTAGAGGTCAATATCATCATAACTCGGACATGCGCTCAAGTCAGGGCTTTACTGTGCCATTACTGCTTTAATACATTTAATTACATTTGAATTTCATATTTACAGTTAAATATGAAAATTTCTACCTTAGTTATAGAATTTTTAAATATTAAAAACTATTTACTATAGTTATAGGGCTTTATTTTATTCATACACATTTTGTAAATATTACAAATATATGTATCATTGTTTTAGTGTGTGAGTGTCTGTCTGTGTGTGTGTCTGTCTGTGTGTGCGTCTGTCTGTCTGTGTGTGTGTGTGTGTGTGTGTGTGTGTGTCTGTCTGTTTGTCTGTGTGTGTGTGTGTCTGTTTGTCTGTGTGTGTGTGTCTGTGTCTGTCTGTTTGTCTGTGTGTGTGTGTGTCTGTCTGTTTGTCTGTGTGTGTGTGTATGTCTGTGTGTGTGTCTGTTTGTCTGTGTGTGTGTGTGTGTGTGTGTGTGTCTGTTTGTCTGTCTTTGTGTGTGTGTGTGTCTGTTTGTCTGTGTGTGTGTGTGTGTGTGTGTGTGTGTGTGTGTGTGTGTGTGTGTGTGTGTGTGTGTGTGTGTGTGTGTGTGTGTTTGTCTGTGTGTGTGTGTGTGTGTCTGTGTGTCTCTGTGTGTGTGTCTCTGTCTGTGTGTGCGTCTCTGTCTGTGTGTGCGTCTGTCTGTCTTTGTGTGTCTGTGTGTGCGTCTGTCTGTCTTTGTGTCTGTCTGTGTGTCTGTCTGTGTCTGTGTGTCTGTCTGTCTGTCTGTGTGTATGTCTGTCTGTGTGTGTGTGTCTGTGTGTGTCTGTCTGTCTGTCTGTGTGTGTCTGTCTGTCTGTGTCTGTCTGTGTATGTCTGTCTGTCTGTGTGTGTCTGTCTGTGTGTGTGTGTGTGTGTGTGTGTGTCTGTCTGTCTGTGTGTGTGTGTCTGTCTGTCTGTGTGTCTGTCTGTCTAGCAGATTGAGCCTGATGTTTGGCAGGTCCTGTCTCTATGACATTATAACACCTCACACACACTAAACCTGCTCTCTCTGATCTACTGACACCAGTCATCTCATCTCATCTCATCTCGTGTTGAAGTCTTACTTGATGGCAGCGAGTGCAGCAGCACCAGCAGATTGGGAAGAACCAGCGACTCTGCGATGTTGATAACACAGTCCTGGTTGGATGTGACCGTATTCACCACCTGCAGCCAAACCACAATCAAACGTGAACACAGACAATGTGGCCATCACAGCGGCCAGTAAGAACACACACACACACACATATACACACATATACACACACACACACACACACACCTCCAGAGCGAGCTGCTGAACCTTGCCGGCGCCGTGAACCCTCAGCAGAGAGAAGAGCAGCTTGAAGTGTCCGATGCACTCGGTCTCAGAGCCTGCGGGCACAGCATCACACATTACAACAGCCGAACATCATGGCCTGACCGACACCCTCTGACCTCTCACAGCACCTGTGTTGTTCTTGATGACGTTGCGGAGAGCTTCCAGAGCCATCTCGGCCCAGCGCAGTCTCTGGGCGTGTTGCTGCGACTCCACTTTATTGGTCTGCGTCATGGCGAGGAGTGTGTGCAGATACTGCGCCTGAGAGCCCACATAGTCCAGGAGACTCGAGGCCAGCGCTTTGGGATACTGACAGTAAACACATTTATAATGTTACCAAAGACCCTCTCTCAGATAAATGCTGTTCTTTTGAACTTTCTATTCATCAAAGAATCCTGAGAAATCAAATGTATGACGGTTTCCACAGAAATATGAACTGATAATAATCATAAATGTGGTTGATCATCAGATCCTCACATGAGAATGATCAGTGAAGGATCATGTGACACTGAAGACTGGAGTAATGATTATAAACTCAGCTTTGATCACAGGAATAAATCACACTTTAACATACACCGATCAGGCATAACATTATGACCATCTTCCTAATATTGTGCTAATATTTTGCTGACCCATCGAGGCATGGACTCCACTAGACCCCTGGGTGTGCTGTGGTATCTGGCACCAAAATGTTAGCAGCAGATCCTTTAAGTCCTGTAAGTTGCGAGGTGGGGGCCTCCATGGATCGGACTTGTTTGTTCAGCTCATCCCACAGATGCTCGATTGGATTGAGATCTGGGGAATTTGGAGGCCAAGTCAACACCTCAAACTCGTTGTTGTGCTCCTCAAACCATTCCTGAAGGTGCATTGGGCACCCTGACTGGTCAGCGGCTATGCCGCCCCATACGCAACAAACTGAGATGCTCTGTGTATTCTGACACCTTTCTATCAGAACCAGCATTAACTTCTTGAGCAGTTTGAGCTCCAGTAGCTCGTCTGTTTGATCGGACCACACGGGCCAGCCTTCGCTCCCCACGTGCATCAATGAGCCTTGGCCGCCCATGACCCTGTGGCCGGTTCATAGTGGTCATAATGTTATGCCTGATCAGTTTATATTCACATAGAAAACAGCTGATTTACACTGGAGTAATATTACATAAACGGCTCTGATGAGCAGAAGAGACTCTTTCATACACACAAAAGCTCTTCTCACCTCCAGAGGAAACGCAGGCTGCTCATTGTAAACCCGGATGAAGATCTCTCCCACAATCAGCTCCTTCCCGTGTTCACTGAACAAGAACTCTGAGCCGAAGCTCTTATCACACTCGCCCTGCAGACACACAGAGAGACAGTGAGCGCTCTGAAAGCATCAGGTGAGTGTGAGGAGTGTCGAGGACGAGCGTCTCACTCTCTTGATGTTGCTCTCCTGCTGCGCCTCCAGGAACTCCAGCAGCTCGGCCCTCGTCCCGTTGTTCCAGATGAGATACGGGTTCTCCGAGTTGCTGTTCAACAACTTCAGAACCTGTTGAACATTAGGAGAAAACACACAAACTATAAATGAACAAACAGGTACACTTTTTTATTTTATAAACTTAACATATGATCAGCCTTGCTTGAAGACACACAGGGTTTCTGCAGGTCTATTGCAGGAACATTTAAGACCTTTTAAGGCCCTACATTGTGGAAGGTCACATGAAGAGTGTTTAAGCCCTGTGGACACCCTGCACACATCAGTGATGTGTTGGTCTGGTTCATATAAATGAACATGTCTAGTGTTCAGATATTAGATAAGGAAATCATGTGGCCTGATATACTTCAAGCGAAATCAAAGAACGAACATTTCCAACATAATCAGGACAAAATTAAGTTCATATCTGGAGTCTGAAACAGCTTAAAAGTACTTTGATATTTTGGTAAATAATGCAAATGTCAAGTTTAAAAGTGTTGAAATAATATTTTTGTGCTTTTGTCCATTAATTATTCTGATTATTATTAATCATGCATATAATTATTTAATTATTATTATCATTTTCTGTGCTGCCCCACATCTGATCATGAGGACGACCCTCACCTCAGCCGGGGAACTGCCGCCCAGTTTGCGTGAGATGTAGGGCGTCAGCATGGCCGCCAGGCTCTTCCTGATGGCGGGATTCTCTGGAGGGTGTCCCGCTCCATTGATCTCTCCGGCGGGGCCGTCCTCGGGGCTGAGCGCAGACGTGTATCCCGCGAGCCGCCCCAGCGCCACCAGACTGAGTTTGGCCAGCTGGTTGGCCACCTCCTGCTGGTTCGTGTCCTGGCTGGCCTGGACGCCGCTCTCCTCCAGGGTGAAGTCATAGTTGAAGAGGTTGACCAGCAGGTGCCACAGAACGCCGGCCTGGTACAGGTGCGTCTGGAGGAAGAAGTCCACGGCGAAGGAGCTCACGCACTGAACGGTCACAGAGGCCAGACGGGGCAAACCCTGAACGAGAGAGGAAACCACAGCAGAAACGTTTGACTTGCATGTGTCTACACCGGGCGAGAGTGGAGCGATGCGACGCCGCAGAAGCAAACAGAACCCGTGTAATCAGAGAAGCGGCGCCACCGAGGCGAACAGAACCCGGTGTAATCAGAGACGCGGCGCCACAGAGGCAAACAGAACCCGTGTAATCAGAGACGCGGCGCCACAGAGGCAAACAGAACCCGGTGTAATCAGAGACGCGGCGCCACAGAGGAACCAAACAGAACCGGTGTAATCAGAGGCCGTGTAATCAGAGCGCGGCACCACAGGGCAAACAGAACCGGTGTAATCAGAGACGCGGGCGCCACAGAGGCAAACAGAACCGGTTGTAATCAGAGCACCGAGGCAAACAGAACCCGGTGTAATCAGAGACGCGGCGCCACAGAGGCAAACGGAACCCGGTGTAATCAGAGATGCCACAGAGGCAAACAGAACCCGGTGTAATCAGAGACGCGCGCCACCGAGGCAAACAGAACCCGGTGTAATCAGAGACGCGCCACCGGGGCAAACAGCCCGTGTAATCAGAGGCAAGAGGCGGAACCCGGAACCCGTGTAATCAGAGATGCCACAGAGGCAAACAGAACCCGGTGTAATCAGAGATGCCACAGAGGCAAACAGAACCCAGTGTAATCAGAGACGCGATGCCACCGAGGCAAACAGAACCCGTGTAATCAGAGACGCGGCGCCACCGAGGCGAACAGAACCCGGTGTAATCAGAGATGCCACAGAGGCAAACAGAACCCGTGTAATCAGAGACGCGAGCGCGGCGCCACGAGAGATGCAAGCGGCAACCGAACCTGTAATCAGAGACGCGGGCGCCACAGAGGCAAGCGGTACCGGTGTAATCAGAGGCGCGCGCCACCACAAACGGTAGGCAAGACGGAACCAAACGGTGTAATCAGAGACGCGACGCCACAGAGGCAAACAGAACCCGGTGTAATCAGAGACGGCGCCACCGAGGCAAACAGAACCGGTGTAATCAGAGACGCGGCGCCACCGAGGCAAACAGAACCCGGTGTAATCAGAGATGCCACAGAGGCAAACAGAACCCGTGTAATCAGAGACGCGGCGCCACAGAGGCAAACGGAACCCGGTGTAATCAGAGACGCGGCGCCACAGAGGCAAACGGAACCCGGTGTAATCAGAGACGCGGCGCCACCGAGGCAAACGGAACCCGGTGTAATCAGAGACGCGACGCCGCAGAAGCAAACAGAACCCGGTGTAATCAGAGACGCAGCACCACAGAGGCAAACAGAACCCGGTGTAATCAGAGACGCGACGCCACAGAGGCAAACGGAACCCGGTGTAATCAGAGATGCCACAGAGGCAAACAGAACCCAGTGTAATCAGAGACGCGATGCCACCGAGGCAAACAGAACCCGGTGTAATCAGAGACGCGACGCCACCGAGGCAAACAGAACCCGGTGTAATCAGAGACGCGACGCCACAGAGGCAAACAGAACCCGGTGTAATCAGAGACGCGACGCCACAGAGGCAAACAGAACCGGTGTAATCAGAGACGCGCGGCGCCACAGAGGCAAACAGAACCCGGTGTAATCAGAGACGCGGCGCCACCGAGGCAAACAGAACCCGGTGTAATCAGAGACGCGGCGCCACAGAGGCAAACAGAACCCGGTGTAATCAGAGACGCGGCGCCACAGAGGCAAACAGAACCCGGTGTAATCAGAGACGCGGCGCCACCGAGGCAAACAGAACCCGGTGTAATCAGAGACGCGATGCCACAGAGGCAAACAGAACCCGGTGTAATCAGAGACGCGATGCCACAGGAAACTGATCAAGCGGTCGCACTTCTTCTGACATGAACAAACTGAAGTGCAGCGGTCCGTGCATCTGGTGTAGACACTTTCAAAAAGGGTAACACATTAAAACTCTTTATATGAATAAAAATTTACTCAAGATCAGAAAGAGTGTGTAAAAAGGTAAAATATTAAATTAAAATAAATTAAAAAAGCTAAATTAAATAAAAGAAATAGGATACACTTCATTTGGTTACACTATTTTACGGTGTCATTGTTAGTGTATTTATATATTTAAGCATTGATTAATATGCATTAGCTACATGTACTTACTATAGGTTTAGATGGTTAGTTGCATGTAATTATGTATAATGTACTGATATTACTATGGTAAGTACATGTGATATGTAACAAGGGCACTAAAAGTATTACCCTTTATTTTAAGTTGTCTGTGTAATAATACTCATGTGCGTGTGTGTGTGTGTGTGTGTGCGCAATTACAGTCTAACTGTAATTACACACACACACACACACGTATTATTAATGAACATGTGCTTACTGTAGGGTTAGGGTCAGTTACTTGTAATAACGTATGATTTGCTGTTTTACTACAGTAGGCACATGAACTTGTGACTAGGATTTCATTGTGACTTCATAATAAAAAATAAAACCATTTATTTTGTGCAAAATCCTAACATTTCAAGTGAACTTATCTATAATATACACCTGATAACTTAAAAAACAAAAAAATGAACCGAGTAGACTATGACCCTTTTAAAGTGACACTATTATGCTTTGTTGAATATTATTTTTATGCAGTGTGTAATAAAGCTGTTTGTGAGTGTAAAAGTTCTGCAAAGTTTCAAAGATCAAAGTGCACAACAAATTAAAGAAAAGAAAGAGTCAATTCTGAACTGAAACGAGTCGTCAGTAATTCAGTCTCAAGTCCTGTGTAACAGTGTAACTAATTTGCATAACGCAAATGGTCTTGATTGGCTGAACAGCGCCTCTTAGCCCCGCCCCCTCACTCACTGTAGTCGTCTCTGAGACTGGAAGAGTTTGGTTGGTTTTGTTCATGTGGAGGAGACGCTGTTTTCTGCTGAGATTGAGACGGTCAAACCCACGCCATCGTTACTGTTCCTATCACTGTGTGTCAAGAGCAAAAATTGAACAGGAACACCTGTTCAATTTCTCATTAATGCAATTATCTAATCAACCAATCACATGGCAGTTGCTTCAATGCATTTAGGGGTGTGGTCCTGGTCAAGACAATCTCCTGAACTCCAAACTGAATGTCAGAATGGGAAAGAAAGGTGATTTAAGCAATTTTGAGCGTGGTATGGTTGTTGGTGCCAGACGGGCCGGTCTGAGTATTTCACAATCTGCTCAGTTACTGGGATTTTCACGCACAACCATTTCTAGGGTTTACAAAGAATGGTGTGAAAAGGGAAAAACATCCAGTATGTGGCAGTCCTGTGGGAGAAAATGCCTTGTTGATGCTAGAGGTCAGAGGAGAATGGGCCGACTGATTCAAGCTGATAGAAGAGCAACTTTGACTGAAATAACCACTCGTTACAACCGAGGTATGCAGCAAAGCATTTGTGAAGCCACAACACGCACAACCTTGAGGCGGATGGGCTACAACAGCAGAAGACCCCACCGGGTACCACTCATCTCCACTACAAAAAGGAAAAAGAGGCTACAATTTGCACAAGCTCACCGTTCTGTTGAGACATTCAGATGGTAGAGTCAGAATTTGGCGTAAACAGAATGAGAACATGGATCCATCATGCCTTGTTACCACTGTGCAGGCTGGTGGTGGTGGTGTAATGGTGTGGGGGATGTTTTCTTGGCACACTTTAGGCCCCTTAGTGCCAAATGGGCATCGTTTAAATGCCACGGCCTACCTGAGCATTGTTTCTGACCATGTCCATCCCTTTATGACCACCATGTACCCATTCTCTGATGGCTACTTCCAGCAGGATAATGCACCATGTCACAAAGCTCGAATCATTTCAAATTGGTTTCTTGAACATGACAATGAGTTCACTGCACTAAAATGGCCCCCACAGTCACCAGATCTCAACCCAATAGAGCATCTTTGGGATGTGGTGGAATGGGAGCTTCGTGCCCTGGATGTGCATCCCACAAATCTCCATCAACTGCAAGATGCTATCCTATCAATATGGGCCAACATTTCTAAAGAATGCTTTCAGCACCTTGTTGAATCAATGCCACGTAGAATTAAGGCAGTTCTGAAGGCGAAAGGGGGTCAAACACAGTATTAGTATGGTGTTCCTAATAATCCTTTAGGTGAGTGTATATTATGAGACAATTAAAGTGTTTTTGATCTTTGATGCATGTAAACCTGATGTAGGAGACGCCAGAACTAAAAGAGCCTTTAAAAGCATCACATGGCACTTTAAGGGCTAGTGTCGATAAAGGTTTATACCCATTCCATAATTCTATTATATAATAAGGATGGTTTTCTCTGCCAAAAGTATGTTTGAACAATAAAGTGCAGGGTTTTCTTACCTTGCCGTAGTAAAGAATGTGACAGACGTCTCTGATAATGTTGGGAAGCTCAACGATCTTCTCCCTGCACTCCTCGAACTGAGCAGCTACACTATAGCACCTACAGACGTGCCCGCACACCTGAAACACACACAAACACACACGCGCACACACACACACACACACACGACAGTGAGCTCACTTCATCTGCTCAAATTGCATTTCCTTTCCAGTTTGTAGTGTGGATGTGTGTGTGTGTGTGCACGCATGTAGAGTGTGTGTGTGCGTAGAGCATGTAGAGTGTGTGTGTAGAGTGTGCGTAGAGCATGTAGAGTGTGTGTGTGTAGAGTGTGCGTAGAGCATGTAGAGTGTGTGTGTAGAGTGTGCGTGTAGAGTGCGCGTGTGTGTAGAGTGCGCGTGTTTGGGGAGTGTGTGTGGGGAGTGTGTGTACCTGTACTGCCATGTCTTCAGGTTTGCTGGAGGCCGTGAGCACCGCCACACAGCGAGAGAGAGCCTCCATCAGCATCTGAAGCAAACTCACAGCATTAGCGCCTGACCCAAACTCACAGCATTAGCGCCTGACGCAAACTCACAGCATTAGCGCCTGACGCAAACTCACAGCATTAGCGCCTGACGCAAACACACAGCATTAGCGCCTGACGCAAACTCACAGCATTAGCGCCTGACGCAAACTCACAGCATTAGCGCCTGACGCAAACTCACAGCATTAGCGCCTGACGCAAACTCACAGCATTAGCGCCTGACGCAAACACACAGCATTAGCGCCTGGCGCAAACACACACAGCATTAGCGCCTGACGCAAACACACAGCATTAGCGCCTGACGCAAACACACAGCATTAGCGCCTGACGCAAACACACAGCATTAGCGTCTGACGCAAACACACACAGCATTAGCGTCTGACGCAAACACACACAGCATTAGCGTCTGACGCAAACACACACAGCATTAGCGTCTGACGCAAACACACACAGCATTAGCGTCTGACGCAAACACACACAGCATTAGCGTCTGACGCAAACACACACAGCATTAGCGTCTGACGCAAACACACACAGCATTAGCGTCTGGACGCAAAACACACACAGCATTAGCGTCTGGCGAAACACACACAGCATTAGCGTCTGGCGCAAACACACACAGCATTAGCGCTCTGGCGCAAACACACACAGCATTGGCGTCTGACGCAAACACACACAGCATTGGCGCCTGACGCAAACACACACAGCATTAGCGCCTGACGCAAACACACAGCATTAGCGCCTGACGCAAACACACAGCATTAGCGCCTGACGCAAACACACAGCATTAGCGCCTGACGCAAACTCACAGCATTAGCGCCTGACGCAAACTCACAGCATTAGCGCCTGACGCAAACTCACAGCATTAGCGCCTGACGCAAACACACAGCATTAGCGTCTGACGCAAACACACAGCATTAGCGTCTGACGCAAACACACAGCATTAGCGTCTGACCCAAACTCACAGCATTAGCGTCTGACGCAAACACACAGCATTAGCGTCTGACGCAAACACACAGCATTAGCGTCTGACGCAAACTCACAGCATTAGCGTCTGACGCAAACACACAGCATTAGCGTCTGACGCAAACTCACAGCATTAGCGTCTGACGCAAACTCACAGCATTAGCATCTGACGCAAACTCACAGCATTAGCGCCTGACGCAAACTCACAGCATTAGCGCCTGACGCAAACATTCTGAGCGGGTCAGTCAGGTTATCTGAGCTTCACTGTCCTCACCTCGATGCCGTTCTCCCGCCGCAGCTCCTCGGCGTTGAGGGCCGAACAGTTGACCGTGTGGAAGGCCAGTTCAGCGGCGGCCGGTAACAGCGGCGAGGTTTTGGAGAAGAGCTGCTCGTCACCCGTCTCCATGGTGATGGTTTTAATTAGCATGGGGTAGCCAGCATATTTATATGGCTCCAGTTCTGCGAGGAGAAAGAGTTACATCACTCATTCACTGCGTGAACATCAGGAAATGGAACTAGAGCTGATTCTGCTTTAAGACCCTGATACACTACATCGAACAAAAGTTTGTTTCGGGAGCTCAAAACAGAAAAAGCTGGCTAAACACCTCCGAACTCCCATTGGTCCTTGATGATGATGTAATAGGTGTGTGTGGCTCTGAGGCTCCGCCTCCTCTGAGGTGTAAATCTTCTGTTCAGTCGGTCAGACACGAGTAAAAACATGAACACACTGAGAGCTGCTTTACAGCAGAAACTGAAGCTGTGATTCTGACTGAGACACTGACACTGTTCTTCATGTTTAATGCTGTAAAGCTGCTGTAAAGCCATCTATTGTATAAAGAGCTGTGTGCATAAACGGGACTGGAGTCTGAATCTCAGAGCATCCACACCACTGATCAGATGCTTTCTGAACGCCTGCTTCTCATTCCTGTTGGTTTATTCTGTTATTGAGAAGAAAGTGCAGCACATATTCATCGAAGCGTCGCTCTCAGAAGAGTCAGGATGTGCGTTAACAGTTTATCGCTGGGGTTTCAAAGAACGAAAACAAAGCATCAAAGAACGAAGCAGAAGTGAGTGTATCAGGGCCTTTAGCGTGGAGGTTAGTGTGCCGTCTGACCCTGCTTGTGTCTGTTGAACAGGATGCTCTGGGCTTTGAGGATCAGGATGATGTTTTCTGGGTCCGGGCCGTCCACGATCCGGGCTGATTTAGTGCACAGGAACTCATAGGCTTTGTTCACCTTCTCAAACATGTCCTGAACACACACATTGTACTAGTTATAGATTCTTACATGGCTTTGCTCACTGATAATCAGACTGAACGTGCTGAATACTCACTCTGCCCTCAGGGTTTTTGTCTGGATGGTATTTCTGAGCCAATCTGAAGTAAGCTTTCCTTATTTTACTCTCTTCATGCCTTAAAAACACACAAACTCAAATCAAATCACAAAGATTACAAACAAAAGCACTATTGTCAGACGTTATACTGTCGTTATATCTGCCCACATTGACACTATATGATACTTGATACAGACGTTATATCTGCCCACATTGACACTATATGATACTTGATACAGACGTTATATCTGCCCGCATTGACACTATATAATAAATGAAATGAGCTGGATAACATCACCGTTTCACCAGAACGGCTGTACAAATTCTGTTGCATTATTTTCCTGTTAACAATGTGAAGCTGCTTTGAAACAATTGGACTTGTTAAAATCGTTATATAAATAAGGGTGATTTGATTTGATTTGTCATATACATATATTGCAGTGTTTATCATAAATGATTTAAGGGTGCTCATCATTATTGTGTTAATAATCTTGAATCAGACTTAATCTTAACTTAATCTCTTCTTCTCTTCTCCTACATTTGTTCTTGTTCCTGAAGTGCTTCACTCAGATATACAGCACAATAGGGAACTTTATGGGTCAGAATGGGAAACTATGACTGCTAGAAATAAAATATACTGCAAAAGTGAAAAGTAGAACATGGCCTGTAATAAAAGAGCATGTCCAGCAGAAGGTGGACTCACTGTCCTTGTCCTTTTGGGAGGTTCAACACCTCATAGGCGTCATCCACAGACATGGAGGGCGGCTTCTTCTCCACCTCTCTCTTCCATGCGTCCAGAGTGTCCTTCAACAGCTTCACCTGTAGGGGGCGGCACAATCACAAAAGCTCACTGCATGATATGGAGGGAGGGAGGGAACAGGAAAACGGATAAGTGTGTGTGTGTGTGTGTGTGTGTGTGTGTTGATGTGCGTACAGGGTCTCGTATGGGCCAGTTGGGGAAGCGGTTGGAGTCGCACAGGTGTCGGAGGTAATAGATGTTGCAGAAGAGCTCGTTATCCAGCTGAGGGAAGCTGACCACAGGGATGGGACAGTACTGATACAGCGCTCGAGTGTTGCTCTGCAGACGAGGAGAGAAGTCTGCCAGGTGAGCAGCGATCTTCTCGATCATCATACGCCTGCACACACACAGAAGAAACTCTGAGTCCATAGAGTACCAGCAGAGCATGATGGACCATGTCTTTTGTGCAGATTCACTGAGGTCACCCCTTTAACTACTATATACTAACACCTAAAAATTGATGTTAGTATAGTTTGCTGCTATTGAGGTGGACACAGGTAAGGTCAGGATGGGTTTGGTGGATACGGGTAAGGGTAAGGTCAGGATGGGTTTGGTGGACACAGGTAAGGTCAGGATGGGTTTGGTGGACACAGGTAAGGTCAGGATGGGTTTGGTCGACACAGGTAAGGGTAAGGTCAGGATGGGTTTGGTCGACACAGGTAAGGGTAAGGTCAGGATGGGTTTGGTGGATACGGGTAAGGTCAGGATGGGTTTGGTTGACAGGTAAGGTCAGGATGGGTTTGGTCGACACAGGTAAGGGTAAGGTCAGGATGAGTTTGGTCGACACAGGTAAGGTCAGGATGGGTTTGGTCGACACAGGTAAGGGTAAGGTCAGGATGGGTTTGGTCGACACGTAAGGTCAGGATGGGTTTGGTGGACACGTAAGGTCAGGATGGGTTTGGTCGACACAGGTAAGGGTAAGGTCAGAATGGGTTTGGTCGACACGTAAGGTCAGGATGGGTTTGGTCGACACAGGTAAGGGTAAGGTCAGGATGGGTTTGGTCGACACAGGTAAGGTCAGGATGGGTTTGGTCGACAGGTAAGGGTAAGGTCAGGATGGGTTTGGTGGATACGGGTAAGGTCAGGATGGGTTTGGTCGACACCGGTAAGGTCAGGATGGGTTTGGTCGACAGGTAAGGGTAAGGTCAGGATGGGTTTGGTGGATACGGGTAAGGTCAGGATGGGTTTGGTCGACACAGGTAAGGGTAAGGTCAGGATGGGTTTGGTGGACACGGGTAAGGGTATGGTCAGGATGGGTTTGGTGGACACGGGTAAGGGTAAGGTCAGGACGGGTTTGGTGGATACGGGTAAGGTCAGGACGGGTTTGGTGGATATGGGTAAGGGTAAGGTCAGGATGGGTTTGGTCGATATGGGTAAGGGTAAGGTCAGGACGGTTTTGGTGGAGACGGGTAAGGGTAAGGTCAGGACGGTTTTGGTGGACACGGGTAAGGGTAAGGTCAGGACGGGTTTGGTGGATACGGGTAAGGTCAGGACAGGTTTGGTGGATACGGGTAAGGTCAGGATGGGTTTGGTCGATATGGGTAAGGGTAAGGTCAGGACGGTTTTGGTGGAGACGGGTAAGGGTAAGGTCAGGACGGTTTTGGTGGACACGGGTAAGGGTAAGGTCAGGATGGGTTTGGTGGATACGGGTAAGGTCAGGATGGGTTTGGTGGATACGGGTAAGGTCAGGATGGGTTTGGTGGATACGGGTAAGGGTAAGGTCAGGACGGTTTTGGTGGACACGGGTAAGGGTAAGGTCAGGATGGGTTTGGTGGATACGGGTAAGGTCAGGATGGGTTTGGTCGATATGGGTAAGGGTAAGGTCAGGACGGTTTTGGTGGAGACGGGTAAGGGTAAGGTCAGGACGGTTTTGGTGGACACGGGTAAGGGTAAGGTCAGGATGGGTTTGGTGGATACGGGTAAGGTCAGGACGGTTTTGGTGTCCAATAAGTGCACTGTATCATGCATCCAATAAGTGCACTGTATCAAATGATTCATTTAAATTTTAGTTCATAGCAGTTAAAGACACAAGTGTTATCAGTATTTTTATAGGTGTAATGTTTAGTATTCATAACCCATTTTAAAGACAAATGCAAGTGTTACAGAACACATGTGAAGCATAAAAAGACAGAAATGTGCAAACAGGCCTCTACAACCACAGAACAGGAAGTATAGAGAGAGAAAGAGCAGTTTAACCTCATTTCGTTGCTCCAGATGGCTTCAGGCGTGTCAAACTCTCCCAAGAAAATCTCTGAAAACCGCTCGGCCTCGTAATTCTCCAGGTAACACACCATGGCCTCGGGCAGCATCGGGCCCAACACACTCCTCTGAACCAGGTCCAGACCTTTAGCCTGCGGTGGTTACACAACACACGCTCTCAGAATTAAGAGTTTTACTGTTATGGTTTAAAATGTATTTCTTGAGAGGACAGATTTCTCAGTGCAGCCCTTGAATAAACTAAATATTGTGAAATGGTGAAGCTTTACTAACCTCTTCTGATTTAAAGGCTTGTTTCAGGTGAGTGTACTTCAAGAAACTACAGAGAACAAAAGTATACGCATACAACAAGTTATCAAAAGCATAAATAGCATTTCTCTCTCATGAAGTTTAACATGCATTTTGTAACCACAGGAGGTGATGGTGTACCGTGCAACAGGCAGCACGTTGGAGCCGGTGTACATCATGATGAAGAAGAACACTCCAGTGAGGTAGAGCCGCTGCAGGTTAGGGTTATCCTGCATCACCAGGTACAGCAGGTTGGCCACTTTCTCCACCAGGATGGGGTCAAAGGTCAAGAGCAGCTGCCAATGACAGGAGAGGGAAGATTAGAGTCAGGCTTAAGTGGCTGGGCTCGTCCACATGAGGTCAGTGTCTGTACCTGGACGATGTGAGGCAGGCAGGTGTTGTCACTGATGAGTCTCTTCACCTTCGGTAAGGGCCTGATAATGGCATTATCCTGGTCCCTAAACACACAAACACATCAAAGCTGCAGGTATTAGTACGACATCGTGGCTGAAACAGCAACATATACTTTTAATATTTTATCATCCGACGCAATGGTGATCGTGCATTTTTAAGCGTAGTGGAACAGGAAGCACAGGCGAGGCTGCACCTGCTGGGGAAGTAGGAGCACATGGTGATGAGCATGTTCAGAATGAGCGTGGCCAGGTCGGTCTCGTTCATCACAGCCTGCCCAGTGGCCAGCAGGCACCACTTCAGCTGCGGGATGGCCTGCAGGGGGCGCCAGCCGTCCATCCCCTGAGCCCAGCAGCGTGTCTTGGCCGTCAGGGTGCCAGCGCTCCAAAACTCCTGCATCTGTGGGACGCGTTTGAAGAGGTTAACGCATGTGAAGCAGCTCAGAGCGGCCCAACTCTCCTGTAAAGATACGGTACCTCCTCATAGCTGAACGGTCCTCTCCTCTCTTTATCTGCGTTACCGAAGTACCACTCCTTCTCGCTCTCTCTCTTCATGTCCGGCGAAGCCTCTAACACGTTACTCTGAAACAAGCCCACAGAACAACCAACGGAAGAGAGCTCTGAGCATCACGTGACATTCAATGCATCATATATACAATGAAAAAAAAATTCTGAAAGAGTCTCTTCTGCTCATTAATCTGATCATCAGCTGTTCTCTGTGTGAATATATAGTAAAGTGTGATTTATTCCTGTGATCAAAGCTGAGTTTATCATCATTACTCCAGTCTTCAGTGTCACATGATCCTTCACTGATCATTCTCATGAGGATCTGATGATCAACACACATTTATGATTATTATCAGAGATGAAAACATGTTATTTTTCAGGATTCTTTGATGAACAGAATTTATTTGATATAGAATCTTTTGTAACATTATAAATGTTTGTACTCTCACACACACTCTCGCACATTCTCTCTCACGCACCGCATGCTCACACACTCTCTCTCACACACACTCACTCTCTCACTCGCTCGCTCACGCATACACTCTCAGTCACACACACTCACTCTCACTGTCACACACACTCACTCTCACTGTCACACACTCTCTCTCACACACAAACTCTCTCTCACACACACTCTCTCACACACAAACACTCTCACACACTCTCTCTCACACACTCACACACACACACACACTCTCACACTCACTCACTCTCACACTCACACTCACTCTCTCACTCACTCACTCTCACACTCACTCACTCTCACACTCACTCACTCACTCACACACACACTCACACTCACTCACTCACACACACACACACACTCTCACACTCCTCTCACTCACACACACACTCACACTCACACACTCACACTCACACACTCCTCACACCACCTCTCACTCACCTCACTCTCACACTCACTCACTCACACTCACTCACTCACTCTCTCACACTCACTCACTCACACACTCACTCACTCACACTCACTCACTCTCACACTCACTCTCACTCACTCACTCACACTCACACTCACTCTCACACTCACTCACACTCACTCACACTCTCACACTCACTCTCACACTCACTCACACTCACACTCTCACACACACTCACTCACACTCTCACACTCACTCTCACACACTCACTCTCACACACACTCACACACACACACACACACTCTCACACACACACTCACACACACACACGCTCTCACACACCTGCAGTGGTACAGTGGCTCTGTTGGTGTGAAGGTGAGCGAGTGTCAGCAGGTCCACTAATATTCGCACTCCGTTTGAGTCCATGATATCCTTCACATTTTTCTGTCAGAACAGAAATGGTTGAAGCATGAGCAAAGAAACATGCACAATATTATCATATTTCAACTCAAGCTCTTCACTGATACTGCGGCCCTCATACACAAGTACACTGACTCATGATAAAACATCACTAGGGATAAAAAACAATATTGGTGGAAATGAACTGTGGGACAGCTGTAATTAACTTAAAATCATGTGCCCCTGGAGCTCAACACCAGCGCTGCGTCTCACGGGTATATCTGAGGCGATAGCCAACAATTCATTATGTGGGTCAGAATTATCCATTTCTCTTTTATCCCTAAAATCATTAGGATATTAAGATCATGTTCCATGAAGATATTTTGTAAATGTCCTACCGTAAATATATCATAAATGTATTATTAGTAGTAATATGCATTGCTAAGGACTTCATCTGGACAACTTTAAAGGAGATTTTCTCAATATTTAGATTTTTTTGCACCTTCAGATTCCAGATATTCAAATATTGTCCTAACAAAGCACACATCAATGAAAGATTATTTATTCAGCTTTCAGATGACCTCAATTTTTGCAAAATTGACCTTTATGACTGGTTTTGTGGTCCAGGGTTACATATGACCATTTGAAATCTATATATATATATATTTTTTTAAATAAATATTTCACTTGTTTAGATTATTATAGCTTATAGTAATGTAATAATTCATATGTTCATTATGGAGTAAAAGTAAAGGGTAAAGTGATAAAATCTATATTAAAGTGTTTGAAAACTAGCAGAACAAATCATCAGTGCATGAGAAACCGTTTCCAAGACAAGTTTCTTCCATCGACCCTTGGGAAATTGAATAAACACTCATAAACATATGTTGTGATGATTGGGCACCATCAAGGCCTGACGTTACTCACCTTGTTGAGAATAAGTTTGTTGAGGAAAAGGATGAGCCGGTCTCTCTCTAGCTTGTCTGTACACTGGAGATTCACAGGAAGAAGGTGATGATATAAAAACATGAATCTGGTGACATATGGCTGACACAGTCACACACACACACACACACACACACACACACACACACACACACACACACACACACACTAGAGAAGAGCAGAGGGAGGAGAACACTGACCCGGTCCAGCATGCCCACGATGTACTTTGTGTCAGTGAAGGGTCCGATCTCCTCGCAGCACTTCCCGTAGACGATGGCGAGCGCTTGCAGACACAGACACTTCATGGCTACTTTGGGCGTCAGCAGGAAGCGATGGTAGAGCTCGTTAAAAAACTCATACCTAGAAAGAGACAGAAGGTCAGGATATTAAAAACGAGATTCAATTCCTTGAGTGTCTTTGTTTAGAGTAGTGTTAGACCGATATTGATGGATTTGATAGCTGATATCTTAGAGAGCTGTGTTGCCGATATATACTGCATTGCTAAAAGTGTTGTGACGCCTGCCTTTCCATGCACATGAGCTGACTCAGGACTCATCCATGTCTTTATGGGCCGACGCTTTGTGCACTGGAGCGCAGTCATGTTGGGACAGGAAGGGGCCGTCCCCAAACTGTTCCCACAAAGTTGGGAGCATGAAATTGTCCAAAATGTCTTGGTATGCTGAAGCATTAAGAGTTCCTTTCACTGGAACTAAGGGGCCAAGCCCAGCCCCTGAAAAACAACCCCACCCCATAATCCCCCTCCACCAAACTTTACACTTGGCACAATGCAGTCAGGCAAGTCCCGTTCTCCTGGCAACCGCCAAACCCAGACTCGTCCATGGGATTGTCAGACAGAGAAGCGTGATTGGTCACTCCAGAGCACACATCTCCACTGCTCTAGAGTCCAGTGGCGGCGTGCTTTACTCCACTGCATCCCACGCTTTGCATTGCACTTGGTGATGTAAGGCTTGGATGAGCTGCTCGGCCATGGAAACCCATTCCATGAAGCTCTCTCTACGTGGCCTACCACTTCATGGCTGAGTTGCTGTTGTTCCCAATCGCTTCCACTTTGTTATAATCCCACTAACAGTTGAGCGTGGAATATTTAGTAGTGAGGAAATGTCAGGAATGGACTTATTGCACAGGTGGCAACCTATCACGGTCCCACGCTTGAGTTCACTGAGCTCCTGAGAGCGACCCATTCTTTCACAAATGTGTGTAGAAGCGTCTGCATGCCTAGTGCTTGATTTATACACCTGTGGCCATGAAGGGATTGAACACCTGAACTCAGGGATTTGGAGGGGTGCCCAATACTTTTGGCAATATATGAGGTATAATATCATATTTAAAGATTGTAAAAAAAACATGCATAATTTCTGAAAATATATTATATTGCACAAGAAATAATTAGAAAATGATTATGTAAAAAAAAAACATTTAACTGTAAAATAAAATAAAAACAGTTTTATACTTTAAATGCCAAAATAAAAGTCCCACTTCTGACACACTGACCAACCGAAAAACACACACACCAATGGCGATAATTAAAAGTTGCTAAATATCAGCCGATAACCTCTAATTAAGAAACTCAGAGGAAGTTCATAAACGTACGATCTCTTGATGGCCCCAGACTCGTCGCTTTCGTCTTCCTCCAGCAGCAAACGCAGGTAATAATCGCCGATTTTAATCTCGTCTGAAAGGCACTCGTACTTCACCTAAACACAATTTCACATGGTTTGTACATTAATGTTTGCTGTGAGTGATCGGTTCCAGCTTTGATTCATATGCTGAAGTCTCTAGCGCAGTAAAGCTCGATCCCTGCGCTCAGACCTCAAACTCTTGGTGGTTCCAGGAGATGACGTTAGCGCTGCCCAGCTCCCGGTCCACGCTGAAGGAGCGCATCTCTCCCTCCAGAGCGTCTCGCAGCTCCTCTCGCGTCTTCAGATTCCAGATGAGATTCGAGCGCGCGTGATCCTGCTGAAACCTACACACACACACAGACAGAGACAGGAACACACTGAGCACGACACTGAAACTACGAGAACATGAGGGCTTTCAGTTTTAGTAAACCTGTTAAATCACCTGTAGTAAAACAGCTCCCAGTTGGACTCTATCTTGATCCGCTGCCGTCTCTTCCTCAGGATGACTGGCTTTTGGTTTGCGTTCTACAATCAGAGACAGAATGAATACAGTGGCACTCTAGACACACTGACAACACCTGAATGATGGACACAGGGATGTGGCTAATGCAGATGACACAAGAGCGGTGAAACTAAGACTGTTATGATCCTGCTACAAACACAAAGGTGCCGCCCTAAACAGAGACACGGACGTCAACACACTGATCTAATACAGCGCAACACCAGAACGAAACCCCAAAACGTGACATGATAAAGTGACATGAGAGAGGGAGGGTTTCTGATTGGATAATGCTACTCACCAGGTTATTCCTGTCCTGCTGCATTGATTGACAGCAGAAAACCACAATAAGAGCCGGTGGGAGGGGCAGAGATAAGAGAGGTTATTGGTCCTGAGGTCAACCAATCACACTTCTGCTTAATACTAGATGTTCATTATGAACGTTTTGAATTTCAATAAGGCTGGCTTTGGGTGGCAAATGCATGAAAGTGTGTGATTGGAGGCTCCAGAGCGAAGAAATGATGATGATTATTATTGTGTAACTTATGCTCATGACTCCAAAGCTGTAGCAGCAACACATCACAGCCCAGAATAAGATGAAGATTAGATTATTAAAAGCAAGACGGTGCATTTATTTGTGTTCAGCACTGACCCAATTGAGGAGCTGTTGTGTGTGTGTGTAAGTACAGGATGCACAATATATTGTTAGCATGTGCGTTATCTTTAAAGAACAGAATGTTTGATCTATCAGCATCAGTTAATGCACAGTTCCCCAGAACAATCATTCTTATAAACACTTATAATTAGGGGTGTAACGATCGTTAATCGATATATCGTGATATAAAATGCGACGATATATATCGATGATGTGAACGATGTGATTGGCGATATGGATTTGTTTTATCCAAGGCTCAGCTTTACTGTATTTATAAGGTACAATTCACCCAAAACTGTAAATTCTGCCATCATGTGCTCGCCCTCATGTCATTTAACTTCCAAACACACACCAGGAGATTTATGATGAAACCGGAGAGATTTCTGTCTCTCCATTTAAAGTCCATTCCTCTCAAAAGTCATAAAGACATCGTAAAAATAACTAGTGTCTAGTCCCAAACCCAAGAGTGACCATATTTTGATTTCTGAAAACCAGGACACTCGGCCCGGCAATGAGATACTTGTAGATTTCCCTAGTGCCGGTCAATTTAATGGCCCAATGAAAAATAATGAAAACCAGGACATTTTCATCACTTCACAAAAAACAGCCGGGACGGCCAGGACAGGACATGTCCTGGGAAAACAGTCTTCTGAAGAGGCACGATTGGCTTCCTGAGGAACAGATTCACTGTAGTAAACACAGACGTTCAGAGGCTCGCATGAAAACAACATGAGAGAGAACTAACCCTTCACAGTTTGGGAATCGTCATGTTGAGACGCTTTCTAGCGATTAGATCTGTGATTGATTGCATTGATCATCTGAAGCGCACACACACACACACACTCCTGAAGCGCGCGCACACACACTCCTGAAGCGCGCGCACACACTCCTGAAGCGCGCGCACACACTCCTGAAGCGCGCGCACACACTCCTGAAGCGCGCGCACACACTCCTGAAGCGCGCACACACTCCTGAAGCGCGCACACACTCCTGAAGCGCGCGCACACGCTCCTGAAGCGCGCGCGCCACACACACACACGCTCCTGAAGCGCGCACACTCTCGCTCCTGAAGCGCACGCATACAGACACACACACACGCTCCTGAAGCGCGCACACACTCTCGCTCCTGAAGCGCACACACACTCTCGCTCCTGAAGCGCGCACACACTCGCTCCTGAAGCACGCACACACTCCTGAAGCGCGCACACACACGCTCCTGAAGCGCGCGCATACAGACACACACACGCTCCTGAAGCGCGCACACACTCTCACTCCTGAAGCGCACGCATACAGACACACACACACGCTCCTGAAGCGCGCACACACTCTCGCTCCTGAAGCGCACACACACTCTCGCTCCTGAAGCGCGCACACACTCGCTCCTGAAGCACGCACACACTCCTGAAGCGCGCACACACACGCTCCTGAGCGGCTCCTGACAGACACACACACGCTCCTGAAGCGCGCACACACTCTCACTCCTGAAGCGCGCATACACACACACACGCCTCCTGAAGCGCACACACACGCTCCTGAAGCGCGCGCATACAGACACACACACGCTCCTGAAGCGCGCACGCAGACACACACACGCTCCTGAAGCGCGCACACTCTCACTCCTGAAGCGCACGCGCATACAGACACACACACACGCTCCTGAAGCGCGCACACACTCTCGCTCCTGAAGCGCGCACACACTCGCTCCTGAAGCGCGCACACCTGCGCTCCTGAAGCGCGCGCACAGACACACACACGCTCCTGAAGCGCGCACACTCTCGCTCCTGAAGCGCGCACACACTCCTGAAGCGCACACACACGCTCCTGAAGCACACACGCTCCTGCGCGCGCGCACACACACACACGCTCCTGAAGCGCGCACACACTCTCACTCCTGAAGCGCACGCATACAGACACACACACACGCTCCTGAAGCGCACACACACTCTCGCTCCTGAAGCGCACACACACTCGCTCCTGAAGCGCGCACACACTCACTCCTGAAGCGCGCGCAGCACACACACACACACGCTCCTGAAGCGCACACACACTCTCCTGAAGCGCGCACACACTCACTCCTGAAGCACGCGCATACAGACACACACACACGCTCCTGAAGCGCGCACACTCGCTCCTGAAGCGCATGCACACTCCTGAAGCGCGCACACTCCTGAAGCGCGCACACACTCCTGAAGCGCGCACACACTCGCTCCTGAAGCATGCACACACACACACCCTGAAGCGCACACACACTCCTGAAGCGCCGCGACACACTCCTGAAGCGCGCACACACACGCTCCTGAAGCATGCACACACACACACACTCCTGAAGCGCGCACACACACTCCTGAAGCGCACACCACTGACACCTCCTGAAGCGCTGCACACACCTGAAGCGCGCGCTCCTGAAGCATGCACACACACACACTCCTGAAGCGCGCACACACACTCCTGAAGCGCGCGCACACACTCCTGAAGCGCACACACACACGCTCCTCCTGCGCGCGCACACACACACACACACGCTCCTGAAGCGCACACACACTCGCTCCTGCGCACGCACTCGCTCCTGACAGCGCATACACACACACACACGCTCCTGAAGCGCGCGCACACTCTCGCTCCTGGCGCACACACGCTCCTGAAGCGCACACACACACGCTCCTGAAGCGCGCGCATACAGACACACACACGCTCCTGAAGCGCACACACTCTCTCCTGAAGCGCACGCATACAGACACACACACGCTCCTGAAGCGCGCACACTCTCGCTCCTGAAGCGCACACACACTCTCGCTCCTGAAGCGCGCACACACTCACTCCTGAAGCACGCGCATACAGACACACACACACACGCTCCTGAAGCGCACACACACTCTCGCTCCTGAAGCGCGCACACACTCACTCCTGAAGCACGCGCATACAGACACACACACACACGCTCCTGAAGCGCGCACACACTCTCGCTCCTGAAGCGCGCACGCTCCTGAAGCGCGCACACACTCCTGAAGCGCACACACTCGCTCCTGAAGCATGCACACACACACACTCCTGAAGCGCGCACACACTCCTGAAGCGCGCACACACTCCTGAAGCGCGCACACACTCGCTCCTGAAGCATGCACACACACACACTCCTGAAGCGCGCACACACACTCCTGAAGCGCGCACACACTCCTGAAGCGCGCACACTCCTGAAGCGCACACACTCGCTCCTGAAGCATGCACACACACACACACTCCTGAAGCGCACACACTCCTGAAGCGCGCACACACTCCTGAAGCGCGCACACACACGCTCCTGAAGCGCGCGCATACAGACACACACACACGCTCCTGAAGCGCACGCATACAGACACACACACACGCTCCTGAAGCGCGCACACTCTCGCTCCTGAAGCGCACGCATACAGACACACACACACACGCTCCTGAAGCGCGCATACACTCGCTCTGAGCGCGCACACACGCTCCTGAAGCACGCGCATACAGACACACACTCGCCTCCTGAAGCGCACACACACGCTCCTGAAGCACGCGCATACAGACACACACACTCTCGCTCCTGAAGCGCACACACACGCTCCTGAAGCACGCGCGCCAGACACACACTCTCGCTCCTGAAGCGCACACACACGCTCCTGAAGCACGCGCATACAGACGCGCACACACACGCTCCTGAAGCGCGCATACAGACGCACACACTCTCGCTCCTGAAGCGCGCACCTCTCGCTCCTGAAGCGCGCGCACTCTCGCTCCTGAAGCGCGCGCACACTCGCTCCTGAAGCGCGCGCACTCTCGCTCCTGAAGCGCGCGCACACACTCGCTCCTGAAGCGCGCACACTCGCTCCTGAAGCGCGCGCACACTCTCGCTCCTGAAGCGCGCGCACACTCTCGCTCCTGGCGCGCGCACTCTCGCTCCTGAAGCGCGCGCACCTGGCGCGCTCCTGAAGCGCGCGCACACTCGCTCCTGAAGCGCGCGCACACTCGCTCCTGAAGCGCGCGCACTCGCTCCTGAAGCGCGCACACTCCTGAGCTCCTGAAGCGCGCACACACGCTCCTGAAGCGCGCACACACGCGCTCCTGAAGCGCGCACACTCGCTCCTGAAGCGCGCACACACTCGCTCCTGAAGCGCGCACACACTCGCTCCTGAAGCGCGCACACACTCGCTCCTGAAGCATGCACACACACACACACACTCCTGAAGTGCGCGCACACTCTCGCTCCTGAAGCGCACACACTCTCGCTCCTGAAGCGCACACACTCCTGAAGCTCGCACACACTCCTGAAGCTCGCACACACTCCTGAAGCTCTGCGCACACTCTCGCTCCTGAAGCACTCTCGCTCCTGAAGTGCGCACACTCCTGAAGCGCGCACACACACACACACACACACACACACTCCTGAAGTGCGCGCACACACACACGCACACACACTCCTGAATATAATAACAATATTATTATTTTTTTAATAATAATAATAATAATAATAATAATAACGTAAAAACACTTTTGCTTAAAATATTGCGATAAGTATCAAATCGTGACACGAGTGTATCGTCGTTACAGCCCTACTTATAACGTTAACAATATTTTAATTTATATTTTAGCTTTTTGGTCTTAAGTAGAATCATATTTTTAGATCAGTGCATCCCTAATTTATAGAATTAATTTTTTACCTGTTTAATTCTAACACAGAGAGGAACAGTGATGCTGGACAGATGTTAAGAAGTGTGCAAAGGTGTGAGCATTATTGATTAATAAACCATACCAGAGACAGAAGGGCCAGAGAATTATAGAAAGACATCCCAAGAGTCTGTATTCAAATGCACGAAACATAACGCAAACCAAAAGGGCTTTAACACCATCTCAGCAAAATTAAAAACCAGAGGGTTCACGATGGAAATGCCCAGCTGTATGCAGTGTGAACATGCCTAGCATTTACAAAGCTGCGCATATCCCAGCCAACAGCCGAAAGCTAACCGTGTGCCACTCAGAGCAGAGGTCAAAGGTCGCTCACCTCCTTCTGAGCGATGCCCATCTTGTCTCTCCAGTGAACCAGCACGATGTCGGCCTTCTCTTTGGCAAACTTCTCGACCTCTTTAGCAGCCTTACCTGCAATCCGCTGCCACTCGGGAACTTTATTCCTCCCAAACTGGTCCTGCACAAACACAGTTATTAAAGTGTTCATAGGACCAGAAGAGCATATATAAATGATTGGTCATCATTCCATACCGTGGCAATCTTGACATTATCCCGGATGTGCATCCTATCGACATCCTTCTCAGGCACGGGGTCAGTGCTGTCCAGATACGCCAACAGACCAGTGGGCTGCACACACACAGCGAGACACGACACTGAAGCTCTGCACTACACTTAAAGAAACGATACATGAATGTCCAGACTACTCACTCACCAGAATCCTCTTGAGGAGATTCAAGGCAATGGGGTTTTCTGCCGTCCACAGACCCACAAGATGGCGACTCAACTGTCTGCACGAGACAAAAACAGTGATTAGCAGCGCGAGACGGCTGTAACGCTCTGAGATTAGCAGCGAGAGACGGCTGTAACGCCCTGAGATTAGCAGCGAGAGACGGCTGTAACGCTCTGAGATTAGCAGCGAGAGACGGCTGTAACGCCCTGAGATTAGCAGCGAGCGGCTGTAACGCTCTGAGATTAGCAGCGAGAGGCGGCTGTAACGCCTGAGATTAGCGCGCGGCTGTAACGCCCTGAGATTAGCAGCGCGAGACGGCTGTAACGCCTGAGATTAGCAGCGAGACGGCTGTAACGCCTGAGATTAGCAGCGAGAGACGGCTGTAACGCCTCTGAGATTAGCAGCGCGAGACGGCTGTAACGCCCTGAGATTAGCAGCGAGAGACGGCTGTAACGCCCTGAGATTAGCAGCGCGAGACGGCTGTAACGCCCTGAGATTAGCAGCGAGAGACGGCTGGAACGCTCTGAGATTAGCAGCGAGAGACGGCTGGAACGCTCTGAGATTAGCAGCGAGAGACGGCTGCTCGCCCTGAGATTAGCAGCGCGAGACGGCTGCTGCGCCTGAGATTAGCAGCGCGAGACGGCTGTAACGCCCTGAGATTAGCGAGAGAGGCGGCTGTAACGCCCTGAGATTAGCAGCGAGAGACGGCTGTAACGCCTGAGATTAGCAGCGAGAGACGGCTGTAACGCCTGAGATTAGCAGCGCGAGGCGGCTGTAACGCTCTGAGATTAGCAGCGAGGCGGCTGTAACGCCCTGAGATTAGCAGCGCGAGACGGCTGTAACGCCTGAGATTAGCAGCGAGACGGCTGTAACGCCCTGAGATTAGCGCGAGAGGGCTGTAACGCTCTGAGATTAGCAGCGAGAGACGGCTGGAACGCTCTGAGATTAGCAGCGAGAGACGGCTGTAACGCCCTGAGATTAGCAGCGCGAGACGGCTGTAACGCCCTGAGATTAGCAGCGCGAGACGGCTGTAACGCCCTGAGATTAGCAGCGAGAGGCGGCTGGGCGCTCTGAGATTAGCAGCGAGAGACGGCTGAACGCTCTGAGATTAGCAGCGAGAGACGGCTGTAACGCTCTGAGATTAGCAGCGAGAGGCGCTGTAGCGCCCTGAGATTAGCAGCGCGAACGGCTCGCCTGAGATTAGCAGCGCGAGACGGCTGTAACGCTCTGAGATTAGCAGCGAGAGACGGCTGTAACGCCTGAGATTGCAGCGAGGCGGCTGTAACGCCTGAGATTAGCAGCGAGACGGCTGGCCTGAGATTAGCAGCGAGACTGTAACGCTCTGAGATTAGCAGCGAGACGGCTGTAACGCTCTGAGATTAGCAGCGAGAGACGGCTGTAACGCTCTGAGATTAGCAGCGCGAGACGGCTGTAACGCTCTGAGATTAGCAGCGAGAGACGGCTGGAACGCTCTGAGATTAGCAGCGAGAGACGGCTGGAACGCTCTGAGATTAGCAGCGAGAGACGGCTGGAACGGCTGGAGATTAGCAGCTGGAACGCTGAGATTAGCAGCGCGAGACGGCTGTAACGCTCTGAGATTAGCAGCGCGAGACGGCTGTAACGCTCTGAGATTAGCAGCGAGAGACGGCTGTAACGCTCTGAGATTAGCAGCGCGAGACGGCTGTAACGCTCTGAGATTAGCAGCGCGAGACGGCTGTAACGCTCTGAGATTAGCAGCGAGAGACGGCTGTAACGCTCTGAGATTAGCAGCGAGAGACGGCTGTAACGCTCTGAGATTAGCAGCGTGAGTCATGGAGCGAGCCTGACCTGTTGGTGAGCATCCGCTGGTCAGCGCTGATGGTGAACATAGAGGTGTGGAGGTGTCTGGGTAAAGCGCCTTCGCTCAGGGCCAGATCCTGCATCTTAGTGGCGATCTCCTTATCTCCTTCCTGAAGGACGACACAAACACACAGAGTCTAACAGATATACAGGGAACAGAGACAAACACTGCAGGAACTGCACGTCTCACCTCAATGATGGCCTTCATGATCAGCCCGGCTCCTTTCACGACGGCCATAGAGGGATGCTGTGGACACACACACACACACACACACACACACACACACACACACACACACACACACGCCTTCAGCAGTCTGGGATAGCAAGAGTTTACTTTATTTGAAAAGAACTGATACTTTTATTCACCAAGGACGCATTAAACTGATCTAAAGTGACAGTAAAGACATTTATAATGTCACCAAAGATCCTCTCTCAGATAAATGCTGTTCTTTTGAACTTTCTATTCATCAAAGAATCCTGAGAAATCAAAAGTATGACGGTTTCCACAGAAATATGAACTGATAATAATCATAAATGTGTGTTGATCATCAGATCCTCACATGAGAATGATCAGTGAAGGATCATGTGACACTGAAGACTGGAGTAATGATGATAAACTCAGCTTTGATCACAGGAATAAATCACACTTTACTATATATTCACACAGAGAACAGCTGATCTACACTGGAGGAGTATTACACTGATCTACTGGAGTTATGAGCAGATTCATGAGCAGAAGAGACTAAGGGCCCTCGTTTCTTAATGAGTCATGAGTGTGTTTTGAGCGTAATGTGCAATAAACCAATCAGAGTCTCATCTCCCTTTCCCTTTAAAAGCCAGTTGTGCTTGCACCATGAGAGTGTGTGAGTGTGTGTGTGTGTGTGTGTGTTGCTGCGTGTCCGTGTGTAATAAGCAGAGTGTGTGTGTGTGTGTGTGTGTGTGTGTGTGTGTGTGTGTGTGTGTGTGTTGCTGCGTGTCCCTGTGTGTGTAATAATCAGAGAGCACCACCTATAGGCTCATATCACTAACACACCGTTTAAATAACACAAATAAATACTGCGCTGTTGACTTTAGAGCAGATTTGTGTTGGTCAATGGCGCAGTCCCAGTTCATCCCCATGGGTGAACAGATGCGCCAGTGCATTTGATATTTAAACAACGTGGAGCTGGACGTGAACATGAGAACTGTATCTGGCTGAGACTAGTAGAACACACTTGCATCGCGAGTCACATTGCGCTGGGTGTGTTATGGGGCCCTTTATCTTCTCAACCCTAAACTTCGAACAGTGTCTATGGAAGCACACTTCTGAAACTGACCTGGAAGAGCTTGAAGAGTGTCCGGCCGTTGGACGCCACCATCTCCAGCAGCATGTCAAACTGCTGACCCTCCGTTGTCTCACTGTAGGGAGCGCAGAGGGCAAAGGTCAGGAAGTCCAGCAGCGAGCTGATCACTAACGCTCCGGTGCCATGACCCTGACGAAACCACAAACAGACTGAGTCAAGTCATTCAGCCTTCAGCACTCATTGATACACACGCTCTCACACGTGCTCACACACTCACTCACGACGTACCACATTACTGATGAACTTCTCCAGCAGGTTCTCCAGAAACTTCTTGGAAGAGAGCAGAGAGGCTTTGTTCAGCTGCTCCTGCCGCAGGTCGTAATCATCGTGCATCGGCTACACACACACACACACACACACACACACACACACACACACACACACACACAGTGTCAGGATCTGTGCATTAACGTGCGGGGGAATTATGATGCAGTGTGTTTACTTACACACATCAGCGCACAGAGCATGTCTATGGCGGCGTGCGTCACACCGTTGTTGTTCCTCTTCAGCGCTTTAACAGTTTTTACTCCCAGTTTCTCTCTAAACCTGCAACACAACCAAACAATTGACAAAAAGAAAGAAATGTTACTCACATTTTTGTAATTTATATATTATATTATATTTATAACATTATAGATTGCCCAGAAAAATAAATAAATGATGACAGGATATATCAGATTAGATAGAAGAGATAAAGAGATGGATGGATAAGAGATGGATGGATGGATAAGAGATGGATGGATGGATAAGAGATGGATGGATAAGAAATGGATGGATGGATGGATGGATAAGAGATGGATGGATAAGAAATGGATGGATGGATGGATGGATGGATGGATGAGAGATGGATGGATGGATGGATGGATAAGAGATGGATGGATGGATGGATAAGAGATGGATGAAGAGATGGATGGATGGATGGATAAGAGATGGATGAATGGATGAGAGATGGATGGATGGATAAGAGATGGATGATGGATAAGAGATGGATGGATGGAGGATGGATGGATGGATAAGAGATGGATGGATGGATAAGAGATGGATGGATGGATAAGAGATGGATGGATGGATGGAAGGATGGATGGATAAGAGCTGGATGGATAAGAGATGGATGGATGGATGGATAAGAGATGGATGGATGGATGATGGATGGATAAGAAATAGATGGATAAGAAATGGATGGATAAGAGATGGATGGATGGATAAGAGATGGATGGATGGATAAGAGATGGATGGATGGATGGATGGATAAGAGATGGATGGATGGATAAGAGATGGATGGATAAGAGATGGATGGATGATGGATGGATGGAAGGATGGATGGATAAGAAATGGATGGATAAGAAATGGATGGATGGATGGATGGATAAGAGATGGATGGATGGATAAGAGATGGATGGATGATGGATGGATGGATAAGAGATGGATGGATGATGGATGGATGGAAGGATGGATGGATAAGAAATGGATGGATAAGAAATGGATGGATGGATGGATGGATGGATAAGAGATGGATGGATGATGGATGGATGGAAGGATGGATGGATAAGAAATGGATGGATAAGAAATGGATGGATGGATGGATGGATGGATGGATGGATGGATAGAGATGGATGGATGGATAAGAGATGGATGGATGGATAAGAGATGGATGGATGGATAAGAGATGGATGGATGGATAAGAGATGGATGGATGGGAAATAAGAGATGGATGGGTGATAAGAGATGGATGGAGGATAAGAGATGGATGGATGGATGGATGGATGGATGGATAAGAGAGAGAGGAGAGAGCGGGATAGATGGATAGATTCTGGTAGTCCATTCATTATTTGCATGGTTCTAAACAAATACTGAATGAGTTCTAGATGTATAAACAGGAGCACAACTGGTGGATCATACATCTCAGTGACCCAGAGGACAATAACATGACCGTTAGAGAACGAGAGAACGCAGGTGTAAAGCTTTAAAAAAGAGGAAATGTAAAACAGCAAGACAAATGAAGAGTTCCTGAAATGGTTTCAGACAGGAAGGCCAAAGGAGAGCCAAATGGACAGATGTGAGAAAGAAAGGGTGCACTGAGATATATGGATAATATTTACATTGTAGGTTCGAGTCCACCCATGGGACCAGACCTTAGGACAACAGAGTGGCTTCATTAAAACCAGACAACACATGAGCAGATACAGGCCAACGTGAGGATACCGGAATAACACAGCAGTAACAGTCTCAGCTTAACACAGCATTATTCTCATGCACATTTAACCGTGATATAAACGTGCGACTACAGATATACGCCGATCAGGCATAACATTATGACCTAATATTGTGTTTGTCCCCCTTTTGCTGACCCGTCGAGGCATGGACTTCACTAGACCCCTGAAGGTGTGCTGTGGTATCTGGCACCAAGATGTTAGCAGCAGATCCTTCCCATAGTGCATCCTGGTGCCATGTGTTCCCCAGGGAAGCCACGCACACACACCCGGCCATAAACGTGATGTAAAAGAACACGTGATTCATCAGACCAGGCCACCTTCTTCCATTGCTCCGTGGTCCAGTTCTGATGCTCACGTGCCACTGTTGGTGCTTTCGGCAGTGGACAGGGGTCAGCATGGGCACCCTGACTGGTCAGCGGCTATGCGCCCCATCACGCAACAAACTGAGATGCTCTGTGTATTCTGACACCTTTCTATCAGAACCAGCATTAACTTCTTGAGCAGTTTGAGCTCCAGTAGCTCGTCTGTTTGATCGGATCACACGCAGGCCAGCCTTCGCTCCCCACGTGCATCAATGAGCCTTGCGCCGCCATGACCCTGTGTCCGGTTCACCACTGTTCCTTCCTTGGAGCACTTTTGATAGATCCTGACCACTGCAGACCGGGAACACCCCACAAGAGCTGCAGTTTTGGAGATGCTCTGACCCAGTCGTCTTGCCATCACAATTTGGCCCTTGTCAAACTCGCTCAAATCCTTACGCTTGCCCATTTTTCCTGCTTCTAACACATCAACTCTGAGGACAAAATGTTCACTTGCTGCCTAATATATCCCACCCACTAACAGGAGCCGTGAGGAAGAGATCATCAGTGTTACTCACTTCACCCAGTGGTCATAATGTTATGCCTGATTGGTGTGTATCTTCTGTGTGAGTACAGATTGTTTGTATTTGGAAGTCTCTGCAGAAGAGTCTGGGATGGAGCCGTACTTTGGGAGCTGTGTGAAGGCCTGGAATCCGGCTTTGGAAGCGACCAGCCGTCGGATGGCCTGAAACTGAGCCTCCAGCTCCGTGTTCGGCCCGGGGAGATCCACGTCTTGAGATAAGAGAGCCAGGACGGCATTGCTGATCAGTTTCTCTTTGTTCTCTGAGAAAAGACCCTACGGAAAACAGAACAGAAAGATAGGGTAACGCTACAATACAGACAGCCACTGCGCACACGCGCTCATACACGCACGCACACACACGTGCTCGCTCGCTCGCACACACACACACACACTCACGTCCTGCGTGACGGCGTGCAGCACTCCACTGTAAGAGATGTTGGCGTTAAACCTGTACACGGCATCCGCAAAATTGGAATCTAGAATAAACAACAAACATAACCAAGTTATTAAAAAAAAGTTTTAGAACCAAAATGAAAAACAATGATGGCATTAATTTGATTCTTTACTTCGTAAACATTTACTAGCTATAGATTTACCATATCTGCCGATTTTGGTGTCGGTAATGTTTCTGAAAGAATTCTCGATTCTAAGGGTCATTTGCGTTCACTGTGCCGCTCTCTTAGGGGTCAACATTAGATCAAAAACAAACATATTGACCAGCGGAGCAGAGAACAGGACATTCATGAGATCCTCTTCTCTTGTTTTAGACACTCTAGGATGAGTTACGATCAGTGTAAATGAGTTGTCGGTGTTTGAGCGAGTGATGACGTACTGGGCGTCGCGGCGAGGAACCTGAGGTGAAGACTCTCCACCTCCTCATCCACAGGCATGCTGAGCAGACCCCAGCGCTGACCGCGGCACGTGGACGCCATCTTCACACACACATCCCTGTTCCCAGACGCCCTGACGCTGTCCAGCAGGCTCGCCAGCAGAGAGTCCCTACACACACACACACACACACACACACACACACACACACACACACACACACACACACGGTCAAACACACACTAACGGCAGGTCTGCGTCTCAGTCTCAGTCTCAGCGTCTGCGGTGCGGCACCTGTCTGTGGAGCAGTACTTCCGGATCTGTCCACGGATGAACTCGATGCTGAACACCTGAGGATTCTCCGAATCACAGATCAGAGCAAACACCTGCACACAAACACAACACGCACTCCACGTCAGCATATTCTGATACCATCAATAGCACAATAAGGATCCATTAGTTAGTGCATTAACCAATGAGCAGCACAGGCTGCAGTAAAAACCACGGGCAGCTCTAGACACGCGCCGGTGTGCGGCGATACGATACATCACGATATCAACGGCACTTCAAAATACTCTGAATAATTATTTATTACGGATTATTCCGTCATTTTTAGAATGCATTTCCCCATCAAACGACTGAGATGCACAACCGCTGTATGCATGAAGACTTCATTATCAACTGATGAGGAAACATTTACACAGCATTTATTAATATTAATGTTTAATGTTTAACGCATTATTAAAATCAAAAGCTGTAACTATTATTAACCATTATTAATTATTATTAACACTCATTCATACAGAACAATACAGTCATTTAACTTTTGTAAGACACTGATTGTCAGAATGGCTGTGGCTGTTTTTACAATTTAAAATAAATGTTTTCTATGTGGATATATAGAGTGTGATTTATTCCTGTGATCAAAGCTGAGTTTATCATCATTACTCCAGTCTTCAGTGTCACATGACCCTTCACTGATCACTCTCATGAGGATCTGATGATCAACACACATTTATGATTATTATCAGAGTTGAAAACAGCTGTGTAATTCTTTTTCAGGATTATTTGATAAATCAAAGATTTAACTCAGAGAGATTAAATCTTTGATTAATGAAAGAGAAAAAGAATAACATTTATCTGAAATGAAAAGATTTTATAACATTATAAATGTCTTTACTGGGTTTTGATCAATATAAGGCATCATGTGAATAAAAGTATTAATTTCAATAGATTTCTCTCTCAGATAAATGCTGTTGTTTTGAACTTTCTATTTATCAAAGAATCCTGAAATAAACTGCACACAAATGTTTCTTGAGCAGTAAATCATCATATTACAGTGATTTCTGAAGGATCATGTGAAACTGAAGGCGGAATAAACTGCATTTTAAAATATATCCAAATAGAAAACAATTATTTTCAATTATAAAAATATACTTAGCAATATTACAGTTTTGCTGTATTTGGATCAAATAAATGCAGCCTTGTTAAGCAGAAGATTTTTTTAAACATCAGAAGATCTAAAACTTTTGACTGGTAGTGTATACTTGGGTTTACAGTGCAAAGAGACAAACAGGGACAGTGCAGGATGAGCGAAACAAATTAATCTCTCTATTTGAGCATTAATATTATAGAGCATAAAAATATCCTCATTTCGTAAATGCGTGTATCTTTATTTAGC
>CM031966.1:2523155-2541052 GCA_018749465.1 Paracanthobrama guichenoti | reverse complement strand
GTGTCAGAGTGTGAGTGTGTGTGAGTGTGAAGTGTGTGTGTGAGTGTGAGTGTGTGTGTGTGTGTGTGGAGTGTGTGTGTGAGTGTGGTGAGTGTGTGTCAGAGTGTGGTGTGTGTGTGAGTGAGAGGAGTCAGTGTGTGTGTCAGTGTGTGTGTCAGAGTGTGTGTGTGTGTGTGTGTGAGTGTGTGTGTGTGTGTGTGTCAGAGTGTGTGAGAGTGTGAGTGTGTGTGTGTGTGTGTGTGTGTGTGAGAGTGTGAGTGTGTGAGTGTGTGTGTGTGTCAGTGTGAGTGTGTGTGTGTGTGTGTGTGTGTGTGTGTGTGTGTGGAGTGTGTCAGAGTGTGTGTGTGTGTGTGTCAGAGTGTGAGTGTGTGTGAGTGTGTGTGTCAGTGAGTGTGTCAGAGTGTGAGTGTGTGTGTGTCAGAGTGTGTGAGTGTGTGCGTGTCAGAGTGTGAGTGTGTGTGTCAGAGTGTGAGTGTGTGTCAGAGTGTGAGTGTGTGTGTGTGAGTGTGAGTGTGCAGTGTGCAGAGTGTGAGTGTGTGTGTGTCAGAGTGTGAGTGTGTGTGTGAGTGTGTGTGTCAGAGTGTGTGAGAGTGTGTCAGAGTGTGAGTGTGTGTCAGAGTGTGAGTGTGTGTCAGAGTGTGAGTGTGTGTCAGAGTGTGAGTGTGTGTCAGAGTGAGTGTGTGTGTCAGAGTGTGTGTCAGAGTGTGAGTGTGTGTCAGAGTGTGAGTGTGTGTCAGAGTGTGAGTGTGTCAGGAGTGTCAGAGTGTGAGTGTGTCAGAGTGTGAGTGTGTGTCAGGAGTGTGAGGTGTGTCAGAAGTGTGTGAGTGTGTGTCAGAGTGTGAGTGTGTCAGAGTGTGAGGTGTGTCAGAGTGTGAGTGTGAGTGTGTGTCAGAGTGTGAGTGTGTGTCTGAGTGTGAGTGTGTGTGAGTGTCAGATGTGTGTGTGTGTGTGTGTGTGTGTGTGTGTGAGTGTGTGTGTCAGTGTGTGAGTGTGTGTGTGTCAGAGTGTGAGTGTGTGTGTCAGAGTGTGAGTGTGAGTCAGAGTGTGAGTGTGTGTCAGAGTGTGAGTGTGTGTCAGAGTGTGAGTGTGTGTGCGTGTGTTTGTGTGAGTGTGTGTCAGAGTGAGTGTGTGTGTGTGTCAGAGTGTGAGTGTGTGTGTGTGTGTGTGTGTGTTTGTGTGAGTGTGTGTGCGTGTGTTTGTGTGAGTGTGTGTGTCAGAGTGTGAGTTTGAGTGTGTGTCAGAGTGTGAGTTTGAGTGTGTGTGTGAGCGTGTGTGCGCGTGTGTGCGTGTGTGTGTGCGTCAGTGTGTGTGTGTGTGTGTCAGAGTGTGAGTGTGTGTGAGTGTGTGTGAGTGTGTGAGTGTGTGTGAGTGTGTCAGAGTGAGTGTGTGTGTGTCAGAGTGAGTGTGTGTTTGTTTGAGTGTGTGTGCGCGTGTTTGTGTGAGTGTGTGTGCGTGTGTCAGAGTGTGAGTTTGAGTGTGTGTCAGAGTGTGAGTTTGAGTGTGTGTGTGAGCGTGTGTGCGCGTGTGTGTGTGTGTGTCAAGGCGTCAGTGTGTGTGTGTGTGTCAGAGTGTGAGTGTGTGTGAGTGTGAGTGTGTGTGAGTGTGTGTGAGTGTGAGTGTGTGTGAGTGTGTGTGAGTGTGTCAGAGTGTGTGTCAGAGTGAGTGTGTGTGTGTGTGTGTGTGTGTGTTTGTGTGAGTGTGTGTGCGCGTGTGTCAGAGTGTGAGTGTGAGTTTGAGTGTGTGTGTGTGTGTGTGTGTGTGTGCGCGCGTGTCAGAGTGTGAGTGTGAGTGTGTGTGTGCGCGTGTCAGAGTGTGAGTTTGAGTGTGTGTGAGTGTGTGTGTGTGTGTGTGCGCGTGTGCGCGTGTATCCTAGGCTATTGTTTGTCAGCGATGTGCATCTTTATTGAACATCTGTGTATGCCGTCTGTGAACGAGCCACCTCCGGTTTCAGGTCATTCAGGGAATGCATTTTACAACCAAACACATCATCAGTGATGTGTTTCAATACGGTTCAAACAACACAAATAAGAGTCGGGACAGCGACGTGCTGCTTCTTTATTACCAAACTCTGAACACCGGTCTTTTGGACAACGACCTGGCCCACCAAACACTGACCCAGAGTTAATCTCTAGGGTGGCCAAACAGAGCTTATCCCTGAGTTTACACACAACCCAAACACTACAGTTCCCTTCTCACGCCTTACAACACATTTCAACATTATCCTATAACCCAAAGTGTTATTATTATACAAAGCAAAGGCTATGCAATGATTTTGGGCTACAGATGCCAGAAATAATGCTCGACTCTTCTGTGTTTGTTGCAAAGATATATCATTATGATAATAATAACCATTTCAATTCAACATCTATCTAAATATTAACACACATGATCTGAAGTAACGAGCTGCTCGAGTAGTTTTTTAGTCTTACTGAAGTAACTATTCAGAATAGTACCTGTACTTTTACTTGAGTACAGTTTTTGGATGCCTTTCAGTAATAAAGGTGTGCAGATTGTTCACTACCTTGTAGTGCAACAGATGCCGTACGGTGCCTGGCAGTGGTCAGAAAGCATTTATAAAATGACTGTTGGATTGATCCCCTCTTATAAACTCAGATGTGGATTCGGATGGTTATTAAATGACCACATGATCTTAAAACAGCAGGTGATTCTGCTGGGAGAAATGTGTGTTTAAATGTAAACAATGAATGTGTGTGTGTGTGACGCGGCGTCCCAGAGCGTTTGCTGAAAGGATCAGGAGGGATTATACTCACTCGTCCAGTGATTTTCCCCTCGGAGAAGTCCGTTCTGAATCTCTGTGGAGGAGAGAGAGACAAAGTCAGCATTTCATGAGACCGCCTGTGTCAGTGATGAAAGGATGGCGTGTCCAGGGAATCACACGCGTGTGCACCCGTGGTCAGACGGGTGTCTCACCAGCGCCTCCGTCAGCAGCTCCGTGCGGTGCTCCGTGGAGAACTTCAGCGTCTCAGACTTCTTCCCGCTGCCCTTGCGGAAGGTGAGGTTGAACTCGGTGCCCTGGCCTTTCCCCGCCGGAGCGATGCCACAGATATCACCGTACGGCCACTGCGCGCACACGCACACACACACACACAAACAAGGAAATACTGTAATGTTTTTGACTGGATTATGAAAGTGGCTATAATACTACTGGCATTATTATTAAAAATGATATGAATAATCTACACTTATAAGTAAAGATGTATATTAGTCTAGAGGAAACAGTACCTGGTTCGTGACCTCTAAGGTGGTGGGATTGTATGTGGTGATGCCATGAGTTCCCACGGAGAACACACGCTTGTACCTGAGGACACACAAACATCACGTTTACGGCATGAGACGTAACAGAGAAACACCTGGTCATCCGTCTCACACAATACACCAGAATAATCTGAGGTGGCAGTAATCAGACAGGAACGTGTGTACATGTGCGTGTGTGTGTACACACGTGTGTGCGTATGTGTATGTGTGCGTGCGTGTGTGGGTGTAAGAGAGAGAGTCCCTCCTGATAAGCATACACTATATTACACATTCATATATATCTACCATTACTTCGCCTCTTAGACAGGTCTCATTTATTGTATGTTTGTGGATTTATTAATGTCATGAAAACCAGTTATTACGGTCACCATTCAAATATTTATATTTGATATTATATTATATTTATATTTATGTGAGTGTGTGTCTGTGTGTGTGAGTGAGTGTGCACGAGGAGTAAAAATATGAAGCCTAATGTAAAACGTCAACTTCAGTCGTGAAACGCCCATGAACACTGACAGCTGGAGAAAGCGTTGTCCTCCCACAAACATACGTGCCATTGTGTTATTACACAAATGGAACAAAACACACAATACTAGCTCAACCGGCAGGAGGAACAACATCACTGTCACAGGAAGAGAAGAGAACACCACAGAAATAATCACTCGTACAGTTCACAGATCTACAACAGAGAAACTCGCCAGCAATTCCACCGTCTAAAGCCTTGTTCACACTGTCAGTCCCAATACAGTTCTGTGCATGTCCCATCGGAATCTGGTCATATTTAGAGAGTGTGATCGGCAAAAACCCCACAAATAGGAACCAACCCATTTCAAACTACATTCGTCAGTGGTTCGAAACCCTATTCAAAGCTCATTTCAGTAAATCTGTTTCAGCCTGACCGGTTTCACCTCGCTTTCCTTTCTCATGCCACGTAAAGTGCAAACACGCCAGACGTCACTGACGGGAACATGCTGAAAGTCCAGCAGGAACAAGGCTGAGTCGTTGTGAAAGACAGCAGAAAACTATACCGTCCTGATCGACACACTCTTCAGATCACATAAACCAGTAATCAGATCTTTAAACCGTTCACACTAGTCTTAGTTCATATTTACAGGTATGAACGTCTTAGAGTCGGGAAAGTAAGACAGATTAGCCCTAATAAGGTCCGTTCACACCAAGGATGGCAACTATAGAGATCACTTTTACTGATTTATGCAACAGATCCCTGGACTGACAGCATCTAAATGTCTTATATGGGAACTAAACTAATTCTGTAATGACCCAAACACACACTGCACATCACCATACGCTTGTGAAGGAGCACCAGGTGTCAACACACAAAACAAAAGCCAAATGACATCTTTCTTTAAAAGCGGGACAGCTGACTGACAGACGGTCATTATGAGAGTGAAGGGAACGCCTCATCTGCACAGCTGACACACTTTCACCAGACGAGTGTGAGAGATCGCAGTGATAACAGAGACCGGCGCTCACATGATGAATGAAGCCCAATATAACGGAGTAACCCTAACCCTTATTTCAGAATAAAGCGGTGTTACTGTAATTCTTGGACAGTGATTCTGGGCAGCACACATTCTGCAGAACAGATGATAGTGAGCTATTCCTGTCTTTATTTTTTGAAGGCCACTCCTTCTGGTCTCTGTGCCCTTGTAGGAGAAAACAGGCTCCAGTCACAAGACCGGTTAATTATTCATTGTCTGTGGCTTTTAACATCTTCCCCTGAAGTTCAACACACACATTCACACACTCCATCACATGACTAGACCCAACAAATCCTCCAATCACATCATTAAATGCATCTTTAAATGCTTTATCTGCAGTGAAAGCTCAGAGTCAGCAGGGCGAGAACCACCGTATGAACACAGACACAGTATACGACAATACACCAGCTCTCCATTGACATTAATAGATAACACTGATGCTAGCAAGTTTACTTTGTGCTTTGTTGCTTCACATACATACACTATTTGCCAAAAGTATTGTGCCAAATCCCTGAGTTCAGGTGTTCAATCCCTTCATGGCCACAGGTGTGTAAATCAAGCACTAGGCATGCAGACGCTTCTACACACATTTGTGAAAGAATGGGTCGCTCTCAGGAGCTCAGTGAACTCAAGCGTGGTACCGTGATAGGTTGCCACCTGTGCAATAAGTCCATTCCTGACATTTCCTCACTACTGAATATTCCACGCTCAACTGTTAGTGGGATTATAACAAAGTGGAAGCGATTGGGAACAACAGCAACTCAGCCACGAAGTGATAGGCCACGTAAAATCACAGAGCGGGGTCGAGTCTGAACGAGTCTGGGTTCTCTGGAGTGACCAATCACGCTTCTCTGTCTGACAATCCCATGGACGAGTCTGGGTTTGGCGGTTGCCAGGAGAACGGGACTTGCCTGACTGCATTGTGCCAAGTGTAAAGTTTGGTGGAGGGGGGATTATGGGGTGGGGTTGTTTTTCAGGGGTTGGGCTTGGCCCCTTAGTTCCAGTGAAAGGAACTCCTAATGCTTCAGCATACCAAGACATTTTGGACAATTTCATGCTCCCAACTTTGTGGGAACAGTTTGGGGACTGCCCCTTCCTGTCCCAACATGACTGCGCTCCAGTGCACAAAGCGTCGGTCCATAAAGACATGGATGAGCGAGTTTGGTGTGGAGGAACTTGACTGGCCTGCACAGAGTCCTGACCTCATCCCGATAGAACACCTTTGGGATGAATTAGAGCGGAGACTGCGAGCCAGGCCTTCTCGTCCAACATCAGTGCCTGACCTCACAAATGCGCTTCTAGAAGAATGGTCAAGAAATTCCCATAAACACACTCACTTTTGGCAATATAGTGTATATAATGGTATGACTGAACTACACTTGCTGAATTAAACGTAATATGAGGTCATGTGACAATAGTCAGTTTGAAATGCTTTTGCATAAGCAGTGTAAAAAATTGAGTATACTGCATTGTATGCACTCCGATAGTACCCACACAGCCAAAGTACATGAAGACACTGGGAATCAGGAACTGAAAAAAAGTTTCACAATCTTGGCCACAGTTTTTGTAACTAGTAAAATTTGACCAAAAGAACAGCTTGAAGTGTGAAAGTGAGCAGTGCTGAGATTAATCATCAGCTCGCAGAGATAACAGCAGATCTGATGATTAATCTCTTAAACATCGAGTGTGCAGCTCTATAACTGACCACATCTATAATGCTTCCAGTGGACTTTTCCTGTCTTATGTGTTAATAAAGAGCAATTCCAGTGCACGTATGCACACAGTACATGTGCTTGGGTGAGGATGAGATGCATCAATAACACTCATAGCATATTGCATTACAGGAGTGTACCGGAGCCTGGAGGATAATAAATGCTGAAGGCATTAGTACAGTACACACAACAGATCTGCTCAGGGCTGGACGTGTCACAGCTCGCTTTACTTTCGGTTCTAGACTCTATTTGTGTTTCAACAGCTACATGAGACATTCAGTGCTGTTCTTCTATTAGGAAACTGATGCCAAACATCTGCCCCGAGCCAATGAGCTCCTGTCCCATATTCTGACACTGCTGTATTGTCACAGTAGGGAGAGTCCCGGGGTTTTTGTCATATAAAGAAAGTAAATGACAGAATGATCATTTTTGGGTGACCTAACCGTGAACATTACCTACTACTAGAGCTGCACCCAATCTCATTCCTAAAGGACAGCGATTCGGCTCTGTGTTGAACCTGTGACCGGACCGATCACATTCAGATCTGATGAGCAGAGAGCATCGGTCATGTGTAGGGATCAAACACTGGCTCTCATTCACCATCACTATAGCATGCGTACACAGATTTGTGTGTGAAATGTGCGCATGATCTTCACAAGCAAATCATGATTCACCGGCATAAACGGTGCACGCCACACATTACGTCATAAACGCTGCGAACTACGGCATAAACGCCGCGAAGCCGCGCAAGCAACGGCATAAACGGTGCACGCCGCGCACCACACATTACAGCATAAACGCTGCACGCCACACATTACGGCATAAACGCCGCACACTACCTCATAAACGCTGCACGCCACACATTACGGCATAAACGCCGCACACTACCTCATAAACGCTGCACGCCACACATTACGTCATAAACGGCGCGCACTACGGCATAAACGCTACACGCCACACATTACGGCATAAACGCCGCGCACTACGGCATAAACGCTGCACGCCACACATTACGTCATAAACGCTGCGCAGAACGGCATAAACACCGCACACTACCTCATAAACGCTGCACGCCACACATTACGGCATAAACGGCGCGCACTACAGCATAAACGCTACACGCCACACATTACGGCATAAACGCCGCAAGACTACGGCATAAACGCTGCACGCCACATTCGTCATAAACGCTGCGCACAACGGCATAAACACCGCACACTACCTCATAAACGCTGCACGCCACACATTACGTCATAAACGTTGCGCACAACGCCATAAACGCCGCACACTACCTCATAAATGCTGCATGCCACACATTACGGCATAAACGCCGCACACTACCTCATAAACACTGCACGCCACACATTACGGCATAAACGGCGCGCACTACAGCATAAACGCTACACGCCACACATTACGGCATAAACGCCACGCTTTCGGCATAAACGCTGCACGCCACACATTACGTCATAAACGCTGCGCAGAACGGCATAAACACCGCACACTACCTCATAAACGCTGCACGCCACACATTACGTCATAAACGTTGCGCACAACGCCATAAACGCCGCACACTACCTCATAAATGCTGCATGCCACACATTACGTCATAAACGCTGCACGCCACACATTACGGCATAAACGCCGCACACTACCTCATAAACGCTGCACGCCACACATTACGTCATAAACGTTGCGCACAACGCCATAAACGCCGCACACTACCTCATAAATGCTGCATGCCACACATTACGGCATAAACGCCGCACACTACCTCATAAACGCTGCACGCCACACATTGCGTCATAAACGCTGCACGCCACACATTGCGTCATAAACGCTGCACGCCACACATTGCGTCATAAACGCTGCGCACAACGGCATAAACACCGCACACTACCTCATAAACGCTGCACACCGCACACTACGGCATAAACGCTGCACGCCACACATTACAGCATAAACGCCGCACACTACCTCATAAACGCTGCACGCCACACATTACGCCATAAACGCTGCACGCCACACATTACGTCATAAACGCTGCGCAAAACGGCATAAACGCCGCACACTACCTCATAAACGCTGCACGCCACACATTGCGTCATAAACGCTGCACGCCGCACACTACCTCATAAACGCTGCACGCCACACATTGCGTCATAAACGCCGCACACTACCTCATAAACGCTGCACGCCACACATTGCGTCATAAACGCCGCACACTACCTCATAAACGCTGCACGCCACACATTACGTCATAAATGCCGCACGCCACACATTACGTCATAAACGCTGCGCACAACGGCATAAACGCCGCACACTACCTCATAAACGCTGCGCGCCACACATTACGTCATAAACGCTGCGCAAAACGGCATAAACGCCGTGCACTACCGCATAAACGCCACACATAACGGCATAAACGCTGCACGCCACATATTACGTCGTAAACGCTGCAAACTACGTCATAAACGCCACACATTACGGCATAAACGCTGCACGCCGTGCATTACACCATAAACGGCGTAACGCCATAACACTATGGCATAAACACTACAGTAAATGTGTGAGAGTCTGAACAGCGCCACTTTCAGGCTCTGAGACGTGAAGCGCTCACATTTATTAATGAAATCACAGCCTTATGAAGTTTAATAATCACATTAGGGCATGGGTGTCGGCACCATTGTATGTGGGACAAGATCCAGCCACTTTTTAAGACCAAAGATATTGGACCCACTCACTTTTATCATCTCTAATTCATCAGCACGTCTGTTTACCTACCCCTAACTGATAAACACTTATCAAACTTTTATCCGATTTCATATGGCAAAAGGCGGATTCGAACCTCGGCTCGATTTGCGCGAAAACTCAATGCGTCTTAACCCTACGCTGCTGCTGCTGCTGCAAAGAACTCTGTGTTTTCCGTAATTTTGTCTGCCTAACCAGACGTTTAGTAAACAAGGCAATGTATTTGTACTTAATGTAAATGGCAACTACTCCAGTAAAATTTTTCTGGGAGAGGACCCACCCACATTTTTTTTTGCTTCTGACGCCCATGCATCCCCAAAATGTAAGACCCTTAAAATTATCATTAAGATGCTTGTTAAGGTATTGAAGACTTTATGATCTAACATTTAAGAGAAAACACATTGTACTGTTCACACACATCTATCTGTCAAGCCCTGAGATGTGCATTTTAAATCGCTGAAATCGCACACGGAGATCAACGCATACAAGAACCGATGGCATTAGGCTTTGTGTAACACGTGACGTGCCATGTTTGTATGTGAACGAGAAATGTGAGCATTCTTCTAAACACCATCTCTTGTGTTGAACAGAAGAACATTACCCAGCTCATTCCTCTAACACTAGCAGTCCCATGAGTCACACGTGTATAAATTATTACCTGAATACACAGCCAACTTGCTCTATATCCCGATGAAATGTGGTTGACTACCCAAAATTGCTTTACAATGTTTAGCAGGTGACCAGCAGCCAATGGGCACACAGTCACACCCGCTCTTATTCTCTGTTGACCTGGACTCACTGATGGATTGGCACAATCATCTCCCTCTCGCTCCCACAGCACATCAGACACAGGCCGAGCCGGCCAATCCGGCAGCGCCATCTGCATTCTCCTTCCCGAAGAGGACGTGACTGAACACAACTGGACCTGAGCTGAGGACACCAGCTCTAGAGGAGCTCCACTGAGCCAAAGAGGGAAAGATGTAGAGTTTAGACTCACGTCTGGTCCACCGGCCACAGGTTAAACCAATCGCCAGCCTCGGCTGTTCAGATCACCTCAAAACGCCAACTCTCATCACAGAAGAGGAATAAAATCAGTTTCCGTTATCGCTACAGATCAGTGTGAAGTAATGACCAATGCACTTACGCTGCATTCACACAGGTGTCAGCGCTTCTCATTTACTTTGAATGGGTGACGTCAAGCGCTGCCAAACTGAATTATGGGTTCTGTTGTGTTGCGTTAGTGCCGTTACTCACGGCAGAAGCCCCAACGCAGGCGTCAGCCAATCAGATTGCCTATGCAAATAACCTAGCACAGATGTTAGCTAATTGCGTTTATGCAACACTGGAATAGTATGATTGGCCGCTGTCACCATGACAGTCGTGTCAGACACACACTCAGTCAGTCAGTCACACACACACAGGTTTCCTAATATAGTTAATAGTCTAATAAACCTGCCATTACTACGTTTGTTGGCTCTTTGGTGAATGTTTGTTCTTCTGTAAGTCACTTTAGATGAAACCTTGAGACGGAGACTCTCTGCAATGTCAACAGGTTTGAAAGCAAGTTCAATAATAGGATTTAAAAGAACATAAAAATAAAAAAAAAACTAAGTTAACATTAAAGTCAATGTGTGATTCCCACAGAAGCCTGAGATCTGAAAACATGGATAAGCGGGAGCAGAAAGAGGCACTTACTTCCCCCTCCAGGAGTGTTTGGTGGTGTAGAAACAGGCCAGGTCTTTGTTGTCTTTGAGGACGTTCATCTTCAGGCAGGGCCTGTGAAGAGAGACAGGAGGGTCAGCGTCTCACATTCATCTGATGCACTTCCTGCTCAAAGATGACAAAGGCATGGATCATATATAAGAGCTCATGGGCAAATCTGGAAACACTGAGCAGTTTCTTGAAGTATGACGAGGATGAAGAGACATCAATACAGACGTCACTCAAGACGCTCACAAATCCGTGTGGAAGCGTGATTTTAAAAGTTAAAGGGTTAGTTCACCCAAACATCTCGTGCCGTTCCAAACCCGTAAGACTTCTGTTCATCTTCAAAACACAAATGAGTTTGTTCATCCAATGAAAGTCCACACTAAATGTTCAAGCCTGTAACAGTAATAATAGGAATCAAGCGGTTTAACCCAATCAGAAGAGACACACGCTTTACCTGGTGACAGATGTCAGTGAGTGTTTTATTCACAGATGAACATAGAGCTCATCAGATATGATCAACAGAGGTTTAAATGTGCTTGACTTATGAACAAATTATTGAGAGCATAAAAATATCTTCATTTGATCTGATGATCCTGCGCACCACAAACACACCGAACACAACCAGCGCTCCGACCAGCACACCTCACACCCAATCTGATGTCTGCTGGCCATGGGAAACACTGGGGCATTATGGGTAATTCTGACACGAGTGGAAACACGGATGTAAAATTAAGTTAAGAGCTTCAATAATGGAAATTACTTTGTGCCAGTAAGTTATGAGTTTCACTCCGGAATTAAATATAACAACATTTATATTGCATTCAGAGAAAAAAAATACATGCAAACTTTTCAACATGAAAAAAAGGAAAAAGACAAAGGTAGAGGAGAGAAGGAAAGGAAAGGGAGAGGAGGGTAAAGAGGTGTTGATCCGTCTCTGTCAGCATTCTGCACACCGCTGAACACGGCCGACTGCATCCTTCCTTCCTTCCTCCGGTCCAGCACTGAACTACAGGAGCTCAGACGCCACCTGACCCACTGTATATGAGCCAGTCATTCACACTGGACACTAACCGGGGCTTCGGGCTGAACACTGCTAACACAGGGTCAAATTTAAGCTTGGGTTAATGTAATCCTGGGTTATCTGGTCCCATTGTCTTCATACTGTTAGTCTTGACTTATACAGATTCTACACTGTACTTTGATCATCTCTGAGCTAAGAATCTAATTTGCATATTTGGTAAATTAAATGCATTAAATTTGCCTTAAAATTATAAAAAAAAAAAAAAAAAAAAGAAAGACTACTCTTTTCACCATTACAGTGAGTGAATGTATTCTATTCTGTACACCAACTCTGATCTAGAGATATGAAAATATAATAAGATCTTTCCAAAATGACTAAAGTTTAAATGTCTAAACCAATTAACAAGATCAACTGATTGAGAAATACACTATTACCATAAGTATTGTGCCGCCCCTCCAAATCCCTGAGTTCAGGTGTTCAATCCCTTCATGGCCACAGGTGTATAAATCAAGCACTAGGCATGCAGACGCTTCTACACACATTTGTGAAAGAATGGGTCGCTCTCAGGAGCTCAGTGAACTCAGGCGTGGGACCGTGATAGGTTGCCACCTGTGCAATAAGTCCATTCCTGACATTTCCTCACTACTAAATATTCCACGCTCAACTGTTAGTGGGATTATAACAAAGTGGAAGCGATTGGGAACAACAGCAACTCAGCCATGAAGTGATAGGCCACGTAAAATCACAGAGCGGGGTCAGCGCATGCTGAGGGTCACAGTGCGCAGAAGTCACCAACTTTCTGCAGAGTCAATAGCTCCAGACCTCCAAACTTCTGTGGCCTTCAGATGAGCTCAAGAACAGTGTGGAGAGAGCTTCATGGAATGGGTTTCCATGGCGAGCAGCTCATCCAAGCCTTACATCACCAAGTGCAATGCAAAGCGTGGGATGCAGTGGTGTAAAGCACGCCGCCACTGGACTCTAGAGCAGTGGAGACGTGTTCTCTGGAGTGACCAATCACGCTTCTCTGTCTGACAATCCCATGAACGAGTCTGGGTTTGGCGGTTGCCAGGAGAACGGGACTTGCCTGACTGCATTGTGCCACATGTAAAGTTTGGTGGAGGGGGGATTATGGGGTGGGGCTTTTTCAGGGGTTGGGCTTGGCCCCTTAGTTCCAGTGAAAGGAACTCTTAATGCTTCAGCAGACCAGAATTTCATGCTCCCAACTTTGTGGGAACAGTTTGGGGACGGCCCCTTCCTGTCCCAACATGACTGCGCTCCAGTGCACAAAGCGTCGGTCCATAAAGACATGGATGAGCGAGTTTGGTGTGGAGGAACTTGACTGGCCTGCACAGAGTCCTGACCTCATCCCGATAGAACACCTTTGGGATGAATTAGAGCGGAGACTGCGAGCCAGGCCTTCTCGTCAAACATCAGTGCCTGACCTCACAAATGCGCTTCTAGAAGAATGGTCCAAAATCCCCATAAACACACTCCTAAACCTTGTGGAAAGCCTTCCCAGGCCAACTCCATATTAAACCCTACGGATTAAGAATGGGATGGCATTAAAGTTCATGTGCATGTAAAGGCAGGCGTCCCAAAACTTTAGGCAATATAGTGTAGCTTTATTTAAAAATGGTGTGCTTATTAATGCAATAAAAAATATTTTGAAAAAAATGCTTTTCCCTGGAGAGTCTCCTGGATTAATTGAGAATGTAAATTGTGATGGATTACAGGAAGCGTTGGAGGAAGATGCAGGATCTCAGTGTGTGCAACAGGACAACCAAAGCCAAATGAGCTGACAACGAACATGAAGTAATGAACGATAAACCACTGATCGGACAGACCAAACACTGCTGGCCATCCGTGGCAGAAAGTGTGTGATCCTGCTAGTGTACTGTATGTCTAATGGAATTACAGCACTCGGATGCGATGCATTAATAGCTTAAGTATTTTTTTTTTTTAAATCCAGTGCCAATTCCAGGATGAGATCACATGATCAATCCCAACAGCTCTTAGCACGGATCAATACAAGCGGTTTAAAAACGGCACAGAAACACACACAATCTTTAAGTGTCGCACTGAAGCACTACAGAGATACAGAAAACACAGCGAGTGTGAGTGTGTGTCGCCTCTGTCCTGTACGGTGGAGAGTTTCGGCCAAACTGCAGAAAAGGATCCTTTTTCACATAATATTCACATAAAATTCACATACCCAATGCAGAAAGCAATGAGGATCTGATGAATCTGTACGGTCTCTGCAGGCTCAATAAAACATTCACACTAACCTTACACTGCTCACGGCACGTGAATGCACACTCAGAGTTTAACATGGAAAAATAAATCAATACAAATCTGACAAAACAATAGATCATTTTGATGCCTGATATGCAGCAAAAAAAAGAAATTAAAAAAATAAACAGCGGAAGAGCTTGACCCCGGGGTTTCTGGGGCAGCAGAATATTGCTATTGGGCTTTATTTACTTAGTTTTAATTAATTGTTTATTAAACTTGGACAACGAAGAGTTCATGAATCTACAGAGCTCAGTTTCATAATATACATATACATCACACCTAACGTTTAAAAATATACGTTGCATATATTAATAATAATAATACAACTACAAGAAAGTTCCACTATGATAAATAATATTACATAGCTAGAAGGATAAACAGGTTAAGAGTGGACGGCGGTGAGTGGACGGTAGTTAACAGGTTAAGAGTGGGTGGCGGTTAACAGGTTAAGAGTGGACGGCGGTTAACAGGTTAAGAGTGGACGGCGGTTAACAGGTTAAGAGTGGACGGCGGTTAACAGGTTAAGAGTGGACGGCGGTGAGTGGACGGTAGTTAACAAGTTAAGAGTGGGTGGCGGTGAGTGGATAGTAGTTAACAGGTTGAGTGGACGCCGGTGAGTGGACGGTAGTTAACAGGTTAAGAGTGGACGGCGGTTAACAGGTTAAGAGTGGACTGTGGTTAACAGGTTAAGAGTGGACTGTGGTGAATGGACGGTAGTTAACAGGTTAAGAGTGGACGGCGGTTAACAGTGGACGTAGTTAACAGGTTAAGAGTGAACGGCGTGAGTGGACGGTAGTTAACAGGTTAAGAGTAGATGGCAGTTAACAGGTTAAGAGTGGACGGCGGTGAGTGGATGGTAGTTAACAGGTTAAGAGTGGACGGCGGTTAACAGGTTAAGAGTGGAGGGCGTGAGTGGACGGTAGTTAACAGGTTAAGAGTGGACGGCGGTGAGTGGATGGTAGTTAACAGGTTAAGAGTGGACGGCGGTGAGTGGACGGCGGTGAGTGGACGGTAGTTAACAAGTTAAGAGTGGGTGGCGGTGAGTGTATGGTAGTTAACAGGTTAAGAGCTCGCTTTGACTTTGACTGTAACCGCGGCAACGCGACTCCGCCAAGTGGCGCGTTAGAGGAAATTACTCAGAGCAGCAACAATCACGTGATCTCTGTCTCGGAGGATGAAGTTCGGAGAGCACTCTGCCGTGTGGACGCCAGGAAAGCTGCTGGGCGGATGGTATTTCAGGTCGTGTTCTGTGGTCCTGTGCTGATCAGCTCACCGGGTTGTTTACATCTATCTTTAATGAGTCCTCACACATCTGTGGTCCCCACCTCCTTCAAAAAATCCACCATCATCCCTGTCCCTAAGAACAGTAAACCCTCTTGCCTAAATGACTATCGTCCAGTGGCTCTCACGCCTATAGTCATGAAGGTCTTTGAGAGACTCATTAAAAACACCATTTGCGCCTTCATTCCTGACACTTTGGACCCTCTTCAGTTTGCCTATCGTCCCAATAGATCGACTGAAGATGCCATCTCTCATGTCCTCCACTCCTCCTCACTCACATCGACAGCAAAAAGTGGAACTACGTAAGACTGCTATTTATTGACTATAGCTCAGCCTTTAACACCATAGTTCCCACCAAGCTAACCTCCAAACTCCTGGATCTCGGCCTGAATCCTTCTCTCTGCCACTGGATTGAGGACTTCCTCACTGGCAGGCCTCAGGTGGTGAGAATAGGCCAGTCCACCTCCACCTCCATCACCCTGAGTGTGGGAGCTCCACAGGGCTGTGTCCTGAGCCCCCTGCTCTACTCTCTCTACACGCATGACTGTTTGTCCACACACAGCTCCACCTCTATCATCAAATTTGCTGATGATACTGTTGTCCTGGGCCTCATTTCCAACAACAATGAGACGGCATACTTGGACGAGGTGGAGCATCTAACATCATGGTGCCAGGACAACTGTCTCTCTCTGAATGTTGGCAAGACCAAAGAAATGATTGTGGACTTCAGGAAGAGACAGCAACGGACATACTCCCCCTCATGATCAGCGGGTCACCAGTAGAGAGAGTGAGCAGCTTCAAGTACCTGGGAGTAAACATCTCAGAGGACCTGACCTGGACTGCTCACATTCAGACACAGGTGAAAAAGCCAGGCAAAGACTGTACCACCTGCGCCAGCTGAGGAAATTCAGGGTTTCACCAGCTATCCTGAAAACTTTCTATTTAGGGGCGATAGAAAGTGTTTTAACTCAGTGCATCACAGCGTGGTATGGGAACAGCACCAGTCATGACCGCAAAGCCCTGCAAAGAGTAGTGTGCTTATCCGAGCGTATCTCAGGGTCAGCTCTCCCGCCTCTGCAGGACGCCTACACCAAACGCTGCAAAGGTAGAGCTACTAAGATCATCAAGGACTCTAATCACCCTGCAAACCCTCATTTCACGCTGCTGCCATCTGGTAAGCGCTTCAAGCCTGATGGCCAAAACTGAGAGACTCAGGAGGAGCTTCTTCCCCAGGCCATCAGACTCCTGAACTCAGTCACTTAACATCACGTGACTTCACGTCAGGATAAACATCGATACACTGACATTGCACTGCACTTTCTGTTCTCGTTGTTACTGTGTAACAACCTGTCATAAACCTGTTTGCACATTATACTCTTATACATTTGTTAACCACATATTTATAAGTCTACAGTTTACTCACTGCAAAGTCTACTTCAATTATTTTATTCCGCTTTATCCTTATTTGTTACCTTTTTTCTCTTTGACTTGATTATTTATAATTCTACAGATATAGACATATATATATATATATATATATAGAGAGTACTTTTTTATATCCTATTTCTATTATAATTTCTTCCTTGTGTTTTTAACTGTGAATTTGCACTGTCCATGGAGCGGACCTGTTTACATTTCACTGCCGGTTGTATATTCTGTATATAACTGTGTATGTGACAAATAAAACTCTTGAATCTTGAATCTTGAAAGAGTGGACGCCGTGAGTGGATGGTAGTTAACAGGTTAAGAGTGGACGGCGGTTAACAGGTTAAGAGTGGACGGCGGTTAACAGGTTAAGAGTGGACGGCGGTTAACAGGTTAAGAGTGGACGGCGTTAGCAGGTTAAGAGTGGACGGTTAGCAGGTTAAGAGTGGACGGCGGTTAACAGGTTAAGAGTGGACGGCGGTTAACAGGTTAAGAGTGGACGGCGGTTAACAGGTTAAGAGTGGACTGTAGTTAACAGGTTAAGAGTGGACGGCAGTTAACAGGTTAAGAGTGGACGGCGGTTAGCAGGTTAAGAGTGGACGGCGGTTAACAGGTTAAGAGTGGACGGCGGTTAACAGATTAAGAGTGGAGGGCGGTGAGTGGACGGTGGTTAACAGGTTAAGAGTGGACGGCGGTTAACAGGTTAAGAGTGGACGTAGTTAAAAGGTTAAGAGTGGACGGCGGTTAACAGGTTAAGAGTGGACGGCGGTTAACAGGTTAAGAGTGGACGGTAGTTAACAGGTTAGAGTGGACGGCAGTTAACAGGTTAAGAGTGGAGGGCGGTGAGTGGACGGTAGTTAACAGGTTAAGAGTGGAGGGCGGTGAGTGGACGGCGGTTAACAGGTTAAGAGTGGACGGCGGTTAACA
>CM031966.1:2515655-2518155 GCA_018749465.1 Paracanthobrama guichenoti | reverse complement strand
AGTTCATATGCCAAAGGAATCATATTCAACATAACCCTAGCCCTGTCTTTGCTAATCTTCAGTAAAATATTTAGACTGATTTTACCTTCTTAATATTAATAATCCGTTTCTGCAGTAATTGAGATCATTTAAAGGGCCTGTTGGAAAGACATTTTCACGCGAATCAATAAGTTCACCTTTAATAATCAGTCTTCTAATAATAGTCTTCTCTCTTATTTGATTATGATGAGTTTAGTGTTATGGCAAATATCATAACTCACACTGTATTATTATTCGTATAGATTTATTTGATTTGTGCAATCTTGTTTCCTAAATGTATAAAGTAATTTGCTTTAAAAATATAAGGAAATGTCCTAGTATGAAAAATGAAAGATTCAATCAATTAATCCTTGTACAGTATGATCACTTAAAGTGACAGTGTCAGTAAATATAAACTGTAACTATGCTAAAGTAAAGCGTGTTCCTGCTTAGAAAACCAACACATGTGGTGAAATAAACACACATGGTCTTTCTACTAGGCCTGTCAAATGAAAACATCTGGCTCCAGATCCTCAGTAACTGTAAGAAGAAGGGTCATGTGATCCGCCCCAACCTGACCGAACTCAGTTATGAGTTTTGTGTGATATCAGCAGATCATGAGTGGATATAGTTCAGGACTCACCGAGACTGAAGGTACAGCGGGAACATCCTGCCGTCTGCGTCGGCTCCACACCAGTAGTGATGGACAGGGAAGCGTCACGTTATGAAGCATCTGATCTCGAGCATGTGCTGCCCCTTACACTAATGCAGTTAGTGAGTGACCAGTGCACAAAACACACATTGACCACAGTCTCGACCCATGGATGTGAAGCGCTGTGAACTTTATTAGCTTCACATGGAGTCGATGGGACAGTGGATCTAGTCTGACCTCATTTTACACTGCAGACGTCACAAATAAACTGAAGGCTTTGTAACGTTTACAGGATAAATGTAGGCTACACTTACAGTAAGCTTCTTTTTCTTAAAGGGGATCTATTATACTCCTATTCACAAGATGTATTTAAGCCCCCAGAAAGTCCCCAGAATATGTCTGTGACATTTCAGCTCAAAACACCCCCAGATCATTTATTATAGCTTGTCAAATTTGCCCTATTTGGGTGTGAGCAAAAACAAAAGAGGGCGGTACCTTTACAGCTCGTGCTTCAGATACTCAACAACAACAAAACTGGAGAATCTCACACAGTGAAAATGTCAAAAACTGCCAGTAGTGAGTTCAGCCATAGATCCAGAGGCGGATACTGATGATGGAGACACTCAGGAAGAAGTTACAACTTTTAGAACGCAACTGAGCGTCACTGGAACTGAAACTGTGCGTCACTGGAACTGGGCGTCACTGGAACTAGAACTGGACATCACTGGAACTGAAACTGGGCGTCACTGGAACTGGGCGTCACTGGAACTGGGCGTCACTGGAACTGGGCGTCACTGGAACTGGAACTGGGCGTCATTGGAACTGGGCATCGCTGGAACTGGGTGTCACTGGAACTGGAACTGGGCATCGCTGGAACTAGAACTGGACATTACTGGAACTGAAACTGGGCGTCACTGGAACTGGGCGTCACTGGAACTGGGCATCGCTGGACCTGGGCATCACTGGAACTGGGCATCACTGGAACTGGGCATCACTGGAACTGGGCGTCACTGGAACTGGGCATCGCTGGAACTGAAACTGGGTGTCACTGGAACTGGGCATCGCTGGAACTAGAACTGGGCGTCACTGGAACTGGGCATCGCTGGAACTGAAACTGGGTGTCACTGGAACTGGGCATCGCTGGAACTAGAACTGGGCGTCACTGGAACTGGGCATTGCTGGAACTAGAACTGGACGTCACTGGAACTGGGCATCGCTGGAACTAGAACTGGACATCACTGGAACTGGAACTGGGCATCACTGGAACTGGGCATCACTTGAACTGGAACTGGGCATCACTTGAACAGGAACTGGAACTGGGCATCACTTGATCTGGGGTCACTGGAACTGGGCGTCACTGGAACTGGACATCACTGGAACTGGACGTCACTGGAACTGGATGTTACTGAAACTGAAGGTCACTGGGCGTCACTGAAACTGGACATCACTGGAACTGGACGTCACTGGAACTGGCTGTTACTGGAACTGAAGGTCACTGGACGTCACTGGAACTGGATGTCACTGGAACTGGATGTTACTGGAATTGGACGTTACTGGAACTGGGCGTCACTGGAACGGGAACTGGGCATTACTGGAACTGGGCTTCACTGGAACAGGAACTGGGCGTTACTGGAACGGGAACTGGGCATTATTGGAACTGGAACTGGACATCACTGGAACTGGAATTGGGCGTCACTGTAACGGGAACTGGGCATTACTGGAACTGGAATTGGGTGTCACTGGAATGGGAACTGGACATTACTGGAACTGGGCATCACTGGAACAGGAACTGGAACGGGCTTTCATCAGAGTGGGGGAAAATCTGGAACT
>CM031966.1:2498155-2513155 GCA_018749465.1 Paracanthobrama guichenoti | reverse complement strand
ACTATAATGATAACTATATTATACTTAATTAGAAGCGCTGTCTCTTTAAACAGCTCTGGAGCTCTTTAGAGCAGGATGGATTCTGATTGGCTGTCAGTGTAGTTGAGCTGTGAACTCTGATATACTTTAAGAATGATTTGTAGAACTTATGGTCGTTATAGTTCTCGTCGTTGGTGTGAACTGTGTTCAAATGCTTATTCTGCATAACTACATACTCATATACTTTAAATAACATCTGAATTTTAGATGCATTATTATTCAACATGTTATTTACTATTGAGATTGGGATCTTTTTGGTTGCGAGTCATTGAATAGTAAGTACTAGTACTTGTGTTCTCTAAACTGGTCAAGTTTAACTAAATACTACTCACAAATGGAGTAAATGTATATGTAGGTACTAATATGTAATGGTTAAGCACTATTGAGTACTAGTGTTATACTATTAAGTACAAGCAACTAAAATAAACAATTAGTTAAAAATGTTAAAAGTGCTCGCCATACAGTGTGATTCTAAATTACAGAGTAAAGTGTTTTATGCCACATGTTTGTCATTTGCTGATCACAGGTTAAAGTTTCACACCATCTTTATTGTCAGAGGTCAAGGCCACAGTCTGAGATATGAACACGCCTCACAGACGTCACGGGGGTGAGAAGAGCATGTGTGCTTGTGACACAGGTAAGGGACATTATTACAAAAACATTTTAGGTATTTTGTTTCATGCTATGTGAGATTCTTGCTCGGTTCTGTGTAAATAGCCATGATTTAAAACATTGTTTCAGTCCACAGAACCGAATCTATAATGAGAAATGTCCCAAACACTCCAGAATATTTCTGATTCATTCTGTCATTTTAGGAGCACAATCTCATCTCTACTCTGCTGTGGATATGGACAGTTGATTTTTCACCCAACAATGAAATCCTTCAACCGTTGGACACGTGACCAAAAGCAAAGCCTCCGTTTGTAACCGGCACACTGTATGTAGACGGTGCTAAATCTTATCCATATGATCCATATGCTGATCTGGTATCATACAACAGGAAACACAGTGTTGAATATAAAGGGTACTACTGTGAATATCTCAGTCTTTACTGCCACTTCTGAACAATGTATGCACCCTTGATGACCTCTCTCTCTCTTAGACACACTATGTGTATATTAGGGGTTTAACAGTTCTCGGTAAAGAATCGAGCCGTACGGTTCTCCACCCACGGTTTGGCATGCACCGCGGGTCATCTCAGATCTGAGGACGCATCTATAACATGGTCTGTTGAAAATAACGTGTAAAACAGACAGACAGAGTTCGGCTAATGTGTGTTTCTGTTGATGGATACGTATTCTGGCTTCCCAATACATTACAACAGCGATGATCAAAGAGCGTGGACAAAACAGTCCCTCGTGTGCGAGTGCGTCTGCTCGGACATGACCGATCATTACACCGTCATCACCGGGTGTTGATAGCGTGTGTGTGTGTGCACACTCATCTGAAAGGCCCGTCGCAGATAGCGTGCAAATATTGAGTTCTCTTTCAAGTCTTGCGCTTGAACAGACAAATTCAAACAAAAATATGTCAACATGACTGTCTTGGCAAGTGTCCTAGCAAACACAGTAGGTTATGTCTTCAGTAAAGCGTAAACAGGCGAGTAAGATGTGTGTTCATGTGTAGCGTGTGTTGGATCTGTGTGTTCATGTGTAGCGTGAGCTGGATCTGTGTGTTCATGTGTAGCGTGTGCTGGATCTGTGTGTTCATGTGTAGCGTGTGCTGGATCTGTGCGTTCATGTGTAGCGTGTGCTGGATCTCTGCGTTCATGTGTAGCGTGAGCTGGATCTGTGCGTTCATGTGTAGCGTGAGCTGGATCTGTGCGTTCATGTGTAGCGTGTGCTGGATCTCTGCGTTCATGTGTAGCGTGAGCTGGATCTGTGCGTTCATGTGTAGCGTGTGCTGGATCTGGGGATTCATGTGTAGCGTGAGCTGGATCTGTGCGTTCATGTGTAGCGTGTGCTGGATCTGTGCGTTCATGTGTAGCGTGAGCTGGATCTGTGCGTTCATGTGTAGCGTGAGCTGGATCTGTGCGTTCATGTGTAGCGTGTGCTGGATCTCTGCGTTCATGTATAGCGTGAGCTGGATCTGTGCGTTCATGTGTAGCGTGTGCTGGATCTGTGGATTCATGTGTAGCGTGAGCTGGATCTGTGCGTTCATGTGTAGCGTGTGCTGGATCTGTGCGTTCATGTGTAGCGTGTGCTGGATCTGTGCGTTCATGTGTAGCGTGTGCTGGATCTGTGCGTTCATGTGTAGCGTGAGCTGGATCTGTGCGTTCATGTGTAGCGTGTGCTGGATCTGTGCGTTCATGTGTAGCGTGAGCTGGATCTGTGCGTTCATGTGTAGCGTGAGCTGGATCTGTGCGTTCATGTGTAGCGTGTGCTGGATCTCTGCGTTCATGTGTAGCGTGAGCTGGATCTGTGCGTTCATGTGTAGCGTGTGCTGGATCTCTGCGTTCATGTGTAGCGTGAGCTGGATCTGTGCGCTCATGTGTAGCGTGAGCTGGATCTGTGCGTTCATGTGTAGCGTGTGCTGGATCTCTGCGTTCATGTGTAGCGTGAGCTGGATCTGTGCGTTCATGTGTAGCGTGTGTTGGATCTGTGCGTTCATGTGTAGTGTGTGCTGGATCTGTGCGTTCATGTGTAGCGTGAGCTGGATCTGTGTGTTCATGTGTAGCGTGAGCTGGATCTGTGTGTTCATGTGTAGCGTGTGCTGGATCTGTGTGTTCATGTGTAGCGTGTGCTGGATCTGTGCGTTCATGTGTAGCGTGTGCTGATCTGTGTGTTCATGTCCTAAAGGGACAGAAGCCTTTTCCTGCTGTCTGTGTTTTTAATGTTCATCAAACAACTCACTGCTCTCAACTGAATAGCTTTGTAACTTCAATAATAATTAATCTTTATTTAATTTATATAGTAAAGATTATAATATGCATTGTTATTTTATATTTGATTAATTTATTCATATACTTTATTACTTTATTTCTGTACCTGAAGACCACTGACACTGAAAAACCTGTTTATTTTATATGCATCTTTGCTCTATTGTATGTATTTGTCCTGTTGCTTTTAGTTTATTTGTTCTTATTTTGTTTATTTTTATTTGACAAATGTCCTAATTTCCCTGAACATAGCACATACCGAACCGTACCGAAACCGTGACTCTAAAACTGTGATAAAAACCAAACCGCAAGCAATTTGAACCGTTACCCCCCTATATACATAACAAATGCAGCCTTGGTGAGCGGAAGAGACCTCTTTTAAAAACATCTTACCGATCTAAAACTTATGAAGGGTATCCTGAAGGCATTGTAGTACAAAATGACATGTTAGATTGATTAGGACATGGAGCAGAATCACAGAGTGACATTCAGTTATTGTGCCTATTTCTTTCATTTTCACTTTACTTGCTTTGCAACCCAAATTTGTGCAAAAATACAACACAAATATCAAACAGTTACAAGAGATTAAGGTCAACAGCTGGCCAGCAGCTAATTAATCAGAGAACCTGTGATACCCGAGTCTCCTCATCAGGAACCCACAGGTGTACTCTATGAGTCTGATGTCTCTCCTCGGCATGTTTCTCCTCCATATGTTGATGCTGGCTGGTGATATGTCCCCTTCATACATCAAGTTATACAAGTTTGTGGAGGTGGTGAACATGAGCTGGTTCAGGGCCGAAGGAGATACAGGGACTCCGAGGAAGGAGTGTATCTTCTCGGATGTGTCTTGAGGATAATTTACAACATCCTCAAACCTGACTTGAAGATAGGACTCTTCAGATAAGTTGGATGTGACTCTGAGGACAGCGGCTGTGTGAGCGAGCCACAGATGGGCCAGCAACAGCACAGGATTGGTCTCTGAGCGGGACACGAGGTGCCACAGCGCTCTGAACTCGGCTGCGAATGCGGTAGGACACCCGTCACTAACCGTATCTTGTTTGAAAATGAGGGCTAGATGCTGAGGAATGTTCTTGAGCGAGTAAAGGCTGGGTTTGCTATTATACAGCATTAGATAAACCCACGCACGAGGGTCCCTGACAACGTAGATGGCCCTCAGAGACGGGCCGATAACCTCTTGGAGAAAGGGCAGCTTTAGAGCCCAGCTGCCGCTGCACAGGTTCAGGACCACACGGGCGTTAGGATAGTCCACCATGTGTCTCCTCAGCTCTCTCACGTACTCCACATCCCTGTCAACTCGCACACGTCCTTTCATTTCAGCCTTGGACTCTCGTCTCCTCAGTCTCTTCCTCTTGTCCTGGGAGAGACTGACTCTTTGGGCCGGTTTCATGTGGCTGGTGTCATGGAGGGGGATATTTTGCAGGAATAAGTGAGTGTTGTGGACCAGTGAATGCAGCCAGCCCTGAATCATTTTAAAACGCCCATACCGGGCTTCTGAGCGTGTCCATTCACAAGCATCTACTAAAGAGTCAAACTCAAACTCTGTTTCAGGAATATCTAAGTGTTCTGTCGGGATGCGTAGGTAGACAAAGTCTGTATTGTTGTAGAAAAGGTGCTTAAGGATGTCTGCCCCGGAGCCAGGCAGGGATGTGATCACTACAGTCGGGAGAGGGAGCTGATGCTGGTCATAAAGTGTCATGTGTTTGCTGAGCTCCGGGTCTGTGGCGGATCCGCGCCACTTTACCCCGCACAGGAGCTGATCGCAGCTGTTCGAAACGAACAGGAGCTCGGTCAGCCACAGCATTAGGACAGAAAGCAAAGCGTAACGCATCAGTCTGCTAAAGCAAATGTAAAACTTGCGCTGTAGGGTCAAGAAAACAATCGCAACACAAAGTATTACCCCAGCTGCAACATTTACCGTAACCCCAAAGTCAAACAGATGATTGTGTAACTTGGTCTGTTCGGGAACAAGCTGCGTCCCCAAGCCAAACCGCACTATCTGATGTCTGTCTTCCACCTTAGCGTAACCCCCAAAGCCCAGATAGCTCGAACGTGCCCCGATGTCTTTGTGATTGGTCACTATCGAAACTATTTTCTCAGTATTATTGATGACGAGAGAAAGTTTGAGCCCGTTCTTACCGCTTTCAATGAACCTACAATCGGACACTTTCACGTAAGGCCCGTGCATCACATACGCCATTCTCCTGACTGAATCTGGGAAAGGAAAGGTGACATTGATAAACTGTGTCCACCTCTTTTTAAACTCTGCTTCCTGCTCAGCCTCCTGTATCTGAGTATCAGGACTGTGTCCCTGACTGTCAAACCAGAACATTTTGTAATGAGCATCCCAGACGTCCATCAACGCCCCATTGTACCTGTTTGTGAAACTATGGGGCACATACTTAAAGTCAATATCCAGGTTGTGAAAGAACGCACTGACCATGTTCACTGGCGAGTCGTCTCTTTTCTCAACATGGTCAACCACCAGGAGAGTCTGCGAGTTGAGGAGAAGCAGGGCTCGGTACACACTCTTCAGTCTCATGGCTGAGGAATACGCCGCAGCCGCTTCCCCACTCACAAACAGAGTGTCTCCGTGGGCAGAAGCAGCGATCAGCTCTCCTGCCGAGTCCCCGACCCCTTCGTCTGTCCAGCGCAGCCACTTGGCACATTCGCCAAGCTGTCCTTCCCAAGGGACATTACACTGGCTGGTCGGGGAAGGGCTGAACACTAACACATTGTTTAAGAAGCTGTATTTGGGGCCGTACAAAGCCTCGGAAACAAAAACTTGTCCATTTGGGGCAAAAGTGAATGAGTTTTGGTCGGGGTGCTCGTGACCAGGGTTGAAGCTGCTCCAACCGCTCACCCATGAGTAAGGCTTAGCATGGACAATGTCAAACACTGCCCGACCACCCAGCTTTCCCGATTTAAATGAGACAAAGGTGTTGCCCTGAGCAACAGATAAACCAGCCCCGTACGTCACCACACCCCAGTTTGAGAATATGTGCATCCTGGCCTTATTGTACCCGTAAGGGGGCTGAGGTGTAAGCTCTGCATTATACCAGATGAGCTCTGTGTGAAGCGTTGTCCAGCGCTGGGCCAACGACTGACCCATGGGACCATCCTTAGGCCTGTGCTTCCTAATCTGCTGTGCTAGCCAATTCCCTGACCCGTTTTTGATCACAAACGTATCTAAAAACACTAACTGGCTCTCTGGTCCGTAGAACCAGTTATAGTTGGAGTCCCCGATGCCAACCGTTCTCTGGAACCCTGGAAGCAAAGTGGCGTAATAAAACCAGAAGTGTGTGCGCAGCCAGTTGTTCTGCGTGTTGTCTATGTTGAAGTGGCGCTGCGCCAGGAAAACATACTGTGTGATTGACTTCGCTGTGTAGCTCCCGTATGCAACTCCCTCATCCAGAGAGCCGTCTACAACATGATTCAACAGAAACATCGTCTTCTCCATGTAATTTACAGATACCTGTTTCCAAGCCATGGACTCGGCGACGTCATGTGCGCCCACAACTAGTGCTCCAGTCAGAATAGCCACAATATTAGTGGTTTGGTGGTTCTGAAGGAACTGTTTCCCCCAGCCCCTGTACTTCGATGTCTCGTACAGCTCTCTGGTTTGAGCACAAATCTTCTTCAAGTACAGGTCTCGCCGCTGCTGGTCCAGCAACGAGTGGATGAAGTCAAAAGCAGTAGCAAATCCAGTGAGCGAATGAGCCATTGGAACTTCATCATTGGGTGCGCTGGTGACTTTCCAGTCCGGATATTCCGACATTCGGTCCATAAACTTAATCAGGAAGTGCATGGCGGCCGTGTCCTCAGGATACAATAAACAGTACAGGGCCAGAGGTGGGAGGTTGTTTCCATAAATCTCGTTCCATTTGCTGGCGAACTCCTCATGCTTTGTGGGTGGCATGTAGAGCGGGCCAGTGGAGAGCATGGTCAACACAGCTGTCCGGATGACTTTAAAAATGTGGCTATGAGTTGTAGTTGACCTTTGTCTCAACAGTGGTATATCGTCTTGGTTAAAGTACAAGTTAGGATGAAGATTAGAGGCTTGGAGTTTGCGTAGCTCCGCTGGGCCGTTCTCAGTGAGCTGGAACTCTCCAAAGTCACTAAAAATATCTTTTCCTGAGGCATTAAAGACTCCAGAGAATGAAGGTCCCACTGCTAGAAATAGGCACGCTACAAATGTAGGCCACCCTATGGACCTCCAAGCCACCGTCCTCAACATGTTTCCTTTCGTCCTTTTATTGGTAGCTCTAGCGCTCCTTCCCCCCCGGATGGATCTGGGTAGGCTCTCCCCACGGCTCATTCACAGGGGATTTCTTCATGGCTCACATATATGACAGCGGCTTGTTATTGACTGCCTTTTCTTCGGCCTCCACAGTCTGATACGCTGTTGAAAAATAGAAACAAAATATGAGTGAAATTCTTGCAACTCAGGATATTAAAGGGGTTATGACAGCGGTGGGTGATATGACCAAAATCCTGTATTGTTTATTTCACTATAACTATATAATTAGTGTTAATAATAATTATACCAGTGTCATTTCACAATTCTCCACCAATCACAGCAAAAACAACACTACACTAACCAAAACACTAAGTCCTCAAACAATTATTGAAGAATATAGTCAGTAATAAAACAACAGAAGCAAATAACAAACAATATGATGAATAAATTCAATAGAACAAAGATACAAAATTGCATGCAGGTAAGAAATGCTACAGAAATTGAATAAAGTAATGAAACATCAAATAAAAGCTGCAGGATCTTCTCTGTACAGTGAGTTATTTGACCGCTCATGGCAATGGAAACCCATGTCTCTCCTTCAGAAGGATCAGTATTAGGAAAGAGCGGCTGAGGCATATGGTAATGAAGTACCTGATCACATCAGGGGAGGATTGTGTGTGTTCAGCACATCTCAGCACAGACTCAACCATGAAGAAGGCCTTGCAAATAAACGTCAAATAAGTGACAGCAAAGCCCCGGTTTCCTTCTAATGTTTCATCCCAATCTGCTGATGTATTATTTATGGCTCTGAGTCAGAATGTGCTGGCTTCGTGTGATGTTTGAGTTTGTTTCGGATGTATAATGCTTCGACAGGCTGTAGTGTTTGTGCTTCTGAGATGATCAAGGGCAGTTTATTTATAGCTGTATTTGACCAGTTGCAATTATTCACCATCGTAAGTTAAAAATGAACAAAGTCTTTCAGGATTTCCTGTCACAGCTTCCTCTTCCTTACCAAATGTTGAGTCCCTAAAGTGGTGAAGGTGCTGACTGTGGATAGATGTGCAAACATGAGAGGTTAGCTGCCCGCCGTCAGTACAGACGCCCGATGACTGACTGACTCTCTCAGGGTTGGGTTTGGTCTCATTGTCAGGAAATGGCACACCGTCTCTTCTCTCTGGTCTCAGCTCTTCCTCTCTACCAAACCACAGCTCAGTATCAGTGTCTCTCTGCCTTTCATTCATCTCTCAGGTAATATTCCACATGCATGCCGGCTACAGTTAATCACACATGTATAATTCATTACTTTATGTACTTTTAATATACCCTTAAATGAATAACATCACACTCATAGCAGTGCAGTATGGCTGTATATCAGCACGGCTATGAGTGTGTTATTGAGTTTATACAACAGTTCGACGGCACAAGAGTGTGTGAATAAATCAGAAACAACAACAGTGTGTTAAAACGCTCTTGTGCAGAACTACTTCCTTCCGCCGGATTCCCATCTGAAGTCGAGCTCAAGCCTCCGTCACTGATTCAGAAACATCACTTTAGAGTAACGGAGGAACACGGAGTCGCTTCAGTGGAGATTACTGTGTTATGAGTATAATTATGAGAGAGAGATCCACTAAACCAGTGTATTACCTGCATCTGAGACAGCGTTCATTCTTCAGCTCATGTCCATTATATTATATCCATTATTAAAATCAGTTTGAGCGTCCGCTGAGGAAAGCCATATCTTTGTGTTTGTCCTTTTAAAAGATGGACCGCACTAAAACAACTTCCCTGTTTCCACCAGGCACTCATAAAGACCGTCTCTGCCGCATCTAATGGTGTAATAATGAACCTGAAGTCACCATATCACAATCACCGACGGACCCTTTCTCAACACCAAATACTGCATATTTATATAAAATAATATTTATTGAACAACAATAGCCGTTCTAAAAGACAACAGGAAATAAACACATGCAAACTATTCAGTCAGGCGCACAAAAGCGGCGCTCTAGTACAGGATTCAAGATAAATACAGCCTAAACATATGAAACTTCATTTTCCCCTTAACCCGAATGAGTTGCTCTGGAACAAGTCATAGATGAGTAACCCAAAGATTGTCCGTTTGAGATGCCCAGATGAATGATATCTCATGTGTATCCAGTAAGAGCAGCTCAGATCCCTCAGGCCTGTCCCAGATGAAGCTGTTCTCTCTTGGGTACATGAGCGCTGGACGACCGCTGGCGCTGGAGCTCACGTCTGACAGAGTCTGAACAAACCCTAAAACAGCCGCTGTGTTTATATATGAGGCACATATTTCAGTCGAAACAACTGCATCCTCACCTAAACACTCTTAAAGCTGCAGTTCATGACACAACAACAGGAGCATTTGATACACACGGTGAAACGGTTCCAGTGCTGATCCCGGGGGATATCACACGGCTCACAGCCAATCAGATTCCAGAACCAGAAAGAACTGTTGTATAATATGATTGAATATAGTCTCTTAAACCCTGACCAAACCTCTCTCTCTCTCTCTCTCTCTCTCTCTATATATATATATGTGTGTGTGTGTGTGTGTGTGTTTACACATCTAAACCCAGTCAGCACCTTTGTGACTATAGAAACTATAATGTTCTGTAAATCTAAGATGTTAGTTTTATCTTTAAACGTGCCTCATCCGGGGATCTGAAGTGCACTTTCTCTTTTTCTAATTGTTTTTTTTCTTCAGAGCAGCACAGAATCAATCAGATCAGTCCGACTAGCCTGCTGTTAAAATAACCCTAACTACAGTCGCTCTGACCTGCTGATCGGACATTATGGGATGTAAGATACAGTACATGCGCAGGTTTTTCAACATTATTAATTTCTTCTTGATTTCATCATTGCCAACATGAAGACACGTCATGATCCTTCCTCTCTAATGCAAGCCTTCAGCCAATCAGAGCACGAGCTGTCCACACACACACACACACACTCACACACACACACACACACACACACACACACACACACACACACACACACACACACACACCCTTACCATCAGTGCGTGCAGCGCTCCGGACCCGCCCGACCTGAGATCAGGTGTGATGTGTGCGGTTAGGAGCGGGTCTGTAATCCGTCATCTCTCAGAAAACCCGACCTAGAGTGTGTGTGTGTGTGTGTGTGTGTGTGTGTGTGTGTGTGTGTGTGTGTGTGTGTGTGTGTGTGTGTGTGTGTGTGTGTGAGAGAGAGATCCATTACACTGAGCTGTGCGTGTGTGCACGAGCATCTGCCCATCATCATCATCGATCCTCCATCAATCACTGACCTGTCATCAGGACACACACACACACGGCCGGGAAGCATCACTCCCAGGATCGGGTCTGTGTTCCTGAGGAATGAAAACATGTCGGCCGTGTGTTATCCAGCGGCGGGCGCGCGCATTCACCGTGCACTGCAGACAGATGTAGAGAAAGAGCGCAAGTTAATGGAAAGTTCCAGTAGAAATGGAGAAAAGACACAATCCACGGCATCTTGAATAACGGATGTTCCGGTGTCGGTGTAATACTCCTCAGAGATGACACTCCCGGTGTGTGTTTGCCTGATTTCACCCGTTCATCGCGCCTGATGTTCAGCGCCTCCTGCCATTAGTCTGCGGCTCCGTCTGACGTTACCATAGCGACCGCTGACGGTAGAGGGCGCTCACACACACACACACACACACACACACACACACACACACACACACACACACACACACACACACTCACACTACACACTCACACACACACACACACACACACTCACACACACACACACACACACACACACACACACACACACACACACACACACACACACACACACACACACACACACACTCACTCACACACTCACACACACACACACACACACACACACACACACACACACACACACACACACACACACACACACACACACTCACACACACACACACACACACACTCACACACACACACACACACACACACACACACACACACACACACACACACTCACACTACACACACACACACACACACACACACTCACACACTCACTCACACACACACACACACACACACACACACACACACACACACACACCTCACACACACACACACACACACACACACACACACACACACACTCACACACACACACACACACACACACACACACACACACACACACACTCACACACACACACACACACACACACTCACACACACACACACACACTCACTCACACACTACACACACACTCACACACACACACACTCACACACTACACACACACTGCGCATTCAGTTTGAATACAAGGATACACACCAATCAGGCATAACATTATGACCACTGACAGGTGAAGTGAATAACACTGATGATCTCTTCATCACGGCTCCTGTTAGTGGGTGGGATATATTTGGCAGCAAGTGAACATTTTGTCCTCAGAGTTGATGTGTTAGAAGCAGGAAAAATGGGCAAGCGTAAGGATTTGAGCGAGTTTGACAAGGGCCAAATTGTGATGGGTAGACGACTGGGTCAGAGCATCTCCAGAACTGCAGCTCTTGTGGGGTGTTCCCGGTCTGCAGTGGTCAGGATCTATCAAAAGTGCTCCAAGGAAGGAACAGTGGAGAACCGGACACAGGGTCATGGGCGGCCAAGGCTCATTGATGCACGTGGGGAGCGAAGGCTGGCCCGTGTGGTCCGATCAAACAGACGAGCTACTGGAGCTCAAACTGCTCAAGAAGTTAATGCTGGTTCTGATAGAAAGGTGTCAGAATACACAGAGCATCTCAGTTTGTTGCGTATGGGGCGGCATAGCCGCTGACCAGTCAGGGTGCCCATGCTGACCCCTGTCCACCGCCGAAAGCACCAACAGTGGCACGTGAGCATCAGAACTGGACCACGGAGCAATGGAAGAAGGTGGCCTGGTCTGATGAATCACGTGTTCTTTACATCACGTGGATGGCCGGGTGCGTGTGCGTGGCTTCCCTGGGGAACACATGGCACCAGGATGCACTATGGGAAGAAGGCGAGCCGGCGGAGGCAGTGTGATGCTTTGGGCAATGTTCTGCTGGGAAACCTTGGGTCCTGCCATCCATCTGGATGTTCCTTTGACACGTACCACCTACCTAAGCATTGTTGAGCCCATGTACAGCCTTTCATGGAAACGGTATTCCCTGGTGGCTCTGGCTCTTCCAGCAGGATAATGCTCCTGACACAAAGCACAAATGCTTCAGGAATGGTTTGAGGAGCTGACTTGGCCTCCTAATTCCCCAGATCGACTTCCCTTTCATGCAGAATTTAAAGAGATTTGTATTTTTCCTTCCTCTGGCTGTATTGGCATAATAGCATGTCTGATATCAGGCCTGTCAGGCGTATGGTTGATATTAAGCCAACATCATGTCAAATATGTGCACACCCACCATCTGACTGCCATCTTGTGTTGTTCTGTGTGTGGATGGTGTGGTGATCAGTCGGGTGTGTGTTGTGGTGTAATAATGCGCAAACATATTGAACATGCATGCTTATTAATATATGATCAGGGTAACAGACGACGGCTCCTCGGCTCTTATGATCTGATCTCTGATCAGTCTGCTCATCTCAGATTTCACTCATGAATCTTAACCCAAAACTGAAAATGTTGTCATCATTTACTGGCCCTCACGTGGATCCAGATCTGTGTGACTTTCTTCTGTAAAACTGGCCCTTTAATAGTGTTTTATAGCAGTCAAACACAAACAGAGACGTGAGCGAGAGGACCAGGCTCTGTGTCAGTGAGAAAACATCTCAATCTAATATCATTCTTAATATAATTCTGTCTAGGAAAAATGATTCCAAGAAAAAATAAAATAAAAAGGAAATACATTTTTGCTGAACATGGCTTCATTGAGATCAGAGCACCAGTGTCCAGCCAAACCTCATGTGACCCGTGGCTCCGCTCCTGTGGTGTAAAACAGTCTGTGTCAGGAATAGCCCAGGAACCAGAAGCAGAACATGCTAAAGTCACCTTCATTAAAATGTAATATTAAATTGTAGTAAGTATTTTAATTTTTCAATTCTTTTTTAATGAAAATAATAAGAAATCTGCTATTCATGATCGGCTATTTTTTCTTTGGACATGTGGCACAAAATAACTTTATTTTAGTGTCCTTGTAACATTTAGTTACTATAGTAATAATTATAAAAGACTCCATGCAACTAAAGCTAAACAAACACCATTCCTAACCCTAGAGTAAGCACATGTTGCTCATTAATGTTACTCAGTAAATTACACTATAACAGGAACACCTTAAAATAAAGTGCAAGCCAAAAACTTTGCTAGAATAAAGAGCGACACATCTTACCCGACTCTCCTAACCATATCTATCAAATAACAAACGTCTGACCACATATTTCATCAAAAACAGCAATCTGTTATATTTCATTACATTATCAAGTCAAGTTCATTTATATAGCGCTTTTCACAATATAGATGGTTTCATAGCAGCTTTGCAGTGATGATAGGAGATTAATGGAAGAGAGATTGTTTTGTCTGTACAGCAGCTCTAGAAGAAGGGCGCAGGTCCACCATTAACAGCTCGCTCAAGTACTGGGGAGCTAAACCATTTAGTGCTTCGTAAGTAATAAGCAAGATTTAAAAATGTATACAATGTTTAATAGGGAGCCAGTGCAGTGTTGACAGAACCGGGCTAATATGGTCATACTTCCTGGTTCTAGTAAGAGCTCGAGCTGCTGCGTTTTGGACCAGCTGGAGTTTGTTTATTAAGCGAGCAGGGCAACCACCCAGTAAAGCATTACAATAATCTAGCCTTGAGCTCATGAACGCATGAATTAACTGTTCAGCATTTTGCATTGAAAGGATGTGCCGTAATTTAGATATATTTTTAAGATGGTAGAATGCAGTTTTACAGATGTTAGAAACGTGGCTTTCAAATGAAAGATTGGTATCAAAGAGCACACCCAGGTTCCTCACTGACGACGAGGACTTGACAGAGCAGCCATCGAGTGTTAGACAGTATTCTAGGTTACTACTTGTGGAGCTTTTTTGTCCAATAATTAGAAACTCTGTTGTTTTTTTTGTTTGTTTGTTTTTTAAATTACATCAATAAACAATGACACCCAATGTTTTATATCAGCTATGCATTCCGTTAATCTTGTGAATTGGTAAGTTTCGTCAGGGCGTGAAGAAATATAGAGCTGAGTATCGTCAGCATAACAGTGAAAACTAACGCCATGCTTCCTAATGATATCTCCCAGTGGTAGCATGAACAGGGTGAAGAGCAACGGTCCTAGCACTGAGCCCTGCGGTACTCCATACTGAACTTGTGATCGGTGTGACATCTCTTCATTTACTGCTACAAACTGATAACGGTCAGATAAGTATGATTTAAGCCATGCCAATGCAGTTCCACTAATGCCAACATAATTTTCTGAGTCTATTCAAAAGAATGTTGTGGTCGATAGTATCGAATGCAGCGCTAAGATCGAGTAACACTAATAGAGAGATACAACCACGATCGGATGATAAGAGTAAATCATTTGTAACTCTGATGAGAGCAGTCTCAGTACTATGATACGTCTAAATCCTGACTGGAAATCCTCACAGATACCATTTCTTTCTAAAAAGGAGCATAATTGTGAAGACACTGCCTTTTCCAGTATTTTTGACAGGAAGGGTAGATTTGAGATCGGCCTGTAATTGACTAATTCTGTAGGATCAAGTTGAGGTTTTTTAATAAGTGGTTTGATAATAGCCAACTTAAAAGTTTTCGGTACATATCCTAATGACAAAGATGAGTTAATGATATTAAGAAGAGGA
>CM031966.1:2463155-2493155 GCA_018749465.1 Paracanthobrama guichenoti | reverse complement strand
GGGAAGAAGGCGAGCCGGCGGAGGCAGTGTGATGCTTTGGGCAATGTTCTGCTGGGAAACCTTGGGTCCTGCCATCCATGTGGATGTTCCTTTGACACGTACCACCTACCTAAGCATTGTTGCAGACCATGTACACCCTTTCATGGAAACGGTATTCCCTGGTGGCTGTGGCTCTTCCAGCAGGATAATGCTCCTGACACAAAGCACAAATGCTTCAGGAATGGTTTGAGGAGCACAACAACGAGTTTGAGGTGTTGACTTGGCCTCCAAATTCCCCAGATCTCAATCCAATCGAGCATCTGTGGGATGAGCTGAACAAACAAGTCCGATCCATGGAGGCCCCACCTCGCAACTTACAGGACTTAAAGGATCTGCTGCTAACATCTTGGTGCCAGATACCACAGCACACCTTCAGGGGTCTAGTGGAGGCCATGCCTCGACGGGTCAGGGCTGTTGTGGATGGGTGGATATAATGTTATGCCTGATCAGTATATACTGGTTAAACTAATAATGAAAAATACTTCTAAAGCATGTTTTAATCTCAGTTCATGATAACTTCAATATTTACTGTAATGAATGTGCTACTCATTGCTAATGCATTAACCAGTGTTGAGTAACTGAAGCCTATAGTAAGTGTCAGTCTGATCTGAGGAGAGGAAGTGATGCGAACGAGAGATGTGCTGCTGTTCACCGGCGCGCTGCCGTCCAGGACGCTGTTGAAGAAGCGCAGCATCTGCTCCAGATTCTCCGGCGGCTCCTCCGGCAGGAAGTACTGCTCGTTCGAGGTGTTAAGGATGATGAGGCTGGGCACCGACACCTCACTGCACACGAGATGAAGAGCGCGGAGATTACGGTATATACGCTCAAATCACACAACCCGTCAGCTGACCCACACACACTCACCCCATGATCAGGCTGTTGATGTAGTCGCTCCCGTCCATGTGGCCGAACTGGAAATCCCTGGAACGCAGAGAGCAAGAGACCCATGTGACCTTCTGCAATCATGAACACTGATGTGAGACTGAGCATCATCACACACACACACACACACACACACACACACACACAGCACAGGAAAAACAACGCACACAGCACAGGAAAAGACACACACAGCACAGGAAAAACAATGCACACAGCACAGGAAAAGACACACACAGCACAGGAAAACAACAACAGCAACACACACACACACTAACATTACACTAAAGTCATTTCACCAGTTCTTGATTTCCTGTCCGTCTCTACTGTCTGAGCTACAGGAACACAAACACCTTCATCTTATTCTAGTTTTGAATTAAAGACTTTGCTCAAATAATTATGAGTGATTATAAATATTTATGACCAGGGTTTGAAATGAAGTTTCATTTAAAAGCCATTCAGAACTTCTGCTAGCCAAAACTCAGAAATAAACTAGATTATCAAAACCACAGCTTATATTTGAATGTGTTTACAATTAATTAATGATTCTGAGTTATCGAAGGCCTTCAGTTTGACGACAGTCCATCATTGTTTACGGAAACGGAAAATAAAAGACACGTTCTCAGTGACTGTTGAACAGTGAAGATGCTGAAGACTGAGGGTTCACAGAGGTTTCATAAAGGGTTCATAGACAGATCATAAAGGGTTTATAGTGGGTTCATAGAGGTTTCCTAGCGGTTCATAGACAGTTCATAGACGGTTCATAGTGGGTTCACAGACGGTTCACAGCAGGTTCATAGTGGGTTCATAGAGGTTTCCTAGCGGTTCATTGGCGGTTCATAGTGGGTTCACAGATGGTTCACAGCGGGTTCATAGATGGCTCACAGTGGGTTCATAAAGGGTTCTTAGGTTCTTAGTAGGTTCACAGAGGTTTCACAGAGGGTTCTTAGCAGGTTCAAAGAGGGTTCTTAGCAGGTTCATAAAGGGTTCATAGAAGGTTCATAGAGGGTTCACAGCATCATTCAAACAAACACAAACACTTTCACTCCACAGGTGTCTGTTTTTTAAAATCATACCCACATCATCATGTCATGATGACAAAATGACACCCCAGCATATTATTTCATAAAGATAAAATTCCCATGCCATTTGAATAAGTATATTGGGCAAATGTAAAACAGGCAAAGATCAAATATTATGAATAATCATTGTGCAAAGTGTATTGACACTGAAAAACCCACAACTGTTACTTTGAAGAGCTATTTCTATTTTCTACCATAAAATGAATTTTATAGGTCTAAATTAATGTATTCGGTTGATCTGATTCAGTGATGGTACAAAAGTTTTGACTTGAATAAATGAACATTACTAACATTACTACTCATGGGAAATGCCTGTGACAGGAACACTATCTCAATCCTCTGACCTGAGGCCGGTGTGGGTCAAACGGAGAGTCTCACCTGTTGAACTGATCCCGGTGCTCTGCTGCCACTCTCTGGATCAGACCTTTCAACCTGAATGACAAGGAATCAATTCTACAGTCAGTTCTTCAGGCAGGAGGACAGAAGCTCAGACATCACCCCCCTGGCTCGTCTGTACCTGGTGCTCTGCTCCGTGGGATCCTTCTCGTCAGTCACCGCAATCGCCACCAATTTACCTGTCACACAGAAACAGACACAGATTCCTTGAGCAAGACAGAAAGAAGGCTCTTTTTGACCAGCTTTCACTAATGTACATTCCTCAAGGTGATAAAAGGTGATCAGTGAAGACTATAGGTGATCAGTGAAGACTATAGGTGATCAGTGAAGACTATAGGTGATCAGTGATCAGTGAAGACTATAGGTGATCAGTGAAGACTATAGATGATCAGTGAAGACTATAGGTGATCAGTGAAGACTATAGCTGATCAGTGATCAGTGAAGACTATAGATGATCAGTGATCAGTGAAGACTATAGATGATCAGTGATCAGTGTGAAGACTATAGGTGATCAGTGAAGACTATAGGTGATCAGTGAAGACTATAGGTGATCAGTGAAGAATATAGATGATCAGGGATCAGTGAAGACTATAGGTGATCAGTGAAGACTATAGATGATCAGTGAAGACTATAGGTGATCAGTGAAGACTATAGGTGATCAGTGAAGACTATAGGTGATCAGTGAAGACTATAGATGATCAGTGAAGACTATAGGTGATCAGTGAAGACTATAGGTGATCAGTGATCAGTGAAGACTATAGGTGATCAGTGAAGACTATAGGTGATCAGTGAAGACTATAGGTGATCAGTGAAGACTATAGATGATCAGTGAAGACTATAGGTGATCAGTGAAGTGATCAGTGAAGACTATAGGTGATCAGCGAAGACTATAGGTGATCAGCGATCAGCGAAGACTATAGGTGATCAGTGATCAGCGAAGACTATAGGTGATCAGTGAAGACTATAGGTGATCAGTGAAGACTATAGGTGATCAGTGAAGACTATAGGTGATCAGTGAAGACTAGGTGATCAGTGATCAGTGAAGACTAAAGGTGATCAGTGATCAGTGAAGACTATAGGTGATCAGTGAAGACTAAAGGTGATCAGTGAAGACTAAAGGTGATCAGTGAAGACTAAAGGTGATCAGCGAAGACTATAGGTGATCAGCGAAGACTATAGGTGATCAGTGATCAGCGAAGACTATAGGTGATCAGTGATGACTATATAGTGATCAGTGAAGACTACAGATGATCAGTGATCAGTGAAGACTATAGGTGATCAGTGAAGACTACAGATGATCAGTGATCAGTGAAGACTATAGGTGATCAGTGATCAGTGAAGACTATAGGTGATCAGTGATCAGTGAAGACTATAGGTGATCAGTGAAGACTACTAGGTGATCAGTGAAGACTGATCAGTGAAGACTAGTGATCAGTGATCAGTGAAGACTATAGGTGATCAGTGAAGACTATAGGTGATCAGTGAAGACTATAGATGATCAGTGAAGACTATAGATGATCAGTGATCAGTGAAGACTATAGGTGATCAGACTACAAGACTACAGATGATCAGTGATCAGTGAAGACTATAGGTGATCAGTGAAGACTATAGATGATCAGTGATCAGTGAAGACTATAGGTGATCAGTGATCAGAAGACTATAGGTGATCAGTGATCAGATGAAGATGATCAGTGATCAGTGATCAGTGAAGACTATAGGTGATCAGTGATCAGTGAAGACTATAGGTGATCAGTGATCAGTGAAGACTATAGGTGATCAGTGATCAGTGAAGACTATAGGTGATCAGTGAAGACTATAGGTGATCAGTGAAGACTATAGGTGATCAGTGATCAGTGAAGACTATAGGTGATCAGTGAAGACTATAGGTGATAAGTGAAGACTATAGATGATCAGTGAAGACTATAGACTATAGATGATCAGTGAAGACTATAGGTGATCAGTGAAGACTATAGGTGATCAGTGATCAGTGAAGATGATCAGTGATCAGTGAAGACTATAGTGATCAGTGAAGACTATAGATGATCAGTGATCAGCGAAGACTATAGGTGATCAGTGATCAGAAGACTATAGGTGATCAGTGAAGACTATAGACTATCAGTGATCAGTGAAGACTATAGGTGATCAGTGAAGACTATAGGTGATCAGTGAAGAACTATAGGTGATCAGTGTGATCAGTGATCAGTGAAGACTATAGGTGATCAGTGAAGACTATAGGTGATCAGTGAAGACTATAGGTGATCAGTGAAGACTATAGATCAGTGTGAAGACTATAGGTGATCAGTGATCAGTGAAGACTATAGGTGATCAGTGATCAGTGAAGACTATAGGTGATCAGTGAAGACTATAGATGATCAGTGAAGACTATAGGTGATCAGTGAAGACTATAGGTGATCAGTGACTATGATCAGTGAAGACTATAGGTGATCAGTGAAGACTATAGGTGATCAGATGACTATAGAAGATCAGTGATCAGTGAAGACTATAGGTGATCAGTGAAGACTATAGGTGATCAGTGATCAGTGAAGACTATAGGTGATCAGTGAAGACTACAGATGATCAGTGATCAGTGAAGACTATAGGTGATCAGTGAAGACTAAAGGTGATCAGTGATCAGTGAAGACTATAGGTGATCAGTGAAGACTATAGGTGATCAGTGAAGACTATAGGTGATCAGTGAAGACTATAGGTGATCAATCAGTGAAGTGATCAGTGAAGACTATAGGTGATCAGTGAAGACTATAGGTGATCAGTGATCTAGCAAGTGAAGACTATAGGTGATCAGACTATAGTGATCAGTGAAGGCTATAGGTGATCAGTGATCAGTGAAGACTATAGATGATCAGTGATCAGCGAAGACTATAGGTGATCAGTGAAGACTACAGATGATCAGTGATCAGTGAAGACTACAGGTGATCAGTGATCAGTGAAGACTACAGGTGATCAGTGATCAGTGAAGACTATAGGTGATCAGTGAAGACTATAGATCAGTGATCAGCGAGACAGTGAAGACTATAGGTGATCAGTGAAGACTATAGGTGATCAGTGAAGACTATAGGTGATCAGTGAAGACTATAGGTGATCAGTGAAGACTATAGGTGATCAGTGAAGACTATAGGTGATCAGTGATCAGTGAAGACTATAGGTGATCAGTGAAGACTATAGGTGATCAGTGAAGACTACAGATGATCAGTGATCAGTGAAGACTACAGGTGATCAGTGATCAGTGAAGACTACAGGTGATCAGTGATCAGTGAAGACTATAGGTGATCAGTGATCAGTGAAGACTATAGGTGATCAGTGAAGACTATAGGTGATCAGTGAAGACTATAGGTGATCAGTGATCAGTGAAGACTATAGGTGATCAGTGAAGACTATAGGTGATCAGTGAAGACTATAGGTGATCAGTGATCAGTGAAGACTATAGGTGATCAGTGATCAGTGAAGACTATAGGTGATCAGTGAAGACTACAGATCAGAACAGTGATCAGTGAAGACTATAGGTGATCAGTGAAGACTATAGGTGATCAGTGATCAGTGAAGACTATAGGTGATCAGTGATCTATAGTGATCAGTGAAGACTATAGGTGATCAGTGAAGACTATAGGTGATCAGTGATCAGACTAGACTATAGGTGATCAGTGAAGACTAGTGAAGATGATCAGTGATCAGCGAAGACTATAGGTGATCAGTGATCAGTGAAGACTATAGGTGATCAGTGATCAGTGAAGACTATAGGTGATCAGTGATCAGTGAAGACTATAGGTGATCGGTGATCAGCGAAGACTATAGGTGATCAGTGAAGACTATAGAGATCAGTGATCAGTGAAGACTACAGGTGATCAGTGATCAGTGAAGACTACAGGTGATCAGTGAAGACTATAGACTATAGGTGATCAGTGAAGACTATAGATCAGTGATATAGGTGATCAGTGAAGACTATAGGTGATCAGTGAAGACTATAGGTGATCAGTGAAGACTATAGGTGATCAGTGATCAGTGAAGACTATAGGTGATCAGTGAAGACTATAGGTGATCAGTGATCAGTGAAGACTATAGGTGATCAGTGAAGACTATAGGTGATCAGTGAAGACTACAGATGATCAGTGATCAGTGAAGACTACAGGTGATCAGTGATCAGTGAAGACTACAGGTGATCAGTGAAGACTACAGGTGATCAGTGATCAGTGAAGACTACAGGTGATCAGTGAAGACTACAGGTGATCAGTGAAGACTACAGGTGATCAGTGATCAGTGAAGACTATAGGTGATCAGTGAAGACTATAGGTGATCAGTGAAGACTATAGGTGATCAGTGAAGACTATAGGTGATCAGTGAAGACTATAGGTGATCAGTGATCAGTGAAGACTATAGGTGATAGGTGATCAGTGAAGACTATAGGTGATCAGTGAAGACTATAGGTGATCAGTGATCAGTGAAGACTATAGGTGATCAGTGAAGACTATAGGTGATCAGTGAAGACTATAGGTGATCAGTGATCAGTGAAGACTATAGGTGATCAGTGATCAGTGAAGACTATAGGTGATCAGTGAAGTGATCAGTATATAGGTGATCAGTGAAGACTATGATCAGTGATCAGACTGATCAGTGAAGACTACAGATGATCAGTGATCAGTGAAGACTATAGGTGATCAGTGAAGACTATAGGTGATCAGTGATCAGTGAAGACTATAGGTGATCAGTGATCAGTGAAGACTATAGGTGATCAGTGATCAGTGAAGACTATAGGTGATCAGTGAAGACTATAGGTGATCAGTGAAGACTACAGGTGATCAGTGATCAGTGAAGACTACAGGTGATCAGTGAAGACTATAGGTGATCAAAGACTATAGGTGATCAGTGATCAGTGAAGACTATAGGTGATCAGTGAAGACTATAGGTGATCAGTGAAGACTATAGGTGATCAGTGATCAGTGAAGACTATAGATGATCAGTGAAGACTATAGGTGATCAGTGAAGACTATAGGTGATCAGTGATCAGTGAAGACTATAGGTGATCAGTGAAGACTATAGGTGATAGGTGATCAGTGAAGACTATAGGTGATCAGTGATCAGTGAAGACTATAGGTGATCAGTGAAGACTATAGGTGATCAGTGAAGACTATAGGTGATCAGTGATCAGTGAAGACTATAGGTGATCAGTGATCAGTCTATAGGTGATCAGTGAAGACTATAGGTGATCAGTGATCAGTGAAGTGATCAGTGAAGACTATAGGTGATCAGTGAAGACTATAGATCAGACTATAGGTGACTATAGACTATGATCAGTGATCAGTGAAGACTATAGGTGATCAGTGATCAGTGAAGACTATAGGTGATCAGTGAAGACTATAGGTGATCAGTGATCAGTGAAGACTATAGGTGATCAGTGAAGACTACAGGTGATCATCAGTGAAGACTATAGGTGATCAGTGAAGACTATAGGTGATCAGTGATCAGTGAAGACTATAGGTGATCAGTGAAGACTATAGGTGATCGGTGATCAGTCTATAGGTGATCAGTGATCAGTGAAGACTATAGGTGATCAGTGATCAGTGAAGACTATAGGTGATCAGTGATCAGTGAAGACTATAGGTGATCAGTGATCAGTGAAGACTATAGGTGATCAGTGAAGACTATAGATGATCAGTGATCAGTGAAGACTATAGGTGATCAGTGATCAGTGAAGACTACAGGTGATCAGTGATCAGTGAAGACTACAGGTGATCAGTGAAGACTATAGATGATCAGTGATCAGTGAAGACTATAGGTGATCAGTGAAGACTATAGGTGATCAGTGAAGACTATAGGTGATCAGTGAAGACTATAGGTGATCAGTGATCAGTGAAGACTATAGGTGATCAGTGAAGACTATAAGGTGATCAGTGAAGACTATAGATGATCAGTGATCAGTGAAGACTATAGGTGATCAGTGATCAGTGAAGACTATAGGTGATCAGTGAAGACTATAGGTGATCAGTGATCAGTGAAGACTATAGGTGATCAGTGAAGACTATAGGTGATCAGTGATCAGTGAAGACTACAGATGATCAGATCAGTGAAGACAGTGAAGACTATAGGTGATCATCAGTGAAGACTATAGGTGATCAGTGAATCAGTGATCAGAAGACTATAGGTGATCAGTGAAGACTATAGGTGATCAGTGAAGACTATAGGTGATCAGTGAAGACTATAGGTGATCAGTGATCAGTGAAGACTATAGGTGATCAGTGATCAGTGAAGACTATAGGTGATCAGTGAAGACTATAGTGAAGATAGGTGATCAGTGAAGACTATAGATGATCAGTGATCAGTGAAGACTATAGGTGATCAGTGATCACTATAGACTATCAGTGATCAGTGAAGACTATAGACCAAAGATCAGTGATCAGTGAAGACTATAGATGATCAGTGATATAAGTGATCAGTGAAGACTATAGGTGATCAGTGATCAGTAGTGAAGACTATAGGTGATCAGTGAAGACTATAGGTGATCGTGATCAGTGATCAGTGAAGACTATAGGTGATCAGTGAAGACTATAGGTGATCAGTGATCAGTGAAGACTATAGGTGATCAGTGAAGACTATAGGTGATCAGTGAAGACTATAGGTGATCAGTGATCAGTGAAGACTATAGGTGATCAGTGAAGACTATAGGTGATCAGTGAAGACTATAGGTGTGATCAGTGAAGACTATAGATGATCAGTGATCAGTGAAGACTATAGGTGATCAGTGATCAGTGAAGACTATAGGTGATCAGTGAAGACTATAGGTGATCAGTGATCAGTGAAGACTATAGGTGATCAGTGAAGACTCAGTGAAGACTATAGATGATCAGTGATCAGTGAAGACTATAGGTGATCAGTGAAGACTGAAGACTCAGGTGATCAGTGAAGACTATAGGTGATCTATAGTGATCAGTGAAGACTATAGATCAGTGAAGACTATAGGTGATCAGTGATCAGTGAAGACTATAGGTGATCAGTGAAGACTATAGGTGATCAGTGAAGACTATAGGTGATCAGTGAAGACTATAGGTGATCAGTGAAGACTATAGGTGATCAGTGAAGACAGTGAAGACTATAGGTGATCAGTGAAGACTATAGATGATCAGTGATCAGTGAAGACTATAGGTGATCAGTGATCAGTGAAGACTATAGGTGATCAGTGATCAGTGAAGACTATAGGTGATCAGTGAAGACTATAGGTGATCAGTGAAGACTATAGGTGATCAGTGAAGACTATAGATGATCAGTGATCAGTGAAGACTATAGGTGATCAGTGATCAGTGAAGACTATAGGTGATCAGTGATCAGTGAAGACTATAGGTGATGATCAGTGAAGACTATAGATGATCAGTGATCAGACTATAAGACTACTAGGTGATCAGTGAAGACTATAGGTGATCAGTGATCAGTGAAGACTATAGGTGATCAGTGAAGACTATAGGTGATCAGTGATCAGTGAAGACTATAGGTGATCAGTGAAAAGACTAGGTGATCAGTGAAGACTAGTGATCAGTGAAGACTATAGGTGATCAGTGAAGACTATAGGTGATCAGTGAAGACTATAGGTGATCAGTGAAGACTATAGGTGATCAGTGAAGACTATAGGTGATCAGTGATCACTATAGGTGATCAGTGATCAGTGAAGACTATAGGTGATCAGTGAAGACTATAAGTGATCAGATCAGTGAAGACTATAGGTGATCAGTGAAGACTATAGGTGATCAGTGAAGACTATAGATGATCAGTAGATCAGTGAAGACTATAGGTGATCAGTGAAGACTATAGGTGATCAGTGAAGACTATAGGTGATCAGTGATCACTATAGGTGATCAAGTGATCAGTGAAGACTATAGGTGATCAGTGATCAGTGAAGACTATAGGTGATCAGTGAAGACTATAGATGATCAGTGACTCAGTGATCAGTGAAGACTATCAGTGATCAGTGAAGACTATAGGTGATGTGATCAGTGAAGACTATAGATGATCAGTGAAGACTATAGGTGATCAGTGAAGACTATAGATGATCAGTGATCAGTGAAGACTATAGGTGATCAGTGAAGACTATAGGTGATAAGTGATCAGTGAAGACTAGATGATCAGTGAAGACTATAGGTGATCAGTGAAGACTATAGGTGATCAGTGAAGACTATAGGTGATCAGTGATCAGTGAAGACTATAGGTGATCAGTGAAGACTATAGGTGATCAGTGAAGACTATAGGTGATCAGTGAAGACTATAGGTGATCAGTGAAGACAGTGAAGACTATCAGTGATCAGTGAAGACTATAGGTGATCAGTGAAGACTATAGGTGATCAGTGATCAGTGAAGACTAGATGATCAGTGAAGACTATAGGTGATCAGTGAAGACTATAGATGATCAGTGATCAGTGAAGACTATAGGTGATCAGTGAAGACTATAGGTGATCAAGTGAAGACTCAGTGAGAGGTGATCAGTGAAGACTATAGATGATCAGTGAAGACTATAGGTGATCAGTGAAGACTATAGGTGATCAGTGAAGACTATAGGTGATCAGTGATCAGTGAAGACTAGATGATCAGTGAAGACTATAGGTGATCAGTGAAGACTATAGATGATCAGTGATCAGTGAAGACTATAGGTGATCAGTGAAGACTATAGGTGATCAGTGAAGACTATAGGTGATCAGTGAAGACTATAGGTGATCAGTGAAGACTATAGGTGATCAGTGAAGACTATGAAGACTATCAGTGATCAGTGAAGACTAGATGATCAGTGAAGACTATAGGTGATCAGTGAAGACTATAGGTGATAAGTGATCAGTGAAGACTATAGGTGATCAGTGAAGACTATAGGTGATCAGTGATCAGTGAAGACTATAGGTGATCAGTCATCAGCGAAGACTATAGGTGATAAGTGATCAGCGAAGACTATAGGTGATCAGTGAAGACTATAGTGATCAGTGAAGACTATAGGTGATCAGTGAAGACTATAGGTGATCAGTGAAGACTATAGGTGATCAGCGAAGACTATAGGTGATCGGTGATCAGCGAAGACTAGATGATCAGCGAAGACTATAGGTGATCAGCGAAGACTATAGATATCAGTGAAGACTAGGTGATCAGTGAAGACTATAGATGATCAGTGAAGACTATAGGTGATCAGTGAAGACTATAGGTGATCAGTGAAGACTGATATAGGTGATCAGTGAAGACTATAGGTGATCAGTGAAGACTAGATGATCAGCGAAGACTATAGGTGATCAGCGAAGACTAGATGATCAGCGAAGACTATAGGTGATCAGCGAAGACTATAGGTGATAAGTGATCAGCGAAGACTATAGGTGATAAGTGATCAGCGAAGACTATATGATCAGTGAAGACTATAGGTGATCAGCGAAGACTATAGGTGATCAGTGAAGACTATAGGTGATCAGTGATCAGTGAAAGACTATAGGTGATCAGTAAAGACTATAGGTGATCAGTGAAGACTATAGGTGATCAGATCAGGTGATCAGTGAAGACTATAGGTGATCGGTGATCAGTCTATAGGTGATCGGTGATCAGTCTATAGGTGATCAGTGAAGACTATAGGTGATAGTGATCAGATCAGTGATCAGTGAAGACTATAGGTGATCAGTGAAGACTCAGTGAAGACTATAGGTGATCAGTGAAGATCAGTGAAGACTATAGGTGATCAGTGAAGACTATAGGTGATCAGTGAAGAGTATCAGTGAAGACTATAGGTGATACAGTGATCAGACTATAGGTGATCAGTGATCAGAAGACTATAGGTGATCAGTGAAGACTATAGGTGATCAGTGATCAGTGAAGACTATAGGTGATCAGTGATCAGTGAAGACTATAGGTGATCAGTGAAGACTATAGGTGATCAGTGAAGACTATAGGTGATCAGTGATCAGACTATAGATGAGATCAGTGAGACTATAGATCATGATCAGTGAAGACTATAGGTGATCATCAGTGAAGACTATAGGTGATCAGTGATCAGTGATAGGTGATGATCAGCGAAGACTATAGGTGATCAGATCAGTGAAGACTATGATCAGTGATATAGTGATCAGTGAAGACTATAGATGATATAGGTGATCAGTGAAGACTATAGATCAGTGAAGACTATAGGTGATCAGTGAAGACTATAGGTGATCAGTGATCAGCGAAGACTATAGGTGATCAGTGAAGACTATAGGTGATCAGTGATCAGTGAAGACTATAGGTATAGGTGATCAGTGAAGATAGGTGATCAGTGAAGACTAGGTGATCAGTGATCAGTGAAGACTATAGGTGATCAGTGAAGAGGTGATCAGTGATAGGTGATCAGTGATCAGTGAAGACTATAGGTGATCAGTGATCAGTGAAGAAGACTATAGGTGAAGACTATGAGATCAGTGAAGACTATAGGTGATCAGTGATCAGTGAAGACTATAGGTGATCAGTGAAGACTATAGGTGAGTGATCAGTGAAGACTATAGGTGATCAGTGATCAGTGAAGACTATAGGTGATCAGTGAAGACTCAGTGATCACTATAGACTATCAGGTGATCAGTCAGTGAAGACTATAGGTGATCAGTGAAGACAGTGATCAGTGATCAGTGAAGACTATAGGTGATCAGTGAAGACTATAGGTGATCAGTGATCAGTGAAGACTCAGTGATCAGTGAAGACTATAGGTGATCAGTGAAGACTATAGGTGATCAGTGAAGACTATAGGTGATCAGTGAAGACTATAGGTGATCAGTGATCAGAAGACTATAGTGATCAGATCATCAGTGAAGACTATAGGTGATCAGTGAAGACTATAGGTGATCAGTGATCAGTGAAGACTATAGGTGATCAGTGAGTGATCAGGTGATAGGTGATCGGTGATCAGTGAAGACTATAGATGAGTGAAGACTATAGTGATCAGTGAAGACTGATCAGAAGACTATAGTGATCAGTGAAGACTGAAGACTATAGGTGATCAGGTGATCAGTGAAGACTATAGGTGATCAGTGAAGACTATAGGTGATCAGTGAAGACTATAGGTGATCAGTGAAGACTATAGGTGATCAGTGAAGACTATAGGTGATCAGTGAAGACTATAGGTGATCAGTGATCAGTGAAGACTAGAGATGATGATCAGGTGATCAGTGAAGACTATAGGTGATCAGTGAAGACTATAGGTGATCAGTGATCAGTGAAGACTGATAGGTGATCAGTGAAGACTATAGGTGATCAGTGATCAGTGAAGACTATGAGGTGATCAGTGAAGACTATAGGTGATCAGCGAAGACTATAGGTGATCAGCGAAGACTATAGGTGATCAGTGAAGACTGAAGACTAGTGATCAGCGAAGACTATAGGTGATCAGCGAAGACTATAGGTGATCAGTGAAGACTATAGACTATAGGTGATCAGTGAAGACTATAGGTGAGTGAAGACTATAGGTGATCAGTGATCAGGTGAGACTATAGGTGATCAGTCAGAAGACTATAGGTGATCAGTGAATGACAGTGATACTATAGTGATCAGTGAAGACTATAGGTGATCAGTGAAGACTATAGGTGATAGGTGATCAGCGAAGACTAGATGATCAGCGAAGACTATAGGTGATCAGCGAAGACTATAGGTGATAGGTGATCAGCGAAGACTATAGGTGATCAGCGAAGACTATAGGTGATCAGCGAAGAGGTGATCAGCGAAGACTACAGGTGATCAGCGAAGACTATAGGTGATCAGCGAAGACTATAGATGATCAGTGATCAGTGAAGACTAGGAGGTGATCAGTGAAGACTATAGGTGATCAGTGATATAGGTGATCAGTGAAGACTACTAGTGATCAGTGAAGACTATAGACTATAGGTGATCAGTGAAGACTATAGATGATGTGATCAGTGATCAGACTAAGACTAGGTGATCAGTGAAGACTATAGGTGATCAGTGAAGACTATAGGTGATCAGTGATCAGTGAAGACTATGATCAGGTGATCAGTGAAGACTATATCGTGATCAGTGAAGACTAAGTGATCAGTGATCAGTGAAGACTATAGGTGATCAGTGAAGACTATAGGGTGATCAGTGAAGACTGATCAGTGAAGACTATAGGTGATCAGTGAAGACTATAGGTGATCAGTGAAGACTATAGGTGATCAGTGAAGACTATAGATGATCAGTGAAGTGAAGAAGACTATAGGTGATCAGTGAAGACTATAGGTGATCAGTGAAGACTATAGGTGATCAGTATGAAGATAGGTGATCAGTGAAGACTATAGATGTGATCAGTGAAGACTATAGGTGATCAGTGAAGACTATAGGTGATCAGTATATCAGTGAAGACTATAGGTGATCAGTGAAGACTATAGGTGATCAGTGAAGACTATAGGTGATCAGATCAGTGAAGACTATCAGTGATCAGTCAGTGAAGACTATAGGTGATCAGTGAAGACTATAGATGATCAGTGAAGACTATAGGTGATCAGTGAAGACTATAGATGATGATCAGTGATCAGTGATCAGTGAAGACTATAGGTGATCAGTGAAGACTATAGGTGATCAGTGAAGAAGATAGGTGATCATCATGTGAAGACTATAGGTGATCATGATCAGTGAAGACTATAGGTGATCAGTGAAGACTATAGGTGATCAGTGATCACTCAGTAGACTATAGGTGATCAGTGAAGACTATAGGTGATCAGTGAAGACTATAGGTGATATAGGTGATCAGTGAAGACTATAGGTGATCAGTGAAGACTATAGGTGATCAGTGAAGACTATAGGTGATCAGTGAAGACTATAGGTGATCAGTGAAGACTATAGATGATCAGTGATCAGTGAAGACTATAGGTGATCAGTGATCAGTGAAGACTATAGGATGATCAGTGAAGACTATAGGTGATCAGTGATCACTATCAGATGATCAGTGAAGACTATAGATCAAGTGAAGACTATAGTGATCAGTGAAGACTATAGGTGATCAGTGAAGACTATAGGTGATCAGTGAAGACAGTGATCAGACTATAGGTGATCAGTGAAGACTATAGTGATAGGTGATCAGTGAAGACTACAGGTGATCAGTGAAGACTACAGGTGATCAGTGATCAGTGAAGACTATAGGTGATCAGTGAAGACTATAGGTGATCAGTGATCAGCGAAGACTATAGGTGATCAGTGATCAGCGAAGACTATAGGTGATCAGTGAAGACTATAGGTGATCAGTGATGAAGACATAGGTGATCAGTGAAGACTATAGGTGATCATCAGTGAAGACTATAGGTGATCAGTGAAGACTATAGTGATCAGTGAAGACTATAGGTGATCGGTGATCAGTCTATAGGTGATCAGTGAAGACTATAGGTGATCAGTGAAGACTATAGATCAGTGAAGACTATAGATGATCAGTGATCAGTGAAGACTATAGGTGATCAGTGAAGACTATAGATCAGTGAAGACTATAGTGATCAGTGATCAGTGAAGATCTAGTGAAGACTATAGGTGATCAGTGAAGACTATAGGTGATCAGTGAAGACTATAGGTGATCAGTGAATAGGTGATCAGTGAAGACTATAGGTGATCAGTGAAGACTATAGGTGATCAGTGATCAGTGAAGACTATGGGTGATCAGTGAAGACTATAGAGATCAGTGATCAGTGAAGACTATAGATGATCAGTGATCAGCGAAGACTATAGGTGATCAGTGAAGACTATAGGTGATGATCAGTGAAGAAGACTATAGGTGATCAGTGATCAGTGAAGACTAGGTGATCAGTGAAGACTATAGGTGATCATCAGTGAAGACTATAGGTGATCAGTGAAGACTATAGGTGATCAGTGATCAGTGATCAGTGAAGACTATAGGTGATCAGTGATCAGTGAAGACTATAGGTGATCAGTGAAGACTATAGGTGATCAGTGAAGACTATAGGTGATCAGTGATCAGTGAAGACTATAGGTGATCAGTGAAGACTCAGTGAATATAGGTGATCAGTGAAGACTATAGGTGATCAGTGAAGACTATAGGTGATCAGTGATCAGTGAAGACTATAGTGATCAGTGAAGACTAGATCAGTGAAGACTATAGGTGATCAGTGAAGACTATAGGTGATCAGTGAAGACTATAGGATCAGTGAAGACTCATCAGTGAAGACTATAGTGATCAGTGATCATAAGACTATAGGTGATCAGTGATCATAGTATAGGTGATCAGTGAAGACTCATATGATCAGTGATCAGTGATCAGACTATAGGTGATCAGTGAAGACTATAGGTGATCAGTGATCAGTGAAGACTATAGGTGATCAGTGATATAGGTGATCAAGAAGAAGATAGGTGATCAGTGAAGACTAATGAGATCAGTGAAGACTATAGGTGATCAGTGAAGACTATAGGTGATCAAGACTATGAAGATCATAGGTGATCAGACTATACTATCAGTGATCAGTGAAGACTATAGGTGATCAGTGAAGACTATAGGTGATCAGTGAAGACTGATCAGTGATCAGTGAAGACTATAGGTGATCAGTGAAGACTATAGGTGATCAGTGAAGACTATAGGTGATCAGTGAAGACTATAGGTGATCAGTGAAGACTATAGGTGACTGAAGACTATAGGTGATCAGTGATCAGTGAAGACTATATGATCAGTGATCAGTGATCAGTGAAGACTATAGGTGATCAGTGAAGACTATAGGTGATCAGTGAAGACTATAGGTGATCAGTGAAGACTATAGGTGATCAGTGAAGACTATAGGTGATCAGTGATCAGACTATAGTATAGGTGATCAGTGAAGACTATAGGTGATCAGTGAAGACTATAGGTGATCAGTAGAAGACTATAGGTGATCAGTGAAGACTATAGGTGATCAGTGAAGACTATAGTGAAGATCATAAGTGATCAGTGAAGACTATAGGTGATCAGTGAAGACTATAGGTGATCAGTGAAGACTATAGGTGATCAGTGAAGACTATAGGTGATCAGTGATCAGTGAAGACTATAGATGATCAGTGATCAGTAAGTGATCAGTGAAGACTATAGGTGATCAGTGAAGACTATAGGTGATCAGTGAAGACTATAGGTGATCAGTGATCAAGACTATAGATCAGTGAAGACTATAGGTGATCAGTGAAGACTATAGGTGATCAGTGAAGACTATAGATGATCAGTGATCAGTGAAGACTATAGGTGATCAGTGAAGACTATAGGTGATCAGTGAAGTGAAGACTCAGTGATCAGTGACTATATAGGTGATCAGTGAAGACTATAGGTGATCAGTGAAGACTATAGGATCAGTGAAGACTATAGTGATCAGTGAAGACTAGTGATCAGTGATCAGTGAAGACTATAGGTGATCAGTGATCAGTGAGACTATAGGTGATCAGTGAAGACTATGATGATCACTGATCAGTGAAGACTATAGGTGATCAGTGATCAGTGAAGACTATAGGTGATCAGTGAAGAAGACTATAGGTGATCAGTGAAGACTATAGGTGATCAGTGAAGACTATAGGTGATGAAAGACTATAGGTGATCAGTGAAGACTATAGTGATCAGTGAAGACTATAGATGATCAGATCAGTGAAGACTATAGGTGATCAGTGAAGACTATAGGTGATCAGTGAAGACTATAGATGATCAGTGATCAGTGAAGACTATAGATGATCAGAAGACTGATCAGTGATCAGTGAAGACTATAGGTGATCAGTGAAGACTATAAGATCAGTGAAGACTATAGGTGATCAGTGAAGACTATAGGTGATCAGTGAAGACTATAGGTGATCAGTGAAGACTATAGTGATCAGTGAAGACTATAGGTGATCAGTGAAGACTATAGGTGATCAGTGAAGACTATAGATCAGTGAAGACTATAGGTGATCAGTGAAGACTATAGGTGATCAGTGAAGACTATAGACTGATCAGTGATCAGTGAAGACTATAGGTGATCAGTGAAGACTATAGGTGATCAGTGAAGAGACTATAGATAGGTGATCAGTGAAGACTATAGGTGATCAGTGAAGACTATAGTGATCAGTGATCAGGTGATCAGTGAAGACTATAAGTGATCAGTGAAGACTATAGGTGATCAGTGAAGACTATAGGTGATCAGTGATCAGAAGACTATAGGTGATCAGTGAAGACTATAGGTGATCAGTGAAGACTATAGGTGATCAGTGAAGACTATAGGTGATCAGTGATCAGTAAGACTATAGGTGATCAGTGAAGACTATAGGTGATCAGTGAAGATCAGTGAAGACTATAGGTGATCAGTGAAGACTATACTAGGTGATCTATGAAGACTATGAGTGATCAGTGAAGACTATAGGTGATCAGTGAAGACTATAGGTGATCAGACTATAGAGTGAAGACTGATAGGTGATCAGTGAAGACTATAGATGATCAGTGATCAGTGAAGACTATAGGTGATCAGTGAAGACTATAGGTGATCAGTGATCAGTGATCAGTGACTATAGGTGATCAGTGATCAGTGAAGACTATAGGTGATCAGTGAAGACTATAGGTGATCAGTGAAGACTATAGGTGATCAGTGAAGACTATAGACTATAGTGATCAGTGAAGACTATAGGTGATCAGTGAAGACTATAGGTGATCAGTGAAGACTATAGGTGATCAGTGAAGACTAGTGATCAGTGAAGACTATAGGTGATGATCAGTGAAGACTATAGGTGATGAAGACTCAGGTGATCAGTGATCAGACTATAGGTGATCAGTGATCAGTGAAGACTATAGGTGATCAGTGAAGACTATAGGTGATCAGTGAAGACTATAGGTGATCAGATCAGTGAAGACTATAGGTGATCAGTGAAGACTATAGGTGATCAGTGAAGACTATAGGTGATCAGTGATCAGTGAAGAGGTGATCAGTGAAGACTATAGGTGATCAGTGAAGACTATAGGTGATCAGTGATCAGTGACTATAGGTGATCAGTGAAGACTATAGGTGATCAGTGAAGACTATAGGTGATCAGTGAAGACTATAGGTGATCAGTGATCATGAAGACTATAGGTGATCAGTGAAGACTATAGGTGATCAGTGATCAGTGAAGACTATAGGTGATCAGTGAAGACTATAGGTGATCAGTGAAGACTATATGATCAGATCAGTGAAGACTATAGGTGATCAGTGAAGACTAGGTGATCAGTGAAGACTATAGGTGATCATCAGTGAAGACTATAGGTGATCAGTGATCAGAAGACTATAGGTGATCAGTGAAGACTATAGATCAGTGAAGACTATAGGTGATCAGTGAAGACTAGACTAGGTGATCAGTGAAGACTATAGGTGATCATCAGTGAAGACTATAGGTGATCAGTGAAGACTATAGGATCAGTGATCAGTGATCAGTGAAGACTATAGGTGATCAGTGAAGACTATAGGTGATCAGTGAAGACTATAGGTGATCAGTGAAGACTATAGGTGATCGGTGATCAGTCTATAGGTGATCAGTGAAGACTATGATCAGTGAAGACTATAGGTGATCAGTGAAGACTATAGATGATCAGTGATCAGTGAAGACTATAGGTGATCAGTGATCACTATAGGTGATCATGAAGACTATAGATCAGTGAAGACTATAGGTGATCAGTGAACTAGTGATCAGAAGATAGGTGATCAGTGAAGACTATAGATGATCAGTGAAGACTATAGGTGATCAGTGAAGACTATGATCAGTGATATAGGGTGATCAGTGAAGACTATAGGTGATCAGTGAAGACTATAGGTGATCAGTGATCAGTGAAGACTATAGGTGATCAGTGAAGACTATAGGTGATCAGTGAAGACTGATCAGTGAAGACTATAGGTGATGAAGAGTGATCATCAGTGAAGACTATAGGTGATCAGTGAAGACTATAGGTGATCAGTGAAGACTATAGGTGATCAGTGATCAGTGAAGACTATAGATGATCAGTGAAGACTATAGGTGATCAGTGAAGACTATAGATGATCAGTGATCAGTGAAGACTATAGGTGATCAGATCTAGTGAAGACTATAGGTGATCAGTGAAGACTATAGGTGATCAGTGAAGACTATAGACTATAGGTGATCAGACTATAGACTATCAGTGATCAGTGAAGACTATAGGTGATCAGTGAAGACTGGTGATCAGTGAAGACTATAGGTGATCAGTGAAGACTATAGATCAGTGAAGACTAGGTGATCAGTGAAGACTATAGGTGATCAGTGAAGACTATAGGTGATCAGTGATCAGTATAGGTGATCAGTGAAGACTATAGGTGATCAGTGAAGACTATAGGTCAGTGATCAGTGAAGACTATAGGTGATCAGTGAAGACTATAGGTGATCAGTGAAGACTATAGGTGATCAGTGAAGACTATAGACTATCAGTGATCAGTGAAGACTATAGGTGATCAGTGAAGACTATAGTGATCAGTGAAGACTAGAGGTGATCAGTGAAGACTATAGTGATCAGTGAAGACAGTGATGATCAGTGAAGACTATAGGTGATCAGTGAAGACTATAGGTGATCAGTGAAGACTATAGGTGATCAGTGATCAGTGAAGACTATAGGATGATCAGTGAAGACTATAGGTGATCAGTGAAGACTATAGGTGATCAGTGATCAGTGAAGACTATAGGTGATCAGTGAAGACTATAGGTGATCAGTGATGATATAGGTGATCAGTGAAGACTATAGTGATCAGTGAAGACTAAGACTATGATCAGTGAAGACTATAGGTGATCAGTGAAGACTATAGGTGATCAGTGAAGACTATAGGTGATCAGTGAAGACTATAGGTGATCAGTGAAGACTATAGGTGATCAGTGATCAGTGAAGACTAGATGATCAGTGAAGACTATAGGTGATCAGTGAAGACTATAGGTGATCAGTGAAGACTATAGATCAGTGAGTGATCAGTGAAGACTATAGGTGATCAGTGTAGAAGACTATAGGTGATCAGTGAAGACTATAGAGGTGATCAGTGATATAGGTGATCAGTGAAGACTATAGGTGATCAGTGAAGACTATAGGTGATCAGTGAAGACTATAGAGGTGATCAGTGAAGACTATAGATGATCAGTGATCAGTGAAGACTATATGATGATCAGTGATCAGTGAAGACTATAGGTGATCAGTGATCAGTGAAGACTATAGGTGATCAGTGATCAGTGAAGACTATAGGTGATCAGTGAAGACTATAGATGATCAGTGAAGACTATGATCAGTGAAGACTATAGTGATCAGTGAAGACTATAGGTGATCAGTGAAGACTATAGGTGATCAGTGATCAGAAGACTAGGTGATCAGTGAAGACAGTGATCAGTGAAGACTATAGGTGATCAGTGAAGACTATAGGTGATCAGTGAAGACTATAGATGATGAAGACTAGGGTGATCAGTGAAGACTATAGGTGATCAGTGAAGACTATAGGTGATCAGTGAAGACTATAGGTGATCAGTGAAGACTGATCAGATCATAGGTGATCAGTGAAGACTATAGGATGATCAGTGAAGACTATAGGTGATCAGTGAAGACTATAGGTGATCAGTGAAGACTATAGGATCAGATCAGTGAAGACTATAGGTGATCAGTGATCAGTGAAGACTATAGGTGATCAGTGAAGACTATAGTGATCAGTGAAGACTATAGACTGATAAGTGATCAGTGAAGACTATAGGTGATCAGTGATCAGAAGACTATAGGTGATCAGTGAAGACTATCAGTGAAGACTATAGGTGATCAGTGATCAGTGAAGACTATAGGTGATCAGTGAAGACTGAAGACTATAGGTGATGATCAGTGAAGACTATAGGTGATCAGTGAAGACTATAGGTGATCAGTGATCAGTGAAGACTATAGGTGATCAGTGAAGACTATAGGTGATCAGTGAAGACTATAGGTGATCAGTGATCTATAGGTGATCAGTGAAGACTATAGGTGATCAGTGAAGACTATAGGTGATCAGTGAAGACTATAGGTGATCAGTGAAGACTATAGGTGATCAGTATAGGTGATCAGTGAAGACTAGATGATCAGTGAAGACTATAGGTGATCAGTGAAGACTATAGGTGATCAGTGAAGACTATAGGTGATCAGTGATCAGTGAAGACTATGATCAGTGAAGACTATAGGTGATCAGTGAAGACTAGAGGTGATCAGTGAAGACTATAGGTGAGGTGATCAGTGATCAGTGAAGACTATAGGTGATCAGTGAAGACTATAGACTGATCAGTGAAGACTATAGGTGATCAGTGAAGACTATAGGTGATCAGTGAAGACTATAGGTGATCAGTGAAGACTATAGGATGATCAGTGATCAGTGAAGACTATAGGTGATCAGTGAAGTGAAGACTATAGGATGATCAGTGAAGACTATAGGTGATCAGTGAAGAGTGAAGACTATAGTGATCAGTGAAGACTATAGGTGATCAGTGAAGACTATAGGTGATCAGATCAGTGAAGACTATAGGTGATCAGTGATCAGTGAAGACTATAGGTGTGATCAGTGAAGACTATAGGTGATCAGTGAAGACTATAGGTGATCAGTGAAGACTATAGATGATCAGTGAAGACTATAGTGATCAGTGAAGACTATAGGTCATGAAGTGAAGACTATAGGTGATCAGTGAAGACTATAGGTGATGATCAGTGATCAGTGAAGACTATAGGTGATCAGTGAAGACTATAGGTGATCAGTGAAGACTATAGTGATCAGTGATCAGTGAAGACTATAGATGATCAGTGATCAGTGAAGACTATAGGTGATCAGTGAAGACTATCAGTGAAGACTATGATGTGATCAGTGAAGACTATAGGTGATCAGTGAAGACTATAGGTGATCAGTGAAGACTATAGTGATCAGATCAGTGAAGACTCAGTGAAGACTATAGGTGATCAGTGAAGACTATAGGTGATCAGTGAAGACTATAGGTGATCAAGTGATCAGTGATCAGTGAAGACTATCAGTGAGACTATAGGTGATCAGTGATCAGTGAAGACTAGAGGTGATCAGTGAAGACTATAGGTGATCAGTGAAGACTATAGGTGATCAGTGAAGACTATAGATGATCAGTGATGATCAGTGAAGACTATAGGTGATCAGTGATCAGTGAAGACTATAGATGATCAGTGAAGACTACAGGTGATCAGTGAAGACTATAGGTGATCAGTGATCAGTGAAGACTATAGGTGATCAGTGAAGACTATAGGTGATCAATCAGTGAAGACTATAGTGATCAGTGAAGACTATAGATGATCAGTGAAGACTATAGGTGATCAGTGAAGACTATAGGTGATCAGTGAAGACTATAGGTGATCAGTGAAGAAGACTATAGGTGATCAGTGAAGACTATAGGTGATCAGTGAAGACTACAGGTGATCAGTGAAGACTATAGGTGATCAGTGAAGACTATAGGTGATCAGTGAAGACTATAGGTGATCAGTGATCAGTGAAGACTATAGATGATCAGTGAAGACTATAGGTGATCAGTGAAGACTATAGGTGATCAGTGAAGACTATAGGTGATCAGTGATCAGTGAAGACTATAGATGATCAGTGATCAGTGAAGACTATAGGTGATCAGTGAAGACTATAGGTGATCAGTGAAGACTCAGTGAAGACTAGGTGATCAGTGAAGACTATAGGTGATCAGGAAGACTGATCAGTGAAGACTATAGACTATCAGTGATCAGTGAAGACTATAGGTGATCAGTGAAGACTATAGGTGATCAGTGAAGACTATAGGTGATCAGTGATCAGTGAAGACTATAGGTGATCAGTGAAGACTATAGGTGATCAGTGAAGACTATAGGTGATATAGTGATCAGTGAAGACTATAGGTGATCAGTGAAGACTATAGGTGATCAGTGAAGACTATAGGTGATCAGTGAAGACTAGAGATGATGAAGACTATAGGTGATCAGTGAAGACTATAGGTGATCAGAAGACTAGATGATCAGTGAAGACTATAGGTGATCAGTGAAGACTATAGGTGATCAGTGAAGTGAAGACTATAGGTGATCAGTGAAGACTATAGATGATCAGTGAAGACTATAGGTGATCAGTGAAGACTATAGGTGATCAAGACTATAGGTGATCAGTGATCAAAGAGAAGACAGTGAAGACTATAGGTGATCAGTGAAGACTATAGGTGATCAGTGAAGACTATAGGTGATCAGTGAAGACTATAGGTGATCAGTGAAGACTATAGATCAGTGAAGACTAGTGATCAGTGAAGACTATAGGTGATCAGTGAAGACTATAGGTGATCAGTGATAGGTGATCAGTGAAGACTATAGGTGATCAGTGAAGACTATAGATGATCTAGTGATCAGTGAAGACTATAGATGATCAGTGATCAGTGAAGACTATAGGTGATCAGCGAAGACTAGATGATCAGTGAAGACTATAGGATGATCAGTGAAGACTATAGATGATCAGTGATCAGTGAAGACTAGGTGATGAAGACTATAGTGATCAGTGAAGACTATGGGTGATCAGTGAAGACTATAGACTATAAGTGATCAGTGAAGACTATAGGTGATCAGCGAAGACTATAGGTGATCAGTGATCAGCGAAGACTATAGGTGATAAGTGATCAGCGAAGACTATAGGTGATAAGTGATCAGCGAAGACTATAGGTGATAGAGTGATCAGCGAAGACTATAGGTGATAAGTGATCAGCGAAGACTAGATGATCAGTGAATAAGTGACTGAAGAGGTGATCAGTGATCAGTGATCAAGACTAGATGATCAGTGAAGACTATAGATCAGTGATAAGTGATCAGCGAAGACTAGAGGTGATAAGTGATCAGCGAAGACTATAGGTGATAAGTGATCAGCGAAGACTAGATGATCAGCGAAGACTATAGGTGATCAGCGAAGACTAGATGAGTGATACAGGTGATCAGTGAAGTGAAGACTAGAGGTGATCAGTGATCAGTGATCAGTGAAGACTATCAGGTGATCGGTGATCAGTGAAGGCTACAGGTGATCGTGATCAGTGAAGACTATGGTGATCAGTGGTACAGGTGATCGTGATCAGTGATCAGTGAAGACTATAGGTGATCGGTGTGATCAGTGAAGACTATCGGTGATCGGGTGATGATCAGTGAAGACAGGTGATCGGTGATGACTATCAGTGAAGGTGAAGACTATGAGGTGATCAGTGAAGGCTACAGGTGATCGGTGATCAGTGAAGGCTACAGAAGATCGGTGATCAGCGAAGACTACAGGTGATCAGTGATCAGTGAAGGCTACAGGTGATCGGGTGATCAGTGAAGGCTACAGGTGATCGGTGATCAGTGAAGGCTACAGGTGATCGGTGATCAGTGAAGACTACAGGTGATCAGTGAAGACTACAGGTGATCGTGATCAGTGAAGACTACAGGTGATCGGTGATCAGTGAAGGCTACAGGTGATCAGTGAAGGCTACAGGTGATCAGTGATCAGTGAAGGCTATAGGTGATCAGTGATACGGTGATCGGTGATCAGTGAAGAAGGTGATCGGTGATCAGTGAAGATCAGGTGATCAGTGAAGGGGCTACAGGTGATCGGTGATCAGTGAAGGCTACAGGTGATCGGTGATCAGTGAAGGTGATCTGAAGACAGGTGATCGGTGATCAGCGAAGGCTACAGGTGATCGATCAGTGAAGGCTACAGGTGATCGGTGAAGACTAGATGATCAGTGAAGGCTACAGGTGATCGGTGATCAGTGAAGGCTACAGGTGATCGGTGATCAGTGAAGGCTAGGTGATCGGTGATCAGTGAAGGCTACAGGTGATCGGTGATCACAGGCTACAGGTGATCGGTGATCAGTGAAGGCTACAGGTGATCGGTGATCAGTGAAGGCTACAGGTGATCGGTGATCAGTGAAGGCTACAGGTGATCGGTGATCAGTGAAGGCTACAGGTGATCGGTGATCAGTGAAGGCTACAGGTGATCGGTGATCAGTGAAGGCTACAGGTGATCGGTGATCAGTGAAGACTACAGGTGATCGGTGATCAGCGAAGACTACAGGTGATCGGTGATCAGTGAAGACTACAGGTGATCTGTGATCAGTGAAGACTACAGGTGATCTGTGATCAGTGAAGACTACAGGTGATCTGTGATCAGTGAAGACTACAGGTGATCTGTGATCAGTGAAGACTACAGGTGATCTGTGATCAGTGAAGACTACAGGTGATCGATCTGTGAAGACTATACACTCACCTAAAGGATTATTAGGAACACCATACTAATACTGTGTTTGACCCCCTTTCGCCTTCAGAACTGCCTTAATTCTACGTGGCATTGATTCAACAAGGTGCTGAAAGCATTCTTTAGAAATGTTGGCCCATATTGATAGGATAGCATCTTGCTGTTGATGGAGATTTGTGGGATGCACATCCAGGGCACGAAGCTCCCGTTCCACCACATCCCAAAGATGCTCTATTGGGTTGAGATCTGGTGACTGTGGGGGCCATTTTAGTACAGTGAACTCATTGTCATGTTCAAGAAACCAATTTGAAATGATTCGAGCTTTGTGACATGGTGCATTATCCTGCTGGAAGTAGCCATCAGAGAATGGGTACATGGTGGTCATAAAGGGATGGACATGGTCAGAAACAATGCTCAGGTAGGCCGTGGCATTTAAACGATGCCCAATTGGCACTAAGGGGCCTAAAGTGTGCCAAGAAAACATCCCCCACACCATTACACCACCACCAGCCTGCACAGTGGTAACAAGGCATGATGGATCCATGTTCTCATTCTGTTTACGCCAAATTCTGACTCTACCATCTGAATGTCTCAACAGAAATCAACACTCATCAGACCAGGCAACATTTTTCCAGTCTTCAACTGTCCAATTTTGGTGAGCTTGTGCAAATTGTAGCCTCTTTTTCCTATTTGTAGTGGAGATGAGTGGTACCCGGTGGGGTCTTCTGCTGTTGTAGCCCATCCGCCTCAAGGTTGTGCGTGTTGTGGCTTCACAAATGCTTTGCTTTGCATCCTCGGTTGTAACGAGTGGTTATTTCAGTCAAAGTTGCTCTTCTATCAGCTTGAATCAGTCGGCCCATTCTCCTCTGACCTCTAGCATCAACAAGGCATTTTCGCCCACAGGACTGCCGCATACTGGATGTTTTTCCCTTTTCACACCATTCTTTGTAAACCCTAGAAATGGTTGTGCATTAAAATCCCAGTAACTGAGCAGATTGTGAAATACTCAGACCGGTCCGTCTGGCACCAACAACCATGCCACGCTCAAAATTGCTTAAATAACCTTTCTTTCCCATTCTGACATTCAGTTTGGAGTTCAGGAGATTGTCTTGACCAGGACCACACCCCTAAATGCATTGAAGCAACTGCCATGTGATTGGTTGATTAGATAATTGCATTAATGAGAAATTGAACAGGTGTTCCTAATAATCCTTTAGGTGAGTGTAGGTGCTTGATCACTGAAGACTATAGATCAATGAAGACTATAGCAGAAAAACAACAAGCATCAAGTTCACACATGAGGTTACTCCAGAAGCGCTCTCTCTGCGGTTGAGCCTAATACACTCGAGAGAATACACACTCCCTCACCGGTTTCTCCCAGCTCGTACAGCGTGAAGCCGTCGATCGGCAGGTAACTCTGGAAACGTTCGCGGTTCACCCAGGATGACAAGCTGCCGTCTTCATACTCTGAAACACAACAGGAAGAATCTGAACGGATCTGATCAGCAATGCCCACTTTACACAGGATAAACCAACATGCATTAGTTTTCCACTTCATGTTAGTCTTTAACTATTATGTTCTACGCTGTAATCATCTGTCCACAAAAGTGTTGGACTCCTGCGACTGAAGATAATGTGGAGCCTGTGGTGCTCCCGCACACACACTCTGTCACTGCGTCCGGACGGAAAGCACTGGATCACGAGTCAAAGTCTCACAGGGCACGGAGCCTCATCACACTTTACACTTCAGTTTGACAGATAATTATTGATTTTTTTTAAATGGCATAAAACACAGTGTTAAGAGATCTTTTATGTCATGATGATGTAATATTATTGTGTAACTGTGATTACTGGGAAACTATAACGACTAGTGAAGGAAGAGGAAGAGATGAGTGGTTCACAGCGATCGAGCATCACCACACGATAAAGACTTATGAATAATCTACACAGTGGTTTTCTTCTCTTACCATCATACGTGAAATAGTTTCCATCTTTGAAGACGACCACTGAGGGCAGTTCAGGCAGTTTCACAGCCTGCAGGACAGGACACACAGTGAGCTTCATGTGAAGAGTGTGAGAGAGACGGAGCAGTTTCTGGAAGTGATTCGCTCACCTCAGTTAAAACGTCTTCAGAAGCAGAGAAGAAATACGTGTAGACTATGAGCTCAGACGCCACCTCGATGTACTTCTCCTGAAACCACAGCAGCAGAAGAGTTACAGGTGTGTGTGTGTTTAAGAGAGTGTGTGAATGAATGTGAGATAAAATGGTATTTGAGATGAACACTAATGCAACTATCCAGTGAAGGTGTGTTTTCTGCATCTCTGACTGTGTTTGTGTCAGTGGAGTGTCTTCACTCTTTCTGTGTGTGTGACTCTGAGATGAAGATCAGCTCACTTTAAGAGGAGATTCCCCTCCGACGTACAGAAACAACACACTGTGCCTCTTCAACATATGCTCAAACATCTGTCTGCTCGGGAGCGATCGCACCGCCGGTCTGAAACACACACACACACACACACACACACACACATGATGAGAATTATGTGAGGATCTTTCAGGTTTATCTGTGCCATAAGTGTCCAAATCCTGCACTTCAACTCACATAATTTTGAGTGATTTTAACAGAAAAGCAAGTAAGTTTTGGCACAAACTCCAACATCTTAAAAAACCCTTTAAAAAACAGACCGCTTTGGCATTTAGTCACTGTAACTGGCCGGTCAATCATCCGGTCACAGTTAACGTCCTCACACACACACACACACACTCACTCCGCATTTCATTCATGCTACTCAATTCCTCCTACCGTATTGGGAAGAAAACAAGCAGCTGTTGATCTGCCAGCCATGCGTCATGTTTACTGCATAATAATGCAGTTCATAGTCAATAACCATACGTGTCTGTTGTGCCATTCGTGATATTATGTTGTTGCAGATGGCATGTATTTTTTATCAGGTTAGATATTGATTTTTAAATCACTCAAACCAGGGAGTCTCTATTTAACCGTCAGTCCCACAAACATTCAGGCTCTGCACAAAGAAGGCCTGGAATGGGAACAGGATGGATCTATAAGAACTGACGACTGACATACATACAGTGCATCCGGAGAGTATTCACAGTGCTTCACTTTTTTCAAAAATAAAAAACAGAAAAAAAAAATGACACTCAACACTGAGCTCAGGTGCTCCTGTTTCAACAGATCATCCTTGAGATGTTCCTACAACTCAACTGGAGTCCACCTGTGGTCAATTCAGCTGATTGGACATGATTTGGAAAGGCACACACCTGTCTATATAAGGTCCCACAGTTACCAGTGCATGCCAGAGCACAAACCAAGCAATGAAGGGATTGTCTGTAGACCTCAGAGACTGTATGAAGGCACAGATCTGGGGAAAGGCACAGAAACATTTCTGCAGCTGAAGGTCCCAAT
>CM031966.1:2393155-2458155 GCA_018749465.1 Paracanthobrama guichenoti | reverse complement strand
ACATCAGAGTCTAGAAAAAATAGTTTCTAGCCCTTACAGTTCAAAGGTTAACAGCATAAACATGAGTGCAACAGTTGGTGGTGCTACAGCGATTGAGTTAGAGACTCCAAAACTGCTGTGGTTAATGTTGGGACGGTCTTCTATCTGTGTGCCTAATTTCACAACTTTTTACCATACGGTTCTATGGGCGGAAGAACAAACTCTAACGGATACGAGCTTCAGTGCCATAATAACATCTACAGCCTGTGCTGCTCACAAAACAAGTAAACAAAAGCATTAAACAAAGTTAACCAGTTTATGATACCAGATTATGCAAATGCATTTACCCGTGTGACATCACAAATCCCACAATATCAAAACGAGCTGTTTTTGGAGCTTGATTCAATAAACGCTTTGTTTATAACGAGGAGGACTTTAAGCTCTTCAGGATCAAAGCACATGTGATTTCTCATTTCACGACCCCTTTGAGATCAATTAGCTGCCAAACTCTTGCGGCGACCGGCGAAAACACACAGATATTATAATGTTGATAAAGTTAAGGTTAGGACTCACAGTTTAATGGTGGGGTATCCTCGCACGCCAAACTCTGAGGCCATACCTGCATCAACACATCACCAGTCACATGACACATCAAATAACATTTGGGATTGTCAGATGATCTTATGAGAGGCCATATTGATTTCACTAAAAACATTGGGTCAGGTCTCCGTGAATGTAAACCGTTTCAGCACAGAGCGTTGGGAAAGTGCGGTTAAGCTGAAGTGATGCCAGATCCTTCACTCAGTCCTGCTGGTCCTGGATTGTGTTTGGATCCTTGTGCTGTTGTATTTATTTGTCCTAACGCTTCTTGTTCTTCAATTCTTGTTTTATTATGAACTGTTTCATTGTTTCCCTAACCCTAACACTTACATATATTATTAATGTTTGAGAATTGTGAAATCAAGCTCTAACTCTACTCCCTTTTCATGTCATGCACTTTTTAAGCAGTTTCCAACAGCAGACGCAGATCTGCAGGTATCCCAGCCCTTAAAGGGACAGTTCAGCCAAAACTGTAAATCCTGTCATTAATTCCTCATGTTGTTCCTAACCCATAATCCCATCGTTCAGACACAGATGAAGGACACTAATAGTCCAGCGGTGCAGTCTTAATGTGATGAGAGATGAGAATACTTTAGTGCGCAAAGACAAGCACAAATAACGACTTTATTCAACAATCTCTTCTCGTCTGTGTCAGTCTCTTACACTACTCACTTCGTGGGGCTCTTCACAGTCCAGCACTTCCAGGTTCTACGGAGGAACGCCGGCTCACCATTGGCCGAGCAGGATCACATGATCGCATGCATGTGTTGTGGTGCTGGCGTGAATCGCGTGCTTTACATTTCACTGCCGGTTGTATATTCTGTATATAACTGTGTATGTGACAAATAAAACTCTTGAGACTGGCACACAAGAGAAGAGATTGTTGAATAAAGTCGTTATCCCAAATCTTCATCTGTGTCTGAAGATGAGCGGGTCTGACGGGTTAGGAACGACAGGAGGAATTCATGACAGGATTATCATCTTCGGGTGAACTGACCCTTTGAGAGCCCTGGAGCTGCGCAGAGAAAAAAACACCATTTACTCGCATCGCAAAGAGTTTTGATAAAGGCAGTTTGTCAGAATCGTGAGATAAAAACTCAGTTACCTTTCTTATTCCATGGCGGGAACAAGCTTCCACAGTTTTATGGGTTACTTTATTTTCACAAACTTCTATTAATCCATTATATTGAGTGTATGTTTCAGACCCAGAGGATGATGAAGACACAGAGAGTGTGTGCACAGGAGACTCGAGCAGGTTCACCTGAATATGCAGTGGCGTCCATTTTGCCGACTCGTACCGGCGACCCCGAGCGCATCAGTTCGGCTCCGACCTCCTGCCAGATCGGCTCCAGTTTCTTGCAGTATCCGCACCACGGCGCATAAAACTACAGCACAACACAATCAGCTGGACGTCACACACGCAAGCACGCACATGCACGCACACATACATACACGCACGTGCACACACGCACGCACGCACACATCATCATGCAGTGTGTGAACGGACACTCACATCCACCAGCCAGACGTCATCCATTCGGTTCTCCTTAAACCTGCAGGAAACACAAGATCAGCATCACTGAAGGGAAGGGAAGTTAAGAATAACGTCCACGTGAAATCAAACGGACTTCATTCATTTGTTTAGTGAACACTTTTGGTCGTGTGGTGAAGAAATGAATCCAGAGAAATCTTTCCCAATCTTTAATCAAACTATTTAATATGCTCCTTAACTTTCATTCTCTGGCAAACAAACATGATGTGCATTTCCTGAAGGGAATGAGAGCGTCCCGACTGCAAGAATACAGAGCTCTCGGACACGGTCAGCAGAAGATCCGGCGCGGGAAACACCGCCGTTCAAAACATTCTGACCGGGAACATGTGTTCATGTTTCTGAGAGAGTGCTCATTAATCTGCTCATTAATCCTCTCATAACTCCAGTAGATCAGTGTAATACTCCTCCAGTGTAGATCAGCTGTTCTCTGTGTGAATATATAGTAAAGTGTGATTTATTCCTGTGATCAAAGCTGAGTTTATCATCATTACTCCAGTCTTCAGTGTCACATGATCCTTCACTGATCATTCTCATATGAGGATCTGATGATCAACACACATTTATGATTATTATCAGTTCATATTTCTGTGGAAACCGTCATACTTTTGATTTCTCAGATATACTAACGTTTAAAAGTTTTGGGCCAGTAAGATTTTTTTTTTTTTTAAATAAATAACTTAAAGAAATTAATACAATTATTAATCAAGGATGCATTAAACTGATCTAAAGTGACAGTAAAGACACTTATAATGTCACCAAAGATCCTCTCTCAGATAAATGCTGTTCTTTTGATCAAAGAATCCTGAGAAATCAAATGTATGACGGTTTCCACAGAAATATGAACTGATAATAATCATAGATGACGACTACATTACTTTAAATGAGTCCACCCCACAAGATTATTGTTATAAACACGAGTCGCGTCTGAAAGGTAAAGGGGGAGGGGTTGCTGTAATTTATAATAATATCTTCAGTATTACTCAGAAGTCTAGTTTCAAATATAATTCTTTTGATAAATCCCGTTTGACATTTGTGTTGGCTACTGTATACAGGCCACCAGGGCACAATACAGACTTTATCAAAGAATTTGCTGACTTTCTATCAGAGTTAGTACTGGCTGCAGATAAAGTACTAATTGTTGGTGATTTTAATATCCATGTAGATAATGAAAAAGATGCATTGGGATTAGCATTTAGAGACATTCTAAACTCTATTGGAGTAAGGCAACACGTGTCAGGACCCACTCATCGCCTTAATCATACTCTAGACCTAATACTGTCACATGGAATAAATGTTGATACCGTTGAAATTCTGCAGCAGAGCGACGACATCTCAGATCATTACCTAGTATCATGTATACTTAATTTAGCTAAGGCTGCAAAGCCGCCCCCTCGCTTCAAATATGGCAGAACTATCACTGCCGCCACTAAAGATTGCTTTTTAAATAATCTTCCTCATCAGTTTCCTCTCCGCAGCATCCCAGATAGCCTAGAGGAACTCGATTTTGCAACAGAAACTATTGACTCTCTTTTTTCCAGCACTTTAGACACAGTTGCTCCCCGGCGCTTAAAGAAGATTAAAGAAAATAGTCCAACACCGTGGTACAACGAGCACACCCGGGCCCTTAAAACAGCAGCCAGAGAAATGGAGCGCAGCTGGAAGAAAACAAAACTAGAGGTTTTTCGTAATTCATGGAAAGAGAGCATGATCGCATACAGAAAGGCCGTAAAAACTGCTAGATCTGCTTATTTCTCGACTCTCTTAGAAGAAAACAAACACAACCCTAGGTATTTATTTGATACAGTGGCTACGTTAACCAAAAATAAAGCTTCTACTTCTGATGGTTGTAAACAGCACAGCAGTAATGACTTTATGAACTTCTTTACTTGTAAGATCGATAATATTAGGAAGAAAATTATAACCATGCAGCCGTCTACTATAGTGTCACATGAGACAGAGCATTGTTGTGTCACTGAGAAAAAATTACATTCATTCACTGCTATAGGAGAGGAAGACACACACACACACACACACACACACACACACACACACACACACACTCACACACTCACACACACACACACACACACACACACACACACACACACACACACACACACACACACACACACACACACACTGCTATAGGAGAGAAAGACACACACACACACACACACACTGCTATAGGAGAGAAACACACACACACACACACACATTCACTGCTATAGGAGAGGAAGACACACACACACATTCACTGCTATAGGAGAGGAAGACACACACACACACACACACACATTCACTGCTATAGGAGAGGAAGACACACACACACACACACACACATTCACTGCTATAGGAGAGGAAGACACACACACACACACACACATTCACTGCTATAGGAGAGGAAGACACACACACACACACACACACACACATTCACTGCTATAGGAGAGGAAGACACAGACACACACACACACACACACACACACACACACACACTGCTATAGGAGAGGAAGAATTGGCTAAACTCGTTAAATCATCTAAATCAACAACATGTATGCTCGACCCTATACCGACTAGGCTATTAAAAGAGATGCTACCAGAGGTCATAGATCCTCTTCTTAATATCATTAACTCATCTTTGTCATTAGGATATGTACCGAAAACTTTTAAGTTGGCTATTATCAAACCACTTATTAAAAAACCTCAACTTGATCCTACAGAATTAGTCAATTACAGGCCGATCTCAAATCTACCCTTCCTGTCAAAAATACTGGAAAAGGCAGTGTCTTCACAATTATGCTCCTTTTTAGAAAGAAATGGTATCTGTGAGGATTTCCAGTCAGGATTTAGACCGTATCATAGTACTGAGACTGCTCTCATCAGAGTTACAAATGATTTACTCTTATCATCCGATCGTGGTTGTATCTCTCTATTAGTGTTACTCGATCTTAGCGCTGCATTCGATACTATCGACCACAACATTCTTTTGAATAGACTGGAAAATTATGTTGGCATTAGTGGAACTGCATTGGCATGGCTTAAATCATACTTATCTGACCGTTATCAGTTTGTAGCAGTAAATGAAGAGATGTCACACCGATCACAAGTTCAGTATGGAGAACCGCAGGGCTCAGTGCTAGGACTGTTGCTCTTCACCCTGTACATGCTACCACTGGGAGATATCATTAGGAAGCATGGCATTAGTTTTCACTGTTATGCTGACGATACTCAGCTCTATATTTCTTCACACCCTGACGAAATTTACCAATTCACAAGATTAACGGAATGCATAGCTGATATAAAACATTGGATGTCTAGTAATTTCCTGCAACTTAATTCAGAAAAAACAGAATTTTTAATTATTGGACAAAAAAGCTCCACAAGTAGTAACCTAGAATACTGTCTAACACTCGATGGCTGCTCTGTCAAGTCCTCGTCGTCAGTTAGGAACCTGGGTGTGCTCTTTGATACCAATCTTTCATTTGAAAGCCACGTTTCTAACATCTGTAAAACTGCATTCTACCATCTTAAAAATATATCTAAATTACGGCACATCCTTTCAATGCAAAAATGCTGAACAGTTAATTCATGCGTCATGACCTCAAGGCTAGATTACTGTAATGCTTTACTGGGTGGTTGCCCTGCTCGCTAATAAACAAACTCCAGCTGGTCCAAAACGCAGCAGCTCGAGCTCTTACTAGAACCAGGAAGTATGACCATATTAGCCCGGTTCTGTCAACACTGCACTGGCTCCCTATTAAACATCATATACATTTTAAAATCTTGCTAATTACTTACAAAGCACTAAATGGTTTAGCTCCCCAGTACTTGAGCGAGCTCTTAACGCATTATACTCCATCACGTCTATTGCGGTCTCAAAACTCTGGCCAGTTGATAATCCCTAGAATATCAAAATCAACTGCAGGCGGTCGATCCTTTTCCTATTTAGTGCCTAAACTCTGGAACAGTCTTCCTAGCAGTGTTCGGGAAGCAGACACACTCTGTCAGTTTAAATCTAGACTAAAAACGCATCTCTTTACTATGGCTTACACATAAAACATTATCAATCTCTATTATTCAAATCAGTAAATGATTGTTAGGCTGCATTAACTAGGTCAGCCGGAACCGGGAACACTTCCCATAACACCTGATGTACTCGTTACATCATAAGAAGAATGGCATCTACGCTAATGTTAGTCTCTCTGTTTATCCCGAGGTTTACTGCAGTCAGCCGGATCCGGGCCGTATCCAGATCAGATGGTGGACCAGCGCCTGGACATGACCAACGCATCCCTGAAGTGTCTGCAGAGAGCGTGTCAAATAAACTCCCCCGTAAATGCTGCATCGACACGACATCCTCATTAAACCCGTCTCCGGCGTGATTTACTCCAATCTTTCGAATAATCTTACGAATATCTATTTGCCTAATATGAATTAAGACCTGCTATGTTGGCAGAATTATAATCATACACTGTTTGTTCGTCGGCCAGAGGAGAACTGGCACCCCGACTGAGCCTGGTTTCTCCCAAGGTTTTTTCTCCATTCTGATCCTGAAGGAGTTTTGGTTCCTTGCCACCGTTGCCTCTGGCTTTTGGCTTGCTCAGTTAGGGACTCCTAAATCTCATCTATATTCCCGATCTGCCCGCATTGACACTATATGATACTGAAATGAGCTGGATAACATCACCGTTTCACCAGAACGGCTGTACAAATTCTGTTGCATTATTTTCCTGTTAACAATGTGAAGCTGCTTTGAAACAACTGGACTTGTTAAAAGCGCTATATAAATAAAGGTGACTTGATTTGATAAATGTGTGTTGATCATCAGATCCTCACGGGTTTATCTGTGGCAGAAGCCGATGTGTCAGGGTTATCCATTATTCTCTGATATAACAGATCATTAGAGCGTTTATGATCGATCTGAAGAGTTTCGGGAGAACATGAGAGAAATGAATGATCACAGACTGCACCTGTCATGTGTGTGATCATACATGAATACATGAATCACGTGACCGCAGATATTAATGCACCACATCATCATACACACCTTAACTTTCCAACACATTACAGGAAACTCAGACTCTAAGAGCCTTACATGTGTCGAGCTTTCTCCAACACATCGTTCACCTCAGGAAGGGAACAGGAAACAGAACATATGATCTTACATGTCATCGAGATCCTGCACCAGAGCCCCGACCAGCGGACCGAGGAGAAGACAGGAGAACCCTGCGAACACACACAGCATCACACAGCAGCTCACCTCATGACTCAATCATCGCTGTAATGATAAAGCATCTGTACCTCTGAGCAGCGCCATGACTCCGCGTGAGAAGAGCATCAACAGGAAATGCAGAGAGTAGTGGAGCCCGCGCGCATGCGCACTGACGCGTCTGCGCTGACGCTGCGTCACAGCCCGTCACAGCCCGTCACGCTGGGGGGGGATGTATCTTCTCCTAATACATCGACACGTTTACTATTTCATCACGAAAGTGCGTCAGTTCAGTTTATTGGAATGCTTTTGTTTCTGATATGCTTTTTATACTGAATTCCTAAATAAGATGGGAAGTTTCCTTTCGAATTGTCCATCGGGATTTCCCGTTAATGCCTTTTTAAAGAAATGCAAAGCAGATATCCAGAGACTTCAGTGCATTGGCATTACTCTACATTACTGTGGAAAGACTTTTCCCAGTGTTATTGAGAACATTGACAAGGATTGTTCTTTACTTTGGGAAAACGTTTTGTTTGGAATTGTTATAAAAGACCTTTTACACAAAAACAAAACCCACTTAATCTTTTTATTTTGTTAACCTGACTGTGTTGTGCTAGCTGAGGTACAGCTCTACTCATGAATATAACCAGTGTGTGTGTCAGCAGAGATGAGCAGGTAACACACACACACAGCACTACATAAAGCAGGAGAAGGACAGGCGAAAGCTGCGGAGCACCGAAAACATGTCCGTCAGCATCTGAGCCCATCCTGCCAGGGGCCCCGGAGCACCAGGGGCCGCCCTTGCTCAGCACGAAACATGACCGTAACTTACCATAATGTGAATATTTGATTATAACAGATATGTGCCGTGTCTACTAAACATTTGCAGAGTCCTGTAGAAATATTTTTAATAATGATTTATATATATTCAATAACCGCTTCGGTTTCATCGTGCAGTGGCAGATAATAACGTGTCTGGACACGACTACGGCTGCAAAACCAAACTATCCTTCAGGAACAGAATAAAGTGTCAAGAACGAAGAAAGTACCCACGCAACGTTCCCTAAAGGTTCTCTAAAGGTTCTCTAAATGTTCTCTAAATGTTCTCTAAAGGTTCCCTAAAAGTTCTCTAAAGGTTCCCTAAAGGTTCTCTAAAGGTTCTCTAAAGGTTCTCTAAATGTTCTCTAAAGGTTCTCTAAAGGTTCCCTAAAGGTTCTCTAAAGGTTCTCTAAAGGTTCCCTAAAGGTTCTCTAAAGGTTCTCTAAATGTTCTCTAACGGTTCCCTAAAGGTTCTCTAAAGGTTCTCTAAATGTTCTCTAAAGGTTCCCTAAAAGTTCTCTAAAGGTTCCCTAAAGGTTCTCTATAGGTTCTCTAAAGGTTCTCTAAAGGTTCTCTAAATGTTCTCTAAAGGTTCTCTAAAGGTTCCCTAAAGGTTCTCTAAATGTTCTCTAAAGGTTCCCTAAAGGTTCCCTAAAAGTTCCCTAAAGGTTCTCTAAAGGTTCTCTAAATGTTCTCTAAATGTTCCCTAAAGGTTCCCTAAAAGTTCTCTAAAGGTTCCCTAAAGGTTCCCTAAAGGTTCTCTAAAGGTTCTCTAAATGTTCTCTAAAAGGTTCTCTAAAGGTTCCCTAAAGGTTCTCTAAATGTTCTCTAAAGGTTCCCTAAAGGTTCTCTAAAGGTTCCCTAAAAGTTCCCTAAAGGTTCTCTAAAGGTTCCTAAAGGTTCTCTAAAGGTTCTCTAAAGGTTCTCTAAAGGTTCTCTAAATGTTCTCTAAAGGTTCTCTAAAGGTTCTCTAAAGGTTCTCTAAAGGTTCTCTAAAGGTTCTCTAAAAGTTCTCTAAAGGTTCCCTAAAAGTTCTCTAAAGGTTCCCTCTAAAGGTTCTCTAAAGGTTCTCTAAAGGTTCTCTAAAGGTTCTCTAAATGTTCTCTAAATGTTCTCTAAATGTTCTCTAAAAGGTTCTCTAAAGGTTCTCTAAAAAGTTCTCTAAAGGTTCTAAAAGGTTCTCTAAATGTTCTCTAAAGGTTCTCTAAAGGTTCTCTAAAGGTTCCCTAAAGGTTCTCTAAAGGTTCTCTAAAGGTTCCTAAAGGTTTCCCTAAAGGTTCCCTAAAGGTTCTCTAAAATGTTCTCTAAAAGGTTCTCTAAAGGTTCTCTAAAGGTTCTAAAGGTTCTCTAAAGGTTCTCTAAAGGTTCTCCTAAAGGTTCCCTAAAGGTTCTCTAAAGGTTCTCTAAAGGTTCCCTAAAGGTTCTCTAAAGGTTCCCTAAAAAGGTTCTCTAAAGGTTCTCTAAAGGTTCTCTAAAGGTTCTCTAAAGGTTCTCTAAAGGTTCCCTAAAAAGGTTCCTAGGTTCTCTAAAGGTTCTCTAAAGGTTCTCTAAATGGTTCTAAATGTTCTAAAGGTTCCCTAAAGGTTCCCTAAAAGTTCTCTAAAGGTTCCCTAAAGGTTCTCTAAAGGTTCTCTAAAGGTTCTCTAAATGTTCTCTAAAGGTTCTCTAAAGGTTCCCTAAAAGTTCTCTAAAGGTTCCCTAAAAGTTCTCTAAAGGTTCCCTAAAGGTTCTCTAAAGGTTCTCTAAAGGTTCTCTAAATGTTCTCTAAAGGTGACGTAAAGGTTCTCTAAATGTTCTCTAAAGGTTCTCTAAAGGTTCCCTAAAGGTTCTCTAAAGGTTCTCTAAAGGTGACATAAAGGTTCTCTAAAGGTTCTCTAAAGGTTCCTAAAAAGTTCTCTAATGGTTCCCTAAAGGTTCTCTAAAGGTTCTGTAAAGGTTCTCGTAAAGGTTCTCTAAAGGTTCTCTAAAGGTGACGTAAAGGTTCCCTAAAAGGTTCTCTAAAGGTTCTCTAAAGGTTCTCTAAAGGTTCCCTAAAAGTTCTCTAATGGTTCCCTAAAGGTTCTCTCTAAAGGTGACGTAAAGGTTCTCTAAAGGTGACGTAAAGGTTCTCTAAAGGTGACGTAAAGGTTCCTAAAGGTTCTCTAAAGGTTCTCTAAAGGTTCTCTAAAGATGACGTTTCTCTAAAGGTGACGTAAAGGTTCCCTAAAGGTTCTCTAAAGGTTCTCTAAAGGTTCTCTAAAGGTTCCTAAAGGTTCTCTAAAAAGGTTCTCTAAAGGTGACATAAAGGTTCTCTCTAAAGGTTCTAAAGGTTCTCTAAAGGTTCCCTAAAAAGTTCTCTAAAGGTTCCCTAAAGGTTCTCTAAAGGTTCTCTAAAGGTTCTCTAAATGTTCCCTAAAAAGGTTCCCTCTCTAAAGGTTCTCTAAAGGTTCCCTAAAGGTTTTCTGTTCTCTAAAGGTGACGTAAAGGTTCTCTAAAGGTTCTCTAAAGTTCTCTAAATGTTCTCTAAAGGTTCTCTAAAGGTTCCCTAAAGGTTCCCTAAAAGTTCTCTAAAGGTTCTCTAAAGGTTCCCTAAAGGTTCCTCTAAAGGTTCTCTAAAGGTGACGTAAAGGTTCTCTAAATGTTCTCTAAAGGTTCTCTAAAGGTTCTCTCTAAAGGTTCTCTAAAGGTTCTCTAAAGGTTCCCTAAAGGTTCTCTAAAGGTGACATAAAGGTTCTAAAAAGTTCTCTAAAGGTGACGTAAAGTTCTCTAAAGGTTCTCTAAAGGTGACTAAAAAGGTTCTAAAGGTTCTAAAGGTGACGTAAAGGTTCTCTAAAGGTTCTCTAAGGTTCTCTAAAGGTGACGGTTCTCTAAAGGTGGCGTAAAGGTTCCCTAAAAGGTTCTCTAAAGGTTCTCTAAAAGGTGACGTAAAGGTTCTCTAAAGGTTCTCTAAAGGTTCTCTAAAGGTTCTCTAAAGGTTCCCTAAAGGTTCTCTAAAGGTTCTCTAAAGGTGACATCTCTAAAGGTTCTCTAAAGGTTCTCTAAAGGTTCTAAAGGTTCTCTAAAGGTTCTCTAAAGGTTCTCTAAAGGTTCTCTAAAGGTTCTCTAAAGGTTCTCTAAAGGTTCCCTAAAAGGTTCTCTAAAGGTTCCCTAAAGGTTCTCTAAAGGTTCCCTAAAGGTCTCTAAAGGTTCTCTAAAGGTTCTAAAGGTTCTCTAAAGGTTCTCTAAAGGTTCTAAAGGTTTCTCTAAAGGTTCTCTAAAGGTTCTAAAAGGTTCTCTAAAGGTTCTCTAAAGTTCTAAAGGTTCTCTAAAGGTTCTCTCTAAAGGTTCTCTAAAGGTTCTCTCTCTAAAGGTTCTCTAAAGGTTCCTAAAGGTTCTCTAAAAGGTTCTCTAAAGGTTCTCTAAAAGGTTCTCTAAAGGTTCTCTAAAGGTTCTCTAAAGGTTCTCTAAAGGTTCTCTAAAAGGTTCTCTAAAGGTTCTCTAAAGGTTCTCTAAAGGTTCTCTAAAGGTTCTCTAAAGGTTCCTAAAGGTTCTCTAAAAGGTTCTCTAAAGGTTCTCTAAAGGTTCTCTAAAGGTTCTCTAAATGTTCTCTAAAGGTTCTCTAAAGGTTCCCTAAAGGTTCTCTAAAGGTTCTCTAAAGGTTCTAAAGGTTCTCTAAAGGTTCCCTAAAGGTTCTCTAAAGGTTCTCTAAAGGTTCTCTAAAGGTTCCTAAAGGTTCTCTAAAAAGTTCTTCAAAGGTTCTCAAAGGTTCTCTAAAGGTTCCCTAAAGGTTCTCTAAAGGTTCTCTAAAGGTTCCCTAAAAGGGTCTCTAAAGGTTCCTAAAGGTTCTCTAAAGGTTCCCTAAAGGTTCTCTAAAGGTTCTCTAAATGTTCTCTAAAGGTTCTCTAAAGGTTCTAAAAGGTTCTCTAAAGGTTCTCTAAAGGTTCTCTAAATGTTCTCTAAAGGTTCTCGTAAAGGTTCTCTAAAGGTAAAAAGGTTCTCTAAAGGTCTCGTAAAGGTTCTCTAAATGTTCTCTAAAGGTTCCTAAAGGTGATCTAAAGGTTCTCTAAAGGTTCCTAAAGGTTCTCTAAAGTTCTCTAAAGGTTCTCTAAAGGTTCCTAAAGGTTCTCTAAAAAAGGTTCTCTAAATGTTCTCTAAAGGTTCCCTAAAGGTTCTCTAAATGTTCTCTAAAAGGTTCTCTAAAGGTTCCCTAAAGGTTCTCTAAAGGTTCCCTAAAGGTTCTCTAAAAGGTTCTCTAAAGGTGACGTAAAGGTTCTCTAAAGGTTCTCTAAAGGTTCCCTAGTTCTCTAAAGGTGATGTAAAGGTTCTCTAAATGTTCTCTAAAGGTGACGTAAAGGTTCTCTAAAAAGTTCTCTAAAGGTTCTCTAAAAGTTCTCTAAATGTTCCTAAAGGTTCTCTAAATGTTCTCTAAAGGTTCTCTAAAGGTTCCTAAAGGTTCTCTAAAGGTTCTCTAAAAGGTTCTCTAAAGGTTCTCTAAAGGTTCCCTAAAAAGGTTCTCTAAAGGTTCTCTAAAGGTTCTCTAAAAAGGTTCCCTAAAGGTGAAGTAAAGGTTCTCTAAAGAGTTCTCTAAAAAGGTTCTCTAAAGGTGACGTAAAGGTTCTCTAAAGGTAAAGGTGTTCTCTAAAGGTTCTCTAAAGGTTCGTCGTAAAGGTTCTCTAAAAAGGTGACGTAAAGGTTCTCTAAAGGTTCTCTAAAGGTTCCCTAAAGGTGACTAAAGGTTCTCTAAAGGTTCTCTAAAGGTGACGTAAAGGTTCTCTAAAAGGTTCTCTAAAGGTTCCCTAAAGGTTCTCTAAAGGTTCTCTAAAAGGTTCTCTAAAGGTTCCTCTAAAGGTTCTCTAAAGGTGACTCTAAAGGTTCTCTAAAGGTTCTCTAAAGGTTCTCTAAATGTTCTCTAAAGGTTCTCTAAAGGTTCTCTAAAGGTTCTCTAAAGGTTCCCTAAAGGTTCTCTAAAAAAGGTTCCCTAAAGGTTCTCTAAAAAGGTTCTCTAAATGTTCTCTAAAGGTTCCCTAAAGGTTCTCTAAAAAGGTTCTCTAAATGTTCTCTAAAGGTTCTCTAAAGGTTCCCTAAAGGTTCTCTAAAGGTTCTCTAAATGTTCTCTAAAGGTGACGTAAAGGTTCTCTAAAGGTTCTCTAAAGGTTCTCTAAAAGGTTCTCTAAAGGTGACGTAAAGGTTCTAAAGGTCTAAAGGTTCTCTAAAGGTGACGTAAAGGTTCTCTAAAGGTTCTCTAAATGTTCTCTAAAGTTCTCTAAAGGTTCCTAAAAAAGGTCTCTAAAGGTTCTCTAAAAAAAGGTTCTCTAAAGGTTCTCTAAAGGTTCCTAAAGGTTCTCTAAAGGTTCTCTAAAAGGTTCTCTAAAGGTTCTCTAAAGGTTCTCTAAAGGTTCTCTAAAGTTCTCTAAAAAGGTTCCCTAAAGGTTCTCTAAAGGTTCTCTAAAGGTTCTCTAAAGGTTCTCTAAAGGTTCTCTAAAGGTTCTCTAAAGGTTCTCTAAAGGTGACGTAAAGGTTCTCTAAAGGTTCTCTAAAAGGTTCTCTAAAGTTCTCTAAAGGTTCTCTAAAGGTTCTCTAAAAGTTCTCTAAAGGTTCTCTAAAGGTGACGTAAAGGTTCTCTAAAGGTTCTCTAAAGGTGACTAAAAAGGTTCTCTAAAAGGTTCTCTAAAGGTTCTCTAAAGGTTCTCTAAAGGTGACGTAAAAAGGTTCTCTAAAGGTGACGTAAAGGTGAGCGTCTCTAAAGGTGACGTAAAAGGTTCTCTAAAGGTTCGTAAAAGGTTCTCTAAAGGTTCTCTAAAAGGTTCTCTAAAGGTTCCGTAAAAGGTTCTCTAAAGGTTCTCTAAAGGTTCTCGTAAAGGTTCTCTAAAGGTTCTCAAAGGTTCTCTAAAGGTTCGTAAAAGGTTCTCGTAAAGGTTCTCTAAAGATGACTAAAGGTTCTCTAAAGGTTCTAAAGGTTCTAAAGGTGACGTAAATCTCTAAAGGTTCTCTCTAAAACGGTTCTAAAGGTTCTCTAAAGGTTCTCTAAAAGGTTCCTCAAAAGGTTCTCTAAAGGTGACGTGTTCTCTAAAAAGGTTCTCTAAAGGTTCTCTAAAGGTTCCCTAAAGGTTCTCTAAAGGTTCTCTAAAGGTTCTCTAAAAGGTTCTCTAAAGGTTCTCTCTAAAGGTGTAAAAAGGTCTCTAAAGGTTCTCTAAAGGTTCTCTAAAGGTTCTCTAAAAGGTTCTAAAGGTTCTAAAGGTTCCGTAAAGTTCTCTAAAGGTTCTCTAAAGGTTCCGTAAAGGTTCTCTAAAGGTTCTCTAAAAAGGTTCTCTAAAGGTTCCCTAAAGGTTCTCTAAAGGTTCTCTCTAAAGAGTTCCCTAAAAGGTGATCTAAAGGTTCTCTAAAGGTTCTCTAAAGGTTCTCTAAAGGTTCTCTAAAGGTGACTCTAAATGTTCTCTAAAGGTTCTCTAAAAAAGGTTCTCTAAAGGTTCTCTAAAAGGTTCTCTAAAGGTTCTAAAGGTTCTAAAGGTTCCCTAAAGGTGACTAAAAGGTTCTCTAAAGGTTCTAAAAAGGTCTCTAAAGGTTCTCTAAAGGTGGCGTAAATGTTCTCTAAAGGTTCTCTAAAGGTAGCGTAAAGGTTCTCTAAAGGTTCTCTAAAGGTTCCCTAAAGGTAGCGTAAAGTTCTCTAAAGGTCCCTAAAGGTTCTCTAAAGGTTCTCTAAAGGTAGCGTAAAGGTTCCTAAAGGTTCTCTAAAAAGGTTCCCTAAAGGTTCTCTAAAGGTTTCTCTAGGTCTCCTAAAGTTCTCTAAAGGTTCCCTAAAGGTTCTCTAAATGTTCTCTAAAGGTTCTCTAAAGGTTCCTAAAGGTTCTCTAAAGGTTCTCTAAAGGTTCTCTAAAGGTTCTCTAAATGTTCTCTAAAGGTGACGTAAAGGTTCTCTAAAGGTTCTCTAAAGGTTCCCTAAAGGTTCTCTAAAGGTGATGTAAAGGTTCTCTAAATGTTCTCTAAAGGTGACGTAAAGGTTCTCTAAAGGTTCCCTAAAGGTGACGTAAAGGTTCTCTAAAAGTTCTCTAAATGTTCCCTAAAGGTTCTCTAAATGTTCTCTAAAGGTTCCCTAAAGGTTCCCTAAAGGTTCTCTAAAGGTGACGTAAAGGTTCTCTAAAGGTTCTCTAAAGGTTCCCTAAAGGTGAAGTAAAGGTTCTCTAAAGGTTCTCTAAAGGTTCTCTAAAGGTTCCCTAAAGGTGAAGTAAAGGTTCTCTAAAGGTTCTCTAAAGGTTCCCTAAAGGTGACGTAAAGGTTCTCTAAAGGTTCCTAAAGGTGACGTAAAGGTTCTCTAAAGGTTCTCTAAAGGTGACGTAAAGGTGAGCGTAAAGGTTCTCTAAAGGTGACGTAAAGGTTCTCTAAAGGTTCTCTAAAGGTTCCCTAAAGGTGACGTAAAGGTTCTCTAAAGGTTCTCTAAAGGTGACGTAAAGGTTCTCTAAATGTTCTCTAAAGGTTCCCTAAAGGTGACGTAAAGGTTCTCTAAAGGTTCCCTAAAGGTTATGTAAAGGTTCTCTAAAGGTGACTTAAAAGGTTCTCTAAAGGTTCTCTAAAGGTTCTCTAAATGTTCTCTAAAGGTTCTCTAAAGGTTCTCTAAAGGTGATGTAAAGGTTCCCTAAAGGTTCTCTAAAGGTTCCCTAAAGGTTCTCTAAAGGTTCTCTAAATGTTCTCTAAAGGTTCCCTAAAGGTTCTCTAAAGGTTCTCTAAATGTTCTCTAAAGGTTCTCTAAAGGTTCCCTAAAGGTTCTCTAAAGGTTCTCTAAATGTTCTCTAAAGGTGACGTAAAGGTTCTCTAAAGGTTCTCTAAAGGTTCCCTAAAGGTTCTCTAAAGGTGACGTAAAGGTTCTCTAAAGGTTCTCTAAAGGTTCTCTAAAGGTGACGTAAATGTTCTCTAAAGGTTCTCTAAATGTTCTCTAAATGTTCTCTAAAGGTTCCCTAAATGTTCTCTAAAGGTGACGTAAAGGTGATGTAAAGGTTCCTAAAGGTTCTCTAAAGGTTCCCTAAAGGTTCTCTAAAGGTTCCCTAAAGGTTCTCTAAAAAGGTTCTCTAAAGGTTCCCTAAAGGTTCTCTAAAGGTTCTCTAAAGGTTCTCTAAATGTTCTCTAAATGGTTCCCAAAAGGTTCTCTAAAGGTGACGTAAAGGTTCCCTAAAGGTTCTCTAAAGGTTCTCTAAAGGGTTCCCAAAAGGTTCTCTAAAGGTGACGTAAAGGTTCTCTAAAAGGTTCCCAAAAGGTTCTCTAAAGGTTCTCTAAAGGTGACGTAAAGGCTCTCTAAAAGGTTCCCAAAAGGTTCTCTAAAGGTGACGTAAAGGTTCTCTAAAGGTTCTCTAAAGGTGACGTAAAGGTTCTTTAAAGGTGACGTAAAGGTTCTCTAAAGGTTCTCTAAAGGTGACGTAAAGGTTCTCTAAAGGTGACGTAAAGGTGCGTAAAGGTTCTCTAAAGGTGACGTAAAAGGTGAGCGTAAAGGTTCTCTAAAGGTGACGTAAAGGTTCTCTAAAAGGTTCCCAAAAGGTTCTCTAAAGGTGACGTAAAGGTTCTCTAAAGGTTCTCTAAAGGTGACGTAAAGGTTCTTTAAAGGTGAAGTAAAGGTTCTCTAAAGGTGGCGTAAAAGGTGACGTAAAGGTTCTCTAAAGATGACGTAAAGGTTCTCTAAAGGTGACGTAAAAGGTGACGTAAAGGTTCTTTAAAGGTGACGTAAATGTTCTCTAAAGGTGATGTAAAGGTTCTCTAAAGGTGACGTAAAAGGTGACGTAAAGGTTCTCTAAAGGTGACGTAAAGGTTCTCTAAAAGGTTCCCAAAAGGTTCTCTAAAGGTGACGTAAAGGTTCTCTAAAAGGTTCCCAAAGGTTCTCTAAAGGTGACGTAAAGGTTCTCTAAAGGTTCTCTAAAGGTGACGTAAAGGTTCTTTAAAGGTGACGTAAAGGTTCTCTAAAGGTGACATAAAAGGTGACATAAAGGTTCTCTAAAGGTGACGTAAAGGTTCTCTAAAGGTGACGTAAAAGGTGACGTAAAGGTTCTTTAAAGGTGACGTAAAGGTTCTCTAAAGGTGACGTAAAGGTTCTCTAAAGGTGACGTAAAGGTTCTCTAAAGGTGACATAAAAGGTGACGTAAAGGTTCTCTAAAGGTGACGTAAAGGTTCTCTAAAGGTGACGTAAAAGGTGACGTAAAGGTTCTTTAAAGGTGATGTAAAGGTTCTCTAAAGGTGACGTAAAAGGTGATGTAAAGGTTCTCTAAAGGTGACGTAAAAGGTGACGTAAAGTTTCTCTAAAGGTGATGTAAAAGGTTCCCTAAAGGTTCCCAAAAGGTTCTCTAAAGGTGACGTAAAGGTTCTCTAAAGGTTCTCTAAAGGTGACGTAAAGGTTCTTTAAAGGTGGCGTAAAGGTTCTCTAAAGGTGACATAAAAGGTGACGTAAAGGTTCTCTAAAGGTGACGTAAAAGGTGACGTAAAGGTTCTTTAAAGGTGACGTAAAGGTTCTCTAAAGGTGACGTAAAGGTGACATAAAAGGTGACGTAAAGGTTCTCTAAAGGTGATGTAAAGGTTCTCTAAAGGTGACGTAAAAGGTGACGTAAAGGTTCTTTAAAGGTGATGTAAAGGTTCTCTAAAGGTGACGTAAAAGGTGACGTAAAGTTTCTCTAAAGGTGATGTAAAAGGTTCCCTAAAGGTTCTCTAAAGGTTCTCTAAAGGTGACGTAAAAGGTGACGTAAAAGGTTCTCTAAAGGTGATGTAAAGGTTCTTTAAAGATTCTCTAAAGTTTCCTAAAGGTTCTCTAAAGGTGACGTAAAAGGTGACGTAAAGTTTCTCTAAAGGTTCTCTAAAGGGTTCCCAAAAGGTTCTCTAAAGGTGACGTAAAGGTTCTCTAAAAGGTTCCCAAAAGGTTCTCTAAAGGTTCTCTAAAGGTGACGTAAAGGTTCTCTAAAGGTGACGTAAAGGTTCTCTAAAAGGTTCCCAAAAGGTTCTCTAAAGGTGACGTAAAGGTTCTCTAAAGGTGACGTAAAGGTTCTTTAAAGGTGACGTAAAGGTTCTCTAAAGGTGACTTAAAAGGTGACGTAAAGGTTCTCTAAAGGTGACGTAAAGGTTCTCTAAAAGGTTCCCAAAAGGTTCTCTAAAGGTGACGTAAAGGTTCTCTAAAAGGTTCCCAAAAGGTTCTCTAAAGGTGACGTAAAGGTTCTCTAAAGGTGACGTAAAGGTTCTCTAAAGGTGACGTAAAAGGTGACATAAAGGTTCTCTAAAGGTGACGTAAAAGGTGACGTAAAGGTTCTTTAAAGGTGACGTAAAGGTTCTCTAAAGGTGACGTAAAAGGTGACGTAAAGGTTCTCTAAAGGTGACGTAAAGGTTCTCTAAAAGGTTCCCAAAAGGTTCTCTAAAGGTGACGTAAAGGTTCTCTAAAAGGTTCCCAAAAGGTTCTCTAAAGGTGACGTAAAGGTTCTCTAAAGGTGACATAAAAGGTGACGTAAAGGTTCTCTAAAGGTGACGTAAAAGGTGACGTAAAGGTTCTTTAAAGGTGACGTAAAGGTTCTCTAAAGGTGACGTAAAAGGTGACGTAAAGGTTCTCTAAAGGTGACGTAAAGGTTCTCTAAAGGTGACGTAAAAGGTGACGTAAAGGTTCTCTAAAGGTGACGTAAAAGGTGACGTAAAGTTTCTCTAAAGGTGATGTAAAAGGTTCCCTAAAGGTTCTCTAAAGGTGACGTAAAAGGTGACGTAAAGGTTCTCTAAAGGTGATGTAAAGGTTCTTTAAAGATTCTCTAAAGGTTCCCTAAAGGTTCTCTAAAGGTGACGTAAAAGGTGACGTAAAGGTTCTCTAAAGGTAACGTAAAGGTTCCCTAAAGGCTCTCTAAAGGTTCTTTAAAGGTTCTGTAAAGTTGACGTACAGGTTCTCTAAAGGTTCTCGTAAAGGTTCTCTAAAGGCTCTCTAAAGGTTCTCTAAAGTTGACATAAAGGCTCTCTAAAGGTTCTCTAAAGGTTCCCTAAAGGTTCTCTAAAGGTTCTCTAAAGGTGACATAAAGGTTCTCTAAAGGTTCCCTAAAGGTTCTCTAAAGGTTCTGTAAAGGTGATGTAAAGATTACCTAAAGGTTGCCTAAAGGTCTTTAAAGATTCTCTAAAGGTTCTCTAAAGGTTCCCTAAAGGTTCCCTAAAGGTTCTCTAAAGGTTCTCTAAAGGTTCTCTAAAGATTCTCTAAAGGTGACGTAAAGGTTCTCTAAAGGTTCCCAAAAGGTTCTCTAAAGGTTCTGTAAAGGTGATGTAAAGATTCCCTAAAGATTCCCTAAAGGTTCCCTAAAGGTTCTCTAAAGGTTCTCTAAAGGTGACGTAAATCCCGACCCTCACAGGACATTAGGGACACTCCTAAAACGTCCTCTTTTGGTGATGAAAGTGCTGCAGCTCAAGGTTCCTGATGTGACTTTAGGGGGACGCTCCATTTTGGTTATTCTGTGGTCACACAGCAATGCTACAAAGAGACATTTGGGACATTCAGAGCATTCCCATACGGTTCCCTGTTAGTCCGATGGGACGTTTCATTCAGGACTGCTCTTGTTCAGTGCTCAGTCTCTACACTACATTCCCATCACGTTTGCAGGACCTTTAGGGGGCCAACCTCGAGTGTTATTGCTGGCCCAATTCACGTCCTTCAGGTTCACTGAATGTGTTCAGAACATGTGTGTGTGAATCAGTGTAGTCTGGGCTGCTTTACTAATGAGGGTCAGTAAAACACAAGTACTGCACGTGTGACCATGGGCCATATAAATGCACTTCCACATATAGGACCACAACTGGCCCGAGTCTCAGCCAGTTAATGACCCATAACTGGACTGGGACTGAACAGGGTTTATACATACATAAATTATGTACTTCATGGTTAACAAAATAAATAAAATATCTCAATGATAATGGTAAAATTATCAGTTCAAGATTTTAAAGTGTGTATTGTTTAATCTTTTGATAAGTTATAACAGAATGAAAAGAACTATAATATATTTCTATGATAATTTGACCATTATTGTGCATTATCGTGTGGTGTCCCTTACGAAAAATAACCATGGTTTTATCATAGTAAAAGTGTAGTAACCATGGTTTTTTGGCTAATTGATTACCATTTATATAACCACAGTTTTACCACATATACCATGGTTAAACTATGGTTAGAGTAGCAAAACCATGGTTAATTTGTGGTTACCATGGTTTAACTATGATAACCATGGTTTTTTGGTTTTATTTGTAGTAAAACCATGGTTCATTTTCGTAAGGGGTAAAATACACCACAAGCAATAAAAAGATCATAAAAGTATTAAATTCCTGTGCTGTAATCCAAATCTTTGGGAGAATCTGGACCAATACTATATATCTATAGCCAAACCTATTCTGTCCCAGTGCAGGGCCAGTTACGGGTCATTAACTGGCTGAGACTCGGGTCAGCTGTGGTTACTGTGTGGCCCTTGTCTTTGATCCACATCTGGGACACCACATTTACAACATGAGCAAAAGAAGGGAGGTTTCAAGAACCTGTATTTATAAAGGATATGGCAATTGCAGAAATGTTGTTGGCCAAACAGTGTTGTTTACAATCGTTCGTGAGCACAGCAGATGTATCTGGGTAAGTCCAAGTCCAGTTCCCAGACTGAAAGCGCTCCTCTTCATGTGGGACATATAGTGATGCTGCAAACTAAAGCTACTGTCCTTCAGTCCTTCAGCGAGGAGTTAATAACCCTCCACCAGCTGATCATTGTAGCTTTGCTCTTATAGCAGTTCCCTTCAGCACGTGTGTGTGTGTGTGTCTGTGTGTGTGTGTGTGTGTCTGCTGATCAATGTAGCTTTGCTCTTATAGCAGTTCCCTTCAGCACATTCTCCTGAATGCTACGATCCTTTAACAGGGATATTCATAACCAGGTGAAGTGATGGACGCTGACCTAACATATCAAACACATTTCTTACCCATGAACTTATTTAAACTTACTTAAATGTGTGTAATATATCACAAATTGAATTATTCTGAGGATTCACCACCCTGGGTCACATGACCATGAACAGCCATCACATGTTCCCTTCACTAACGGACTGAGGGCCCTTCGTAGGGGATTCAGGTGTTCGAGTGAAACACTGTTAGGAATTCACCCAATGAGAACACAACACAAAAAACAAACGGGTGTAACCCCTCCTGTTCCAACCGCCCCGCTCCAAGCGGGACTTGAACCTGGGTCCGCCGACATGAGAGTCGGACACGCTAACAAGGAGGCTAAAGACTGCAACCCCTAGCATCAGTCGCTAGAGCATCTCCTAAACCTCACTCTCATCCGGGTCACGGCACCAGTGTAATGATTGTAGTTTCCATTATGGCCTTTACACATCCCACACAAACGTAATGGACGACACGTACAAAACTCTGGTTGTCTGTACTTTTATTCTCCGCAGCAATGATATTCTGAGGAATATATTAAAATGTATTATATTGGTTGTAAACACTGCAGTCATAAACCACCACAGCAGTGTCAGCCATTTTCTGCTGAACTCCATACAACTTATAACAATTCCATGTTAACAAAACAAAATTAAAACAAACATGAAAAATCACAATCAATATAATACATTTTAATGTATTCCTCAGAACATCATTGCTGCGGAGAATAAGGGTAAAGGCCACATTGGAAACTACAATCGTTACATTGGGAACAGAGGTCACCTGACACGAAACAGGAAACACATGACTGGATCACATGAAGCGAATCAGCGAACTGTCTTTTCAGCGTGTCTGAAATCGGCCCCTGTATAGGGCACTATTTGAGGGGACAGCCATCTGTAGTGGTGTCCGAAACCATAGTGGACGTTACTGAGTGCACTCATTCAATCCCACAATGCACCGCAATAACGAGTGTACAACTGATGTACACTCAACGGCTGGAGAATACCCATAATGCACTATGAGTCGTCTCGCCAGGAGATGGCGCCACAGCTGAATCAATCACCCAAACCGCACTGATCCAGTGTAATACAGGTATAAAGTCCTTTATAATTGAATATTAAATTGTTTAATTATTGTTTACACATGCTAGTTTCCATGGCAGAGTTCATCTTTTCATCACTACTGGATCTGCCACTTTCAAATGATATTAAACAGCAAAACAAACTATGCAAACGCCAGCCCTTCCAGCACACTCATATTCTGATAAGAGAATGAACATATAGTCTTACCTTCAAGCTGATTTTAGGATGATCACGTGTGTGTGTGTGTGAGTGAGTGTGTGTGTGTGTGTGTGTGTGTGTGTGTGTGTGTGTGTGTGTGTGTGTGTGTGTGTGTGTGTGTGTGTGTGTGTGTGTGTGTGTGTGTGTGTGTGTGTGTGTGTGTGTGTGTGTGTGTGTGTGTGTGTGTGTGTGTGTGTGTGTGTGTGTGTGTGTGTGTGTGTGTGTGTGTGTGTGTGTGTGTGTGTGTGTGTGTGTGTGTGTGTGTGTGTGTGTGTGTGTGTGTGTGTGTGTGTGTGTGTGTGAGTGTGTGTGTGTGTGTGTGTGTGTGTGTGTGTGTGTGTGTGTGTGTGTGTGTGTGTGTGTGTGTGTGTGTGTGTGTGTGTGTGTGTGTGTGTGTGTGTGTGTGTGTGTGTGTGTGTGTGTGTGTGTGTGTGTGTGAGTGTGTGTGTGTGTGAGTGTGTGTGATGTGTGTGTGTGTGTGTGTGTGTGTGTGTGTGTGTGTGTGTGTGTGTGTGTGAATGTGTGTGTGTGTGAGTGTGTGTGTGAGTGTGTGTGTGTGTGTGTGTGTGTGTGTGTGTGAGTGTGTGTGTGTGTGTGTGTGTGTGTGTGTGTGTGTGTGTGTGTGTGTGTGTGAGTGTGTGTGTGTGTGTGTGTGTGTGTGTGTGTGTGCTTTCAGTGTGTGTGTGTGTGTGTGTGTGTGTGTGTGTGTGTGTGTGTGTGTGTGTGTGAGACACAGACAGGCACTAGAGGGCAGCAGAGTCATTATAACTGCAGATGAACACCTGTAACATCTGCCATCCTTCACTTCATTCACTCTGAAACCGTTCACTGTTTTCCTTCCTCTTTTATCGCTTCTTTTCTTTGTTATAAGGGTCTTATTTTTCCTCGTTGTTCTGCTGAGCCTCTGTGACTGAGAGTCGGGATGGTAAACTTTATTCTTACAGTGAGAGAATCTCACCCTCATTATAGAACTATGATATTTCCCTCATCAGAATGTGTTCCTCGTGTCTGTAAACAGAATCAGATATTCTCTTTCCCTCACTCGTGAATAATGAGTTTTTCTCAGATATAGAAGAATCAGAAACTTCTCCGAGAACAAACAGCGATGAAAGAGTGTGTGTCCTCGCTCATATTAACTCACACAAGGTGAAAATAACATGAGGTTTAATTTGATTTAACTGCATGTTTCATCTTTTCCCATCTATTCTTCTACACCCTTGTAGTGGACCCAGGTCGCTGTTCTGATATTTGATGCGATCTTGTTTACATCTATCTTTAATTCCTCTTCGCTTTTTGTGAAATATCTGGATATCTGCATTGATTACTCATGTAAATGTGGTCTGATCTTCTAGACAAACACAAACAGTTGTTGAACCCTTGAGATCTGTTTGAGTCTGTCTGTATTCTGGGCTGTGGGCATTAGCCCTCTCTGTGGTCATTGACCTTCAGGTCAGGGGTCAGCCGTTCTTCAGCCGTTGTCATGTTTCATCACAGCCTGAAGTCATGAACGATCTCCTGTAAAGTGTTCAGAGCGTCCCAATACTCGCTTTCAGTCGTCCATGTGTTCCCGGATCCAGAGAAGGGATGGATTTGAGCGAGTTTGACAAGGGCCAGATTGTGATGGCTAGACGACTGGGTCAGAGCATCTCCAGAACTGCAGCTCTTGTGGGGTGTTCCCGGTCTGCAGTGGTCAGGATCTATCAAAAGTGCTCCAAGGAAGGAACAGTGGAGAACCGGCCACAGGGTCATGGGCGGCCAAGGCTCATTGATGCACGTGGGGAGCGAAGGCTGGCCCGTGTGGTCCGATCAAACAGACGAGCACACACATCAGATCACACACTTTAATTTAGCAAACAGACTAGCCTTTGCCTGTATTAGACTGATGTTTGATCATTCACATACTCCACTACTCAAGACACATGTGGAAAGGTCATCGAACAGCATCGACATGCCTTAAAAATTAAATGAAATGCTGAAAAGCAACGTTACAGAAGAGACTGTGTAAACACCTTATTCTAATGACATCAGATAAAAGAGGACACGATGTTTGAATCATTTCCCAACACGTACAAGTGCATTACAACGAGCATATCTTACAATGCATTGGTGAGTGTGTGAAGTTACTGTAGCTGAAGTGTCAGGATGAAAATGTGCATGGTGGGATTATGAAGCATTGCATCTCCTTTTATTATTATTTATGAAGCATACAAAAAACCCTACAATGATAATAAGGCATAAGATAAAAACACAATAAGGCATAGAATAAACAGCTTCTGTGCGTCACTTGCTCTTCAGGCCTGATGTGTGTGATAGCAATAGATCACAGAGGAAACAGCTGAACTGTGATACTGTCTGTCTGTTTTACTGTACATCTCTTCAGGTGATTCAGTCCAAGCGAACGGACCGCTTTGCAAACGCATTTGACCAATTCATAATTCAGGAACATAATTTAAGTGTCAAAAATAGGCTATATGCATGCAGTTCAGTTACACAGCTGTTAAACTGAATATATGAAGTGAAGCAAACTTTAAATATCCACAACACAAACAACAAATTGTTGGTCACTATAGCAACAGGCCTCGCACCCCCTTGCAACAGGCATGACTCTCAAAATATGCTTTATTTGTCCATTTGCTTGTACCGGTAGCTTTACCGTTAATAGATCATGTGCAGTAGTTAAGCTTGTTTGTTTGCAGTTTTAATTATGAAATGCACCATTGTGGCAAGCCACGTCAGCTCGTTAAAGTTTGTAGATCTGAGTAAACGTTAAATCCTTATTTGGACGGGGTTTATTTGGGGATGGGCGATTACCATAAATACGCATTTTAATGCAGTCCTGAGTGCATATGTAGGAAATTGTTCTCCCTTTTCAAGTAATAACTGCAGGTGAAATCAAGGTGATACTACTTCTTTAATTGAACGTATTATGCAAAATAATTTTTTATAAAGTGCTTGAACACAGATGTGTGTACACAACCAGCCTATAATGGTAAAAATCCACCCAATACTTTTATTTTTTAATCCCCATCAATCATTATCAATCTCTCATATTTCCCTCTACTCCTGCGTAAGAGTAGGGAAGCCCCGCCCATGACTGTTGCTGATTGGCCCTTTAGCATAGACACGCCCCTGAGTGAGAAGCACAGAGACGGCACTCCTGTTTCCTCGCTGTATCAGCGCTCGAGTATCACAATGTGTGCGCCACAAACATCACTAATGTTCTGATGAACCAGCGAACACACGAGTCTCATAGACTCCGGCATCAGAGCCACTGAGGACACCGTGGGTGAAGTTCATTTATGAAGGAAATGTGCCGATGAATGACGGGAAAGTCTTATTCATAGACCATAGTCGGCTGGATAAATGTTGCATGCATTCTGAAGAGAATACACGTTTATACAAACAGGTTCCAGTCCAGGATGGTCATTCATACATCTGGGAGTCACTCAAGCTGTCGTCCGTCTTTCACATTTATTGATACAGTACGAACACAAACGCAATAGCATGTCATAAAGCAAGATGACAACATAAGTTATAACCGTAATTAAACTAAACTATCCCTGTTCTCTCTTCACCAGCAGATATTCTCTGGCTCATCAGTTCCCACACCAGCGGTTTATAGATTATCATGACAGAACATGCTTACACCTGAATGCTTTTTTTTAGGAAAGATCGGCTCTGCTGGAGACGTCCGACAAATACAACAAATCCACAGAGAAAGAGGTATGGGGAAGTCCCGGAGCAAGTTCGGAAATTAATTAAATACAAGAGACAAACATAAATTATTATCTATGTATCACCTTTTACTCTTTTAATCCCCTTTTCTGTGTAAAGCACTTTGAATTACCATAGTGTATGAAATGTGCTATATAAAGAAACTTGCCTCGCCTAATCAATGACTTCAAGAGTCTCTTCTTCTTGAGTCTCTCCATCATTGCTGAACACCGGAGCATGAGCTCTTGAAGCTCCGCCCTCTTCCTGAAAGGGGGAGGAGCAGCTCATTTGCATTTAAAGGGACACACACACAAAAACGGCGCTCACCCTCAAAAAGTGACAAATTTAACATGCTGTGAAAATGATCTGTGGGGTATTTTGAGCTGAAACTTCACACACACACTGAGGACATCAACAACTTATTTTACAACTTGTAAAATGGAGCAAAATAGGTCCCCTTTAAGTAAACTTTGGTATATTTGAGACGTTTTTTGCTTACATTTGGGCAAATTGGTGCCATTTAAAGTGTTTATAAAGCTTTTAGCTGTTACTCTTTGCAATTTAGCCATGTACAGACAGAAGCTGTTGTTACTTCAGAGATATCATCTTTAAGTCATGACTTTATATCTGTGGCTCACATTGCCTCTCCCTTGCTCTACTGAGGAGGGTTTTGGCTTTGTCCTGCTGACTGCCTGTGTTCCAGACTGTTTTGTGGATCCGTTCTGGAGTCAGTTTGTATCTGTCTAAAGCAAAGGGCGAAGACAAAGCACTCCACCTCACATTTGATTCTGGACAATTCAGACAAGAAAATGGCTCTGAGGTTTCTGCAGAAATCATGTAATGCATTGTTTGCCATGGCATTGATGTCGAGCTGATGTTGAGTTGTTCTGCTGTCATTAGGGGTGGATAGTGGTTCGGTTTCCCAATAAAACCAAGGCTCACCTTCCCTCTAAATGCCAAGGGTAATGAACCTTTGTTGCTTTCACATCTGTTGGGATTTAAAATATATGCTCTAATTAAGAAGAAATGCCACCAACACCAACAGCATAATCATATCTAATTAAACACTGAAGGCAATTCTGCCTTATTAATTTTTCAATTGAGTTTCTCAGTAACGGCACATGAGCTGTACTGAAGTTCAGGATGGGTGTGTTGCTTAAGTCTCTCAAAGCCTGCGCTGTGTGTGTGTGTGTGTGTGTGTGTGTGTGTCTCATCCTTCAGTCCAGCTCACCGATGAGCTGATGAGAGAATCAGGTGTGTTAGATGAGGGGTGAGAAGCACTGACGCTCACAGCCATGTCATAAAAACATGTTTCACACAGACAAACGACTGGAAACGCTGCATTCTGCTGCCAGGCCAGATGGGGATGTCACTGTGTAAGAAACGTCTATAGACTGCATGCGCTGTCACTGTTAGCACAAACTCTCGTTTTTGTTGTTTAGCCTACATAGGGATGATAATGGTATCATTTACAAAAACGTGCACTTTAAAACACATTTTCAAAAGCTTGAGCTTTCAGGCCCCCAAAACACTGCTGTCGTGTAAATGAAGCAAAAGGGAATTTGAACATCATTTAAAAAGAGACGAGGTAAAGGTGTTTAGGGTCCGTCATTTACCCGGGAACATGTCTCTGGTTCAGAAAAGCCACAAAACCATGTCCGGTCAGAATTAAAACTGTATCTTTCAGAAAGTAACTGAAGCCACTGCATCCTGGAGACCATTGAGACTGTATTTGTGTGATGTTTTTTCATTACATCTTTTGTTAATCATCATTACTTTCAATGCTCATTCTCATTTCTGTAATACAGTATTTACTATACTGCAATAAAATGACTGTAATTTATCTATTGCAGTACAACAACCATGATTTATGAATCTATAAAATGTAAATAATCTTAATAACATGCATAGCACAACCCTCCAGGTCACCATTCTAACAGAGAAGAAACAGTTTCTATGTCAGAAATACTTTAGCAAGCCTCAGCAGATCTCCATTCAAGCTCATTAGACTTTTAAAAGTTCTCCATCACCATCAGAAAACTAAACACAATAACTGAGCCTTGGAACAGCAAACAAACTTCAGCAACTCGTTTGCAAAGCTAGGTTAAGCTTATGCAAAACAGATGCATCTTCAGAGGCTCGGAAGCGAACCCTTCCCACCTTCTGACAGGCGAGTGACAGCTATTTAAATGCGAGCTGTCATTAACAAACACGAGCCTCGCGACACCTGCTTTAATGACAGCGCTGGCCGGTCCTCGGCCCTCGTGTCTGTGATGTTCAGAGGATGGGAGGAGCAGCACAACAACAACAACAACATCAGAAGAGTCTGGAGCTCTGGAGGACGGCTATGGCTTACAGAAACACCTCACGGTCTCCTCACACTACATCATCTCTTACCAATGTGACGCGTTCAAAGATAGGATATTCATGCCCGCCTGACAATATGTTTGAGTATGTAAATGGAACTGGGCGATTTGTTCCATTCGTTTAAAATGTTTATAAATGGAGCAAGTGTTCAGTTGATCATTGGAAAGATTGTAATTAATTATCAAGCATAATCGTCATCAATAAAGATATCATGATGTAGTACGGCCTTTGTGAAACACAGGTTTGCATATATTAAATTATACAGCTATTTCCCTCAGAGACTGTCACTGATAAAGCTCACAGTGAAGTTCTTGACGGTTCTTCCCTTAAGCCGAGTTCACACTGACCGACGGATCGGCGTCGGGCTTTCACACTGCATGACTTCACAATAGGAAGAATCACAGAAAACTCTGCCTTGTCCACAAACTACATTTCACAACCAAACACACGCGAGATGTGATGAGGAAACAACGTGAGATCAGACTGGAATTGTTATTAAAAATGATAGCATGCAAGAAGCTTGAGATCCAGATTGTCTGTGGGCTGATTTGCAGTGAGAAGAAAAAGAAAAAAGATTATGGAGGAGGAAATGGTTGGGGAGACGCGGAGAGCAAGGACTGTGTTCTGCTAAGAGAGCTGGAGGTGAACAGGATTTTATCTCAGGCTACGAGCAGAACTTTTTGTTAAATAAATGTATTTTAACGTAATGTATTTTAATCACTGAGCAGCAGAGCGTGTGAGCTCACTCATCCCAGAATGCCCTGTGTGACGCGCTGGCTCGGGAATCTGTGAAATAAATAGGGCTGCCCCCGAATAAAGTTTTTTCTAGTTTTGACTAGTAGTTGTTCATTTAAGCTATTAGTCGACTAAGCACACATTTATATTCATTTATTTACTTAAATATATGCTGGAGAGAATTCTAAACCATAATGAACATTTACGTAATATATTAGCCTGCTGTGCACTCAAGCACACGCATAAAGCGTGCCACAAAGAACCGGCAAAAGTAATGATAATGAATGTGTCAAAAATAGCAAGGAGACATTTTAATTGTTTATTAATAACCGAGTGTTTTCTGTGTGAAGTTGACGATGCTGACTCTCATCTCCGCAGTAGTGGACGCTCCAAGAGAGTGGCCTATTTCTTTTTGGGTTTGAATTGTTTCATTTAAAAGTAGACATTTCAAGCAACATATTTCTCATGTCTGTGAGGCAAGCAGCCTATACGCTGAGCTTCGGTTCATTTATGAGACGGGCTCCAGTTCACGCGCAAGTGATCGCGCCGGCGTCTCTCATGGCACGGTTATATTGTATATTGTCCAGACATTTAGCTTGCCAAATATCTCACAGGCAATTTTGCAAAATCTGTCGGTGAATCAAAATCAGGCTAAAATAATGCAGTGTGAACTCGGTATTAGGGGTGAAAATATGTTTGAAACACCTTTGCAGTGATTTACTGTTAATGAACATCATCATGATGCTTTAGAGCGACGCTTGATGAATATGTGAATATGTGCTGCACTTTCTTCTCAATAACAGAATAAACCAACAGGAATGAGAAGCAGGCGTTCAGAAAGCATCTGATCAGTGGTGTGGATGCTCTGAGATTCAGACTCCAGTCCCGTTTATGCACACAGCTCTTTATACAATAGATGGCTTTACAGCAGCTTTACAGCATTAAACATGAAGAACAGTGTCAGTGTCTCAGTCAGAATCACAGCTTCAGTTTCTGCTGTAAAGCAGCTCTCAGTGTGTTCATGTTTTTACTCGTGTCTGACCGACTGAACAGAAGATTTACACCTCAGAGGAGGCGGAGCCTCAGAGCCACACACACCTATTACATCATCATCAAGGACCAATGGGAGTTCGGAGGTGTTTAACTTTTCCAGAAACTCCTGTTTCGAACTCCATAAACAAACTTTTGTTCAGAAATGTAATTTGAAATGATGTGACACCAGTTTGTCCTGAAGTGTATCGGGGTCTCGAGGCTCTTGAGTCAGCTCTGACCCTCACAGACACCAGCGATCACTGTTCACAGTCAAACCACGGCCGTTACTCTGGGAATAAAGGAGTGCAAGAGCTCATGTCTGAATGACACATAATATGGAAGTGGGTTCAAAACCAAACCGATTATTACACTGTGTGCTCAAACTGAACAACAGCTGGGCTCTGGAAGTGGACGTCTGTTATTTTCTCCTCAGAGGACTTGGCTTTTAAAGATAACAATATGGAAGTACAAATTTAAGAATCTCTTTGAGACTGCCATAACATCACATTAAAACTAAAGTGGTTTCTTTAATTGTATTGCCATGTAAGGTGAAGAGGATGACTTCAGATGAATGATGGTGTAAAGCCGTTGCTGATCTCCTGTTCTCCTGTTCTCCCGATCACCTGATCTCCTGATCTCCTGTTCTCCTGTTCTCCCGATCACCCGATCTCCCGATCTCCTGATCTCCTGTTCTCCCGTTCTCCCCGATTTCTCGTTCTCCTGATCTCCTGATCTCCTGTTCTCCTGATCTCCTGTTCTCCTGATCTCCTGAGCTCCTGATCTCCTGATCTCCTGTTCTCCTGTTCTCCCGATCACCTGTTCTCCTGAGCTCCTGATCTCCTGTTCTCCTGTTCTCCTGATCTCCTGTTCTCCTGATCTCCTGTTCTCCCGATCACCTGATCTCCTGAGCTCCTGATCTCCTGATCTCCTGTTCTCCTGTTCTCCCGATCACCTGATCTCCTGATCTCCTGATCTCCTGTTCTCCTGTTCTCCTGTTCTCCCGATCACCCGATCTCCTGATCTCCTGTTCTCCTGTTCTCCTGTTCTCCTGTTCTCCTGATCTCCTGTTCTCCTGTTCTCCCGATCACCTGATCTCCTGAGCTCCTGTTCTCCTGATCTCCTGTTCTCCCGATCACCTGATCTCCTGTTCTCCTGTTCTCCTGTTCTCCCGATCACCTGTTCTCCCGAGCTCCTGATCTCCCGATCTCCTGATCTCCCGTTCTCCTGATCTCCTGTTCTCCTGATCTCCTGTTCTCCCGATCTCCTGTTCTCCTGTTCTCCCGATCACCTGATCTCCTGAGCTCCTGTTCTCCTGATCTCCTGTTCTCCCGATCACCTGATCTCCTGATCTCCTGTTCTCCTGTTCTCCCGATCACCTGTTCTCCTGAGCTCCTGATCTCCTGATCTCCTGTTCTCCTGATCTCCTGTTCTCCCGATCACCTGATCTCCTGTTCTCCTGTTCTCCTGATCTCCTGATCACCTGATCTCCTGTTCTCCTGTTCTCCCGATCACCCGATCTCCTGTTCTCCCGATCACCTGATCTCCTGATCTCCTGATCTCCTGTTCTCCTGATCTCCTGTTCTCCCGATCACCTGATCTCCTGTTCTCCTGATCTCCTGATCTCCTGATCTCCCGTTCTCCTGTTCTCCCGATCACCCGATCACCCGATCTCCTGATCTCCTGATCTCCTGTTCTCCTGATTTCCTGTTCTCCTGATCTCCTGATCTCCTGTTCTCCTGATCTCCTGTTCTCCCGATCACCTGATCTCCTGTTCTCCTGTTCTCCTGATCACCTGATCTCCTGTTCTCCCGATCACCTGATCTCCTGTTCTCCTGATCTCCTGTTCTCCTGTTCTCCCGATCACCTGATCTCCTGTTCTCCTGATCACCTGATCTCCTGTTCTCCCGATCACCCGATCTCCTGTTCTCCTGTTCTCCTGATCTCCTGTTCTCCTGTTCTCCCGATCACCTGATCTCCTGTTCTCCTGATCACCCGATCACCCGATCTCCTGTTCTCCTGTTCTCCCGATCACCCGATCTCCTGATCTCCTGTTCTCCTGTTCTCCTGTTCTCCCGATCACCTGATCTCCTGATCTCCTGATCTCCTGTTCTCCTGAGCTCCTGTTCTCCTGATCTCCTGATCTCCTGATCTCCTGATCTCCTGTTCTCCCGATCACCTGATCTCCTGATCTCCTGATCTCTGTGTCGGTCGGTATTATCGGGGACGAGCAGCTCTCGTCAGTGATGAGTTTTGCTGCCTCAGACTCAGAAGTTGTGGTGAGTGTTTATGAGGCTTTATTTTCCCCCGGGACTGATGTCATTAGCAACTATAGCCGAACGGGGATCTCAGACACAGGTGGATGATTACCACAGCGCTGGGATTCATGGAACTGTGATTATGAAACATCTGTCTTGTTCCTCTGCGGAAATAAATCTAAATAAATCCCTCAATAACATCTTTATCCTTTAAAAAAAAACATCAAATTCAATATACACCTTTTGATGAGCCCAGATTATGAACACAATGCAATTCTCTGGGAAACTGCTTAACGTGAAACTACGTTCATAGTCTGCTTACCGCATCAACAAGGTGTTTATTGAATTTGGTCTTATAATTAGGGTTGCCAACTGTCCCGTATTAGCCGGGACGTCCCATATATTGGGCCTGATTGATTTGTCCCGTACGTGACCTCCTTGTCCCATTTATTGACTGCTGATCTAGCTGAACGTTCACCGTTCATGTTATTTTAAATGTAGACCTGACATCGACCCAACCGATCAGCTTCGGCCTTTCCGTAACAACATTGAAAGCTCAGCCAAGATGGACAGCTGATCCATAAATATATCTAGCAGTAGAGCTAATGCAAGGGCTGGAAATCCATTTATCCCGAGCTGAAGCTTCCTCATCATGGAGAGCGCAGCTCATGATTGCACCGCGTTAGCGTGTAGTTTGTTCTGCACACTAGGTGTATGCCAGTAAAATGCCTTTAAGCGTGGCAGGAACATCAGTTTGTGTGTGTATTTGTAGATTATATTGCAAACAAATGATTATGACATTCACGTGATACTGTAATGAGAAATGCTGAAAACAGTTGTGGACATTTTCTCAGGATTCAAGTTCAAAAGAACAGCATTATTCTGAAATAGAGAGCTTTACTGTCACTTTTGACCAATTTAATGCATTCTTGCTGAATAAAACTATTTCAAATTTAAAAACTTTTTGATTACAAATATTTTGTGTCCCTTATTTTGCTATAGATGACATTATTCCATTTTGTCCATTATTTTCCTTTTCTGAAGTTGGCAACCCTACTCATTATATCCCTCTTACTGCACTAGTTTGGAGCCAGAAGTGACCGGCGGTCAGCGGAGGACGTTCTTATAACGCCACATGAACTCAAATCCCATTCATTTTGTCCAGAGAGAAATGTTTAAGAGTTCAGAGGTTATTAATCACTTTATTCTTGCTTCAAAAGGGTTGTGATTCATATACAACCTATGAATTCTGTGTTATAGAGGCTTATTGTGTGACAATGTTCAGAATAGTCAGTTCAGAATTACAGCTGACAAAACACTCGCAATTCCTTAAACAAATAAAAAACCCTTAAACAATGCACGAAGGCCTGACAGACTAAGAGCTTCGTGGCCATCTCTGTATTTATCACTCAATCGTACCGCGGCCGCTTCCCACTTTACGGAGCGAAACAATGCCATCTACGTAAAACTGGTTCAGATTGTATTTGCTGTAATTTTTCCTATTATCCATACAGTCATGCAGTTCATACTTTCATCCGTTTATAATAAAAGCCTCTATGGCTGACCTCGGCGTGTGATCCGGTGCGGATCTCTTCAGCTTCACAGTCACACAGGTGCTGTTATTAACTTTATATGAGCGTCTCCTGAACAAACGCTTCTATGAATTATGTTTCTATGTAATAAAGAAGCAAAAAGCGTGATTAAAGCCGAGGCGGCGCACACATTTGTGCCGTGACGACGCTGCTCTCTTGCTAATTACATGGCAACAAATGAGCTGTCAATCATTTGAGTGCATTGTTTGTGCTTATCAGAAGGACCATCAAGTCGAGCCAATTAAAGTCTGAGACGAGACAGGCGGTGGCGGGAACATGTCCTCCCCTTCTACTTCATTCATGATTGCCAATTAAAAGAAAATGGCTTGTTGTGCTGTAAAATCTACCAGGAAGGATGGATGAAATTATCTTTTCTTATTAGATCTGAATTGTTTCTTTTCTCTTATCCCGTTTACTTTTGAGGCAATATGAACAAAACCTGTTTGGGACGTTTAGCGGCAGAAATGAACTTCATCAATGGACTGGTTTATTCTATAGGATTTTAATCGTTCTTTTCATTTCTTACATAGAGAATCCACAAGCATGTTCTCTATATTATATATAGAGGATATTCGCTTTCCTTCAGTGGATGTGATGAAGAAGAAACATGACCAGCTTTTGATCCCAGTCCAGTGTTTTCCCAGAGAAGATAAACATCAGCGTTATCTAGACCGCTCTCCAGTCTGCTCCTGTGCTACTGATGTTGCGGATTATGTTTGCATTGAAATGTTGTTTTGGTCAAAGGCAAATGCTAAATGTAGAAGGGTGATATATTCTTTACTAGCTCTAAAAGCTGAAAAGGGCTAGTTCCCCTAGAAGGAAATGACCATTTCGTACACAAGGGGTAATTCAAAGGGCTTTACATAGAAGGAGTTAAAATAATCAAAAGAAATAAAAATACCAATAAAAGGTGAGAATAAAAATTTATATAAAATATATTAAAACAAAATGCAAAAATAAAATCCAGTATCAGTCGGACGTACAGTGGCTCATTCAGTAACAAGAATAGGTTTATGACACTTTATAATTAGTTAAACATTAGTAATAGTTAATTCATCATTTATAAAGCATTAATAGACATTAGTAAGCAGTTTATAAATACAGATATAAATGCTTTATTATTGTTCCATAAGCATATCTATATGTCTTTAATAATTGTATTTTCATACTTTATTAATTATCAATTTATCATTTCTAAATTAAGTATTACATTATTTACAAACCAGTTATTTAGGAGTCATCAGTGGTTCATAAGATCATTTAGAAAGGCTTAGTGAATTATTAATAAACTATTTAAATGTACAATTACTTAATTATCAAATAATCAAATAATCAAATAATTATTTAGACATATTGTAACGAGGACTGAGTAGGATCCATGTGCGGTTTATTAAAATACGGTGTATTAAACTCAGTGTACAAACAGGCGTGCATCGAGGTCCGGATCGAGATCCAGAGTGAACAATAACCCAATATCAGAGACAGGGCAGCAAACGTGGTCATAACAGGCAATAGGTCAGGGCAGGGCAGCAAACGTGGTCAAACAAACGTGGTCATAACAGGCAATAGGTCAGGGCAGGGCAGCAAACGTGGTCATAACAGGCAATAGGTCAGGGCAGGGCAGGTGCAGCAAACGTGGCAATAGGTCAGGGCAGGGCAACGTGGCAATAGGTCAGGGCAGGGCAGCAAACGTGGTCAACAGGCGTGGTCACAGGCAATAGGTCAGGGCAGGGCAGCAAACGTGGTCATAACAGGCAATAGGTCAGGGCAGGGCATCAAACGTGGTCATAACAGGCAATAGGTCAGGGCAGGGCAGCAAACGTGGTCATAACAGGCAATAGGTCAGGGCAGGCAAAAACGTGGTCATAACAACGCATAACAGGCAATAGGTCAGGGCAGGGCAACAGGCAATAGGTCAGGGCAGGGCAGCAAACGTGGTCATAACAGGCAATAGGTGGGGCATAACAGGCAATAGGTCAGGGCAGGGCAGCAAACGTGGCAAACAGGCGTGGTCATAGGGCAGCAACGTGGTCATAACAGGCAATAGGTCAGGGCAGGGCAGGGGCAGCAACGTGGTCATAACAGGCAATAGGTCAGGGCAGGGCAGCAAACGGGTCATAACAACAGGCAATAGGTCAGGGCAGGGCAGCAAACGTGGTCATAACAGGCAATAGGTCAGGGCAGGGCAGCAAACGTGGTCATAACAACAGGGCAATGGTCAGGTAGCAGGTCAGGCGTGGTCAGGGCAGGGCAACGTGGTGGTCATAACAGGCAATAGGTCAGGGCAAGGGCAGCAAGCGTGGTCATAACAGGGTCATAACAGGCATAGGTCAGGGGTCAGGGCAGCAAACGTGGTCATAACAGGCAATAGGTCAGGGCAGGGCAGCAAACGTGGTCATAACAGGCAATAGGTCAGGGCAGGGCACAAACGTGGGGTCAGGGCAGGGCAGCAAACGTGGTCGGTCATAACAGGCAATAGGTCAGGGCAGGGCAGCAAACGTGGTCATAACAGGTCATAGGTCAGGCAGGGCAGCAAACGTGGGTCAGGGCAGGGCAATAGGTAACAGGCAATAGGTCAGGGCAGGGCAGCAAACGCAAACATAACAGGCAATAGGTCAGGGCAGGGCAGCAAACGGGCTCATACAAACGTGGTCATAACAGGCAATAGGTCAGGGCAGGGCAGCAAACGTGGTCATAACAACGTGGTCAGGCAATAGGTCAGGGGGCAGGGCAGCAAACGTGGTCATAACAGGCAATAGGTCAGGGCAGGGCAGCAAACGTGGTCATAACAGGCAATAGGTCAGGGCAGGGCAGCAAACGTGGCAATAGGTCAGGGCAGGGCATCAAACGTGGTCATAACAGGCAATAGGTCAGGGCAGGGCAGCAAACGTGGTCATAACAGGCAATAGGTCAGGGCAGGGCAGCAAACGGGTCAGCAAACGTGGTCATAACAGGCAATAGGTCAGGGCAGGGCAGCAAACGTGGTCAAACGTGGTCAGTGGTCATAACAACGTGGTCATAACAGGCAATAGGTCAGGGCAGGGCAGCAAACGTGGTCATAACAGGCAATAGGTCAGGGCAGGGCAGCAAACGTGGTCATAACAGGCAATAGGTCAGGGCAGGGCAGCAAACGTGGTCATAACAACGTGGTCATAACAGGCAATAGGTCAGGGCAGGGGCATCAAACGTGGTCATAACAGGCAATAGGTCAGGGCAGGGCAGCAAACGTGGTCATAACAGGCAATAGGTCAGGGCAGGGCAGCAAACGTGGTCATAACGTGGTCACAGGCAATAGGTCAGGGCAGGGCAGCAAACGTGGTCATAACAGGCAATAGGTCAGGGCAGGGCAGCAACGTGGTCAAACAGCGTGGTCATAACAGGCAATAGGTCAGGGCAGGGCAGCAAAAACGTGGTCATAACAACGTGGTCAGGGTCAGGGCAGGGCAGCAAACGTGGTCATAACAGGCAATAGGTCAGGGCAGGGCAGCAGGCGTGGTCATAACAGGCAATAGGTAAGGGCAAGCGTGGTCATAACAACGTGGTCATAACAGGCAATAGGTCAGGGCAGGGCATCAAACGTGGTCATAACAGGCAATAGGTCAGGGCAGGGCAGCAAACGTGGTCATAACAACGTGGTCATAACAGGCAATAGGTCAGGGCAGGGCATCAAACGTGGTCATAACAGGCAATAGGTCAGGGCAGGGCAGCAAACGTGGTCATAAACAGCACAGGCGTGGTCATAACAGGGCATCAAACGTGGTCATAACAGGCGTGGTCAGGGCAGGGCAAAACAGGCAATAGGTCAGGGCAGGGCAGCAAACGTGGTCATGCAGCGTGGTCACAGGCAATAGGTCAGGGCAGGGCAGCAAACGTGGTCATAACAGGCAATAGGTCAGGGCAGGGCAGCAAACGTGGTCATGGTCATAACAGGCGGCAGGGCATGGTCATAACAGGCAATAGGTCAGGGCAGGGCAGCAAACGTGGGTCATGGCTGGCAGGCAATAGGTCAGGGCAGGGCAGCAAACGTGGTCATAACAGGCAATAGGTCAGGGCAGGGCAGCAAACGTGGTCATAACAGGCAATAGGTCAGGGCAGGGCAGCAAACGTGGTCATAACAGGCAATAGGTCAGGGGCAGGGCAGGTGGCAGGGCAATAGGTCAGGCAAATGTGGTCATAACAGGCAATAGGTCAGGGCAGGGCAGGCAATAGGTCAGGGCAGGGCAGCAAACGTGGTCATAACAGGCAATAGGTCAGGGCAGGGCATCAAACGTGGTCATAACAGGCAATAGGTCAGGGCAGGGCATCAAACGTGGTCATAACAGGCACAGGTCAGGGCAGGGCATCAAACGTGGGCATAACAGGCACTAGGTCAGGGCAGGGCAGCAAACGTGGTCATAACAGGCAATAGGTCAGGGCAGGGCAGTAAACGGCAGAAGTAAGAGTCCAGGCAAACAAAGAGCAAAGGCAGGCAGCAAAGAATTGCAAACGATAGTCCAAGGCAGTGTCAAAACACAGGCAGATAATACAATGGAAGATAATGCTCGCTTCACTAATGATTCACAGCATGCAGTTATTATAAAGTGTTACCGATCAGTTTACTCTGGGACTGTGGGTATTTGGGCGCACACCTGTATAATGAAGTCTGAGGCGAGTCTCTCGCTCCATTAGCTGATGGCCTGATGGTCTCATTCCTAATGCCAGGAAACTGATAGTCCACATTCATTTCCACCGTCTTACGTGTGTGTGTCGTCTCTTTCTGAGGCACGTCATGCCTTCTGCACAGATCCAGATGTTCTTTGTGTAATCCATCACCAGCACTAATGACTATAAATCATAATGTTATATATTTTACAGAGTTTAAAACCACAGATATTGTATACTTGATCAATCTAATATTTGATTTGAATGCTCACATTGTTGATCTGAAAATACAGCCTTGTCCCCATTATGATTGAATCACAGGACCGGATACCAGTCATTTGCCAAGAGATCTCTTATTTATTATTTTTGTATGTCAGACAAGTTATCGTTTCATGCCAGCTGTATATGTTTCTCCATTCCTCTACCCTCTCCCTTCTCCATCCTCCCTCTGTCTCTCTACCTCTACATCATTGTCGTCGTCTCCTTCTCCGTTGTTGTCTCCTTCTCACCCCTCTGATCCTCCTCTGATCTGGGCAGTACACTCGATTTGGATGTTATATTGAGGAACTCACGAGGAAGAGATTTCCTTAGAAGGTAGAGAAACATGCGTCCTATGTTTAAAATAGAGAGTAAACTTCATGCTTACACATGTGCTTCCCATATTGGAATACTGTACATCAGTTGACGATACATCATAGAACGAATACATCAGCTAAAAATATAAGCTATGTATGCATCAGTGATACATGTATGCACATTCTTGTATGGCCAAAATGATCTCATCCCATGTCTCACCTTGGGACACATGTACAGACACAGTCGAACTTTACAAAATACATTATACAAATAATTATGAAAATAATAAAAAATAATAATACTACAAAATAACATTAAACAATGACATTTTTATCTTCAATATGCATTATTATTGCACTGTTTTGAACATCATTTTAAATGCTTATTCTTCATCTAGTTTGTCTCTGTGTTTATACAGCTTTTTTCTTTTCCATTCCATCTGTCGGCTGAACTCTAGCAGGTGTTTCAGGCTAGAAAGATTAAAGTCCTTTTCCTCTGAGACAGTTAGGGGATTCTTTCTGTCTGAGCTGGACTGAAAGAGCAAACCGTCTCCAGCTCTCCTCTTTTCACAAACCGAGGAGGAGCGGATCAACCTCGGAGACTCTGTTCAACGACAGAGCTGAGCATGTGCCTTCATTGCTCCTCGCTGTTCAGTCTTTTATAAACTTAAGTCATGGAGCGGATTTATTGATTGGTTTCTCCTGCAGATTTTGTGACTTCCGACAGTGTCATTCATCATATTTGGCCTCAATGTTCTTTTGTAACCCAAACGTACGTTCAGATGGAAGGGTGTTTGTTGAAGAGCTCCTGATGGCAGACAGATGGATGGTTAACAGTCATATTCTGAGCCGAACCGCTGAATTATGAGCTCTGAGGAAGGAACGAGTGTTGTGCATTTTTGCTGCTCGCTCCGGTCTCGGTGTAATGTTGTGCTAGCAGTCATCTATCACATGAGTCAGGAAACATCACGCTTCACGAGGTTCTCCTGAGGGTGTAAAACATGTGTTTCATACCATATTCAGTACAGTACATACCCATGCAATGCTTCACGAAGACCCATCTGAGACTGACCCCTATAAATGGACAGAAAAGAATGGCAAATCAAGTTACACAGCTTTTTACAGCACTTTAGAATGTTCAATGAACATTATTTATAAAAATATATAATTACTTATGCTTAAGAGCAAATTTGACCAGTAACACACAATTTCTGCCAATCTCATGTCAATCTTGAGTAGCGCGCGTGTGCTTTTGCTCTCTCACTCTGGCCGAACTGGGACTGCCCGGACTGCTTTTCCGGGAGAAGTGCCGGGACAAGGACATTCCGCCCTTGTTGACGTGACATAGGCCCATAGAAAAAAACTTTCCGAAACTTGTGAGAAACCGGAAGGAGTATTTTTGGCACAGAAAGACAGTCTTCACCCACAGGACTGCCGCATACTGGATGTTTTTCCCTTTTCACACCATTCTTTGTAAACCATAGAAATGGTTGTGTGTGAAAATCCCAGTAACTGAGCAGATTGTGAAATACTCAGACCGGCCCGTCTGGCACCAGCAACCATGCCACGCTCAAAATTGCTTAAATCACCTTTCTTTCCCATTCTGACATTCAGTTTGGAGTTCAGGAGATTGTGTTGACCAGGACCACACCCCTAAATGCATTGAAGCAACTGCCATGTGATTGGTTGATTAGATAATTGCATTAATGAGAAATTGAACAGGTGTTCCTAATAATCCTTTAGGTGAGTGTAGAAACACTATAAAATCAATCTTGCTTTATGTACAGCAGGATTCTATGCCAGTTAATTGACTCTTTAATTTATTCCTTTCAATCAGAGACAGTGGCTGCAACTGATATGATTTTGTATCAAAAAGTCACTCAAAGTAAACAACATCCTTCAGTTTACATGCAAATGTATTTATTTATGCCCTCACGGTTTCAATAGGAAATTTCACATTGACTTAAAACAATTACATCTGAATTTATAACACAAATGCTAGAAGAAAAGGGGCGTAACGAAGCCATTTCTGCACCGTCCCAGCAGGGTGTAACTCTGATGCCTCCTTTTTATCAGCATTCACTTGTAAGGCATCTAAAACAACAAGAAGTTAGTAAATATTTGGAAATATGACTAATTATACATTACAAATGTACTACAAAATTAAGTGAAACTTGAAATTTGATTAAAATCTTTACATTCCAGTTAAAACACGCTGAATTTAAATTCAAGACTATTTAATTAATTTTAGTATAGACTTTTCCCTTTAAAGCACCTGCAGACACAAGAGGGATGAATGGAAAAGCAAGGAGAAAGCATAGCCAGTGTTTTATCTAATATTAATATTGTATCTTATAGTAAATAAATAGTGTGAAAGTGTGAAAGTGAAACTAGCTAAATTAATAAAAGAGGAGCTGGTGGTTTGGAAGAGATTATCCATTTTGCAAAATGAACTGAAGGCGCAACAGTTTGCAAAATTTCTGCAGTTTGATATAGCTGCCTACAGAACTTAAAGATCTTATTCTTTTTGTTTTCTTTCTTGCTGCATTAAAGATTAAATGGTTCAACTTCTGCTTTGGCGCAGGCGTGATGAGGGGAAATAGGGCAATCAGCTCGTAGCTCTGCTTCAGATGTGTGATTACCTCACGAGACCCCCTGTACACTGCACAATCGCCTCTCGTTTCCCCCTGTACACTGCACGGCACGATCGCCTCTCGTTTCCCCCTGTACACTGCACGAACATCTCTCGTTTCCCCCTGTACACCGGCACGATCGCCTCTCGTTTCCCCCTGTACACTGTACACGGCACGAACGCCTCTCATTTCCCTCTGTACACTCCACGATCGTCTCTCGTTTCCCCCTGTACACTGCACGAACACCTCTCGTTTCCCCCTGTACACTGCACGGCATGATCACCTCTCGTTTCCCCGTGTACAGTGCACAAACACCTCTCATTTCCCCATGTACACTGTACACTGCACAAACGCCTCTCGTTTCCCCCTGTACACTGTACATGGCACAATCGCCTCTCGTTTCCCCCTATACACTGCACGAACACCTCTCGTTTCCCCCTGTACACTGCACGAACACCTCTCGTTTCCCCCTGTACACTGCATGGCACGATCGCCTCTCGTTACCCCCTGTACACTGCACGGCACGATCACCTCTCGTTTCCCCCTGTACGCTGCACGATCGCCTCTCGTTTCCCCCTGTACACTGCATGGCACAATCGCCTCTCATTTCCCCCTGTATACTGCATGGCACAATCGCCTCTCGTTTCCCCCTGTACACTGCACGATCGCCTCTCATTTCCCCCTGTACACTGCACGATCACCTCTCGTTTCCCCCTGTACACTGCACAAACGCCTCTCGTTTCCCCCTGTACACTGCACGAACGCCTCTCGTTTCCCCCTGTACACTGCACGAATGCCTCTCGTTTCCCCCTGTACACTGCACGAATGCCTCTCGTTTCCCCCTGTACACTGCACGATCGCCTCTCGTTTCCCCCTGTACACTGCACGGCACGATCGCCTCTCGTTTCCCCCTGTACACTGCACGAACATCTCTCGTTTCCCCCTGTACACCGGCACGATCGCCTCTCGTTTCCCCCTGTACACTGTACACGGCACGAACGCCTCTCATTTCCCTCTGTACACTCCACGATCGTCTCGCTTCCCCTGTACACTGCACACGAACACCTCTCGTTTCCCCCTGTACACTGCACGGCATGATCACCTCGTTTTCCCCGTGTACAGTGCACAAACACCTCTCATTTCCCCATGTACACTGTACACTGCACAAACGCCTCTCGTTTCCCCCTGTACACTGTACATGGCACAATCGCCTCTCGTTTCCCCCTATACACTGCACACGAACACCTCTCGTTTCCCCCTGTACACTGCACGAACACCTCTCGTTTCCCCCTGTACACTGCATGGCACGATCGCCTCTCGTTACCCCCTGTACACTGCACGGCACGATCACCTCTCGTTTCCCCCTGTACGCTGCACGATCGCCTCTCGTTTCCCCCTGTACACTGCATGGCACAATCGCCTCTCATTTCCCCCTGTACACTGCATGGCACAATCGCCTCTCGTTTCCCCCTGTACACTGCACGATCGCCTCTCATTTCCCCCTGTACACTGCACGATCACCTCTCGTTTCCCCCTGTACACTGCACAAACGCCTCTCGTTTCCCCCTGTACACTGCACGAACGCCTCTCGTTTCCCCCTGTACACTGCACGAATGCCTCTCATTTCCCCCTGTACACAGCATGATTGCCTCTCGTTTCCCCCTGTACACTGCACAAACACCTCTTGTTTCACCCTGTACACTGCACGGCACGATCACCTCTCATTTCCCTGTGTACAGTGCACAAACGCCTCTCGTTTCCCCCTGTACACTGTACACTGCACAAACACCTCTTGTTTCACCCTGTACACTGCACGGCACGATCACCTCTCATTTCCCTGTGTACAGTGCACAAACGCCTCTCGTTTCCCCCTGTACACGGCACAATCGCCTCTCGTTTCCCCCTGTACACTGCACGAACACCTCTCGTTTCCCCCTGTACACTGTACACAGCACGAACGCCTCTCGTTTCCCCTGTACACTGCACGATCGCCTCTTGTTTCCCCCTGTACACTGCACGATGCCTCTCGTTTCCCCCTGTACACTGCACGATCGCCTCTCATTTCCCTCTGTACACTGCACGAACTCCTCTCATTTCCCCCGTACACTGCACGATGCCTCTCGTTTCCTCTTGTACACTGCACGATCGCCTCTCATTTCCCTCTGTACACTGCACAATCGCCTCTCGTTTCCCCCTGTACACTGCCCGAACATCTCTCGTTTCACCCTGTACACCGGCACGATCGCCTCTCGTTTCCCCCTGTACACTGCACAATGCCTCTTGTTTCCCCCTGTACACTGTACAATCGCCTCTGGTTTCCCCCTGTACGCTGCATGAACACCTCTCGTTTCCCCCTGTACACTGTACACGGCACGAACGCCTCTCGTTTCCCCCTGTACACTGCAAGATCACCTCTCGTTTCCCCTTGTCAAGATTCAAGAGATTCAAGAGTTTTATTTGTCACATACACAGTTATATACAGAATATACAACCGGCAGTGAAATGTAAACAGGTCCGCTCCATAGACAGTGCAAATTCACAGTTAAAACCACAAGGAAGAAATTATAATAGAAATAGGATAAAAAAGTACTATATATATCTGTAGAATTATAAATAATCAAGTCAAGTAGAAAAAAAAAAAAAAAAAAAAAAAAAAATAAGAATAAAGAAGTGGAATAAAGTAATTGAAGTAGACTGTGCAGTGAGTAAACTGTAGACTTATAAATATGTGGTTAACAAATGTATAAAGAGTATAATGTGCAAACAGGTTTATAACAGGTTGTTACACAGTAACAACGAGAACAGAAAGTGCAGTGCAATGTCAGTGTATCTATGTTTATCCTGAAGTGAAGTCACGTGATGTTAAGTGACTGAGTTCAGGAGTCTGATGGCCTGGGGGAAGAAGCTCCTCCTGAGACTCTCAGTTTTGGCCATCAGGCTACGGAAGCGCTTACCAGATGGCAGCAGCGTGAAATGAGGGTTTGCAGGGTGATTAGAGTCCTTGATGATCTTAGTAGCTCTGCCTTTGCAGCGTTTGGTGTAGACGTCCTGCAGAGACGGGAGAGCTGACCCTGAGATACGCTCGGATAAGCACATGACTCTTTGCAGGGCTTTGCGGTCATGACTGGTGCTGTTCCCATACCACGCTGTGATGCACTGAGTTAATACACTTTCTATCGCCCCTAAATAGAAAGTTTTCAGGATAGCTGGTGAAACCCTGAATTTCCTCAGCTGGCGCAGGTGGTACAGTCTTTGCCTGGCTTTTTTCACCTGTGTCTGAATGTGAGCAGTCCAGGTCAGGTCCTCGGAGATGTTTACACCCAGGTACTTGAAGCTGCTCACTCTCTCTACTGGTGACCCGCTGATCATGAGGGGGGAGTATGTCTGTTGCTGTCTCTTCCTGAAGTCCACAATCATTTCTTTGGTCTTGCCAACATTCAGAGAGAGACAGTTGTCCTGGCACCATGATGTTAGATGCTCCACCTCGTCCAAGTATGCCGTCTCATTGTTGTTGGAAATAAGGCCCGGGACAACAGTATCATCAGCAAATTTGATGATAGAGGTGGAGCTGTGTGTGGACAAACAGTCATGCGTGTAGAGCGAGTAGAGCAGGGGACTCAGGACACAGCCCTGTGGAGCTCCCACACTCAGGGAGATGGAGGTGGAGGTGGACTGGCCTATTCTCACCACCTGAGGCCTGCCAGTGAGGAAGTCCTCAATCCAGTGGCAGAGAGAAGGGTTCAGGCCGAGATCCAGGAGTTTGGAGGTTAGCTTAATGGGAACTATGGTGTTAAAGGCTGAGCTATAGTCAATAAATAGCAGCCTTACGTAGTTCCCACTTTTGCTGTCGATGTGAGTGAGGGAGGAGTGGAGGACATGAGAGATGGCATCTTCAGTCGCTCTATTGGGACGATAGGCAAACTGAAGAGGGTCCAAAGTGTCAGGAATGAAGGAGCAAATGGTGTTTTTAATGAGTCTCTCAAAGACCTTCATGACTATAGATGTGAGAGCCACTGGACGGTAGTCATTTAGGCAAGAGGGTTTACTGTTCTTAGGGACAGGGATGATGGTGGATTTTTTGATGGAGGTGGGGACCACAGATGTAGCGAGGGACTCATTAAAGATAGATGTAAACAATCCGGCGAGCTGATCAGCACAGGACCGCAGAACACGACCTGAAATACCATCCGGCCCGGCAGCTTTCCTGACGTCCACACGCTTGAGTGCTCTCCGAACTTCATCCTCCGAGACAGAGATCACGTGATTGTTGCTGCTCTGAGTAATTTCCTCTAACGCGCCACTTGGCGGAGTCGCATTGCCGCGGTTACAGTCAAAGCGAGCGTAGAAAGAGTTTAACTTATTCACAAGTAACGGATCAGCGCTCACCTCTGCAGAGGATTTAGATCCCCTGTACACTGCACGATCGCCTCTCGTTTCCCCCGTACACTGCACGATCACCTCTCGTTTCCCCCTGTACACTGTACACGGCACGAACGCCTCTCATTTCCCTCTGTACACTCCACAATCGCCTCTCGTTTCCCCCTGTACACTGCACGAACACCTCTCATTTCCCCCTGTACACTGCACGGCATGATCACCTCTCGTTTCCCCGTGTACAGTGCACAAACGCCTCTCATTTCCCCATGTACACTGTACACTGCACAAACGCCTCTCGTTTCCCCCTGTACACTGTACATGGCACAATCGCCTCTTGTTTCCCCCTGTACACTGTACATGGCACAATCGCCTCTCGTTTCCCCCTGTACACTGCACGAACACCTCTCGTTTCCCCCTGTACACTGCACGGCACGATCACCTCTCGTTTCCCCCTGTACGCTGCACGATCGCCTCTCGTTTCCCCCTGTACACTGCATGGCACAATCGCCTCTCATTTCCCCCTGTACACTGCATGGCACAATCGCCTCTCGTTTCCCCCTCTACACTGCACGATCACCTCTCATTTCCCCCTGTACACTGCACGTTCGCCTCTCGTCTCCCCCTGTACACTGCACGAACGCGTCTTGTTTCCCCCTGTACACTGCAAGAACGCCTCTCGTTTCCCCCTGTACACTGCATGGCACGATCGCCTCTCGTTTCCCCCTGTACACTGCACAAACGCCTCTCGTTTCCCCCTGTACACTGCACGAACGCACTCTCGTTTCCCCTGTACACTGCACACCTCTCGCTTCCCCTGTGTAATGCCTCTGGTTTCCCCCTGTACACAGCATGATCGCCTCTCGTTTCCCCCTGTACACTGCACAAACACCTCTTGTTTCACCCTGTACACTGCACGGCACGATCACCTCTCATTTCCCTGTGTACAGTGCACAAACGCCTCTCGTTTCCCCCTGTACACTGTACACTGCACAAACGCCTCTCGTTTCCCCCTGTACACGGCACAATCACCTCTCGTTTCCCCCTGTACACTGCACGAAAACCTCTCGCTTCCCCCTGTACACTGTACACTGCACAAACGCCTCTCATTTCCCCCTGTACACTGCATGGCACAATCGCCTCTCGTTTCCCCCTGTACACTGCACGAACGCGTCTCGTTTCCCCCTGTACACTGCAAGAACGCCTCTCATTTCCCCCTGTACACTGCACGGCACGATCGCCTCTCGTTTCCCCCATACACTGCACGATCGCCTCTCGTTCCCACTGTACACTGCACAAACGCCTCTCGTTTCCCCATGTACACTGCACGGCACGATCGCCTCTCGTTTCCCCCTGTACACTGCACGATCGCCTCTCGTTTCCCCCTGTACACTGCATGATCGCTTCTCGTTTCCCCCTCTACACTGCCCGAACGCCTCTCGTTTCCCCCTGTACACTGCCCTGCAACGCCTCTTCGTTTCCCATGTACACTGCCCGAACGCCTCTCGTTTCCCCCTGTACACGGCACGATCGCCTCTCGTTTCCCCCTGTACACTGCCCGAACGCCTCTCGTTTCCCCCTGTACACTGCACGAATGCCTCTCGTTTCCCCCTGTACACTGCCCGAACGCCTCTCGTTTCCCCCTGTACACTGCCCGAACGCCTCTCGTTTCCCCCTGTACACTGCACGAATGCCTCTCGAGACCCGTGACTGCAGATCAACGTGCTTCTTCTTTTCTCTCTGATATGGTAGGGAATTAAATTAAATGTGGAGGATGTTCACTGTGAGGAGATGATTGACAGGGCAGTTTACAGTGACAGGATGTGTGTAAGTATGCAACAGAGCGTCTGTTAAAGATGCAATTTAATGATGTGATTACACACTCAAAAGTAGGTACTTTTTCTTCACAAAAAGAACACATATCTTTAGGGTGTAGTATAAGTAGGCGAACTGGGACGCAGCAATAGTTGAGCTAAAAAATTAAGATGCCGTCTGAAAATTGTGGCTGGTGGTCGGTTTGAGTGTAAATGTATATTTTTAAGGGTAGACAGTGTCAGTGATTATGATGGGTTATATTTGCTTTTTATGCTCATGTTTGGTGTTGACAGATGCCAACCATTACGTGACTGAGCGCCAGTGGGCGGGGATCACCTCTCGTTTCCCCCTGTACACTGTACACGGCACGAACGCCTCTCATTTCCCTCTGTACACTCCACAATCGCCTCTCGTTTCCCCCTGTACACTGCACGAACACCTCTCATTTCACCTCTCATTTCCCCCTGTACACTGCACGGCATGATCACCTCGTTTCCCGTGTACAGTGCACAAACGCCTCTCATTTCCCCATGTACACTGTACACTGCACAAACGCCTCTCGTTTCCCCCTGTACACTGTACATGGCACACTCGCCTCTTGTTTCCCCCTGTACACTGTACATGGCACAATCGCCTCTCGTTTCCCCCTGTACACTGCACGAACACCTCTCGTTTCCCCCTGTACACTGCACGGCACGATCACCTCTCGTTTCCCCCTGTACACTGCCCGAACGCCTCTCGTTTCCCCCGTACACTGCCCGAACGCCTCTTGTTTCCCCCTGTACACGGCACGATCGCTCTCGTTTCCCCCTGTACACTGCCCGAACGCCTCTCGTTTCCCCCTGTACACTGCACGAATGCCTCTCGTTTCCCCCTGTACACTGCCCGAACGCCTCGTTTCCCCTGTACACTGCCCGAACGCCTCTCGTTTCCCCCTGTACACTGCACGAATGCCTCTCGAGACCCGTGACTGCAGATCAACGTGCTTCTTCTTTTCTCTCTGATATGGTAGGGAATTAAATTAAATGTGGAGGATGTTCACTGTGAGGAGATGATTGACAGGGCAGTTTACAGTGACAGGATGTGTGTAAGTATGCAACAGAGCGTCTGTTAAAGATGCAATTTAATGATGTGATTACACACTCAAAAGTAGGTACTTTTTCTTCACAAAAAGAACACATATCTTTAGGGTGTAGTATAAGTAGGCGAACTGGGACGCAGCAATAGTTGAGCTAAAAAATTAAGATGCCGTCTGAAAATTGTGGCTGGTGGTCGGTTTGAGTGTAAATGTATATTTTTAAGGGTAGACAGTGTCAGTGATTATGATGGGTTATATTTGCTTTTTATGCTCATGTTTGGTGTTGACAGATGCCAACCATTACGTGACTGAGCGCCAGTGGGCGGGGCCTATGGTGCAATGACGTATTGATGTCGTATCAAAATTGATGACGTATCACAATTTGTTGATGCGAGAGAGAACGATATGCAAATGTATTTTCCTGTGTGACATCACAGATCCCGCAATATCAAAACCAGATGTTTTTTCTAGCTTGATTAAATAAATGCTTTGTTTATAATCTGATGTTTGCAGCTACTTCAAATCACAACGGTGAGCATGTTAGGTAAAGTAGGACAACACAAATCAAAACGTTCTCCATCCTGCAAGTCACTCTAATTTCAGGGGAATAAATGCATTTCACAAAATAATTATTTCTGCAACAAATTGATTTCCAATCCTCCTCATCTGTAAGCTCATCTGTAATCAGTGGCAGTAATGAATGATCAAGGTTTAATATTCAATCTGAAGTGTAAGAATGATGATTAGACTGTTAGACAGATTTTCCACTTCCCAACGCTTCTCTTATTAGCGCACTATGCTAACGTCTCAAATATTTCGAAATGTATCTATGTTTTATCAAATCAAATCACCTTTATTTATAAAGCGCTTTTTACAAGTCCAATTGTTTCAAAGCAGCTTCACAGTGTTAACAGGAAAATAATGCAACATAATTTGATTTGGCTGTACTGCCGTTCTGGTGAACACGTAAGATTATTTGAAAGATTGAGGATGTTGTGTCGATGCGGCATTTACAGGGGGAGTTTATTTGACACGCTCTCTGCAGACACTTCAGGGATGCGTTGGTCATGTCCACCATCTGATCTGGATACGGCCCGGATCCGGCTGACTGCAGTAAACCTCGGGATAAACAGAGAGACTAACATTAGCGTAGATGCCATTCTTCTTATGATGTAACGAGTACATCAGGTGTTATGGGAAGTGTTCTCGGTTCCGGCTGACCTAGTTAATGCAGCCTAACAATCATTTACTGATTTGAATAATAGAGCTTGATAATGTTTTATGTGTAAGCCATAGTAAAGAGGTGCGTTTTTAGTCTAGATTTAAACTGACAGAGTGTGTCTGCTTCCCGAACAATGCTAGATATAGTTTTATACTAGCTATAGTTTTAGATATAGAAAATCAGGTATAACTGTACCATTGCCTTTTGTTGACTTCTGGCCTGTCATTGTCCATTACAGCCTCATCACAGCTCTGTAAGAATCAAGTAATGTCATGCGTTTAACTCTCACCATGAAGATTTTAGAAGCACACCCGATGTTTGTTCTGATTACATTGTTTTAAACACACTGGAACAGACTGAGGTCATTGTGGTTAAACAAAGGTGAGAACATTACCAGAGCGAACACAGCAACATCTCCTCATGAGTCTGTCTGAGCCAGTAAGAGAGAGAGCGATTGTGAAGGAGGACAGCAGGGAGGGAAAGTGCCAGATCATCAGCATGAGCGACACACTGTGTGTTTTTGTTTGTGTGAGGCTTTTTCAAGCACGTGTTCCCATGAGACACACACACACTAATGCATATTCAGATCAACTTTACATAGTGCATAGTTCATAGTGCTTTTCACAATACATAGCTTAAAGCAGCTTCACAGAAAATGCTTGTTTCAATGTTCCAGTTTATGAAGTGTTATCAGTCAGAGATGAGTAATGTCCTTATGGCAGTGATTTACAGCGATCAGATAACATAAGGTATATGGTTAGTTAACGTCATGCGTTCAGTTAAACAGACATAATGAACATGATTACAGAAATGTATCTGACAGTTTTGTGCAACAATCCTTCACAAGTGTTCCTGTCTTTTGAAATCTTGGCACAGGCTGGATCCAATTATTGGACCAAAAACCAATAACCTAGAATACTGTCTAACACTCGATGGCTGCTCTGTCAAGTCCTCGTCGTCAGTGAGGAACCTGGGTGTGCTCTTTGATACCAATCTTTCATTTGAAAGCCATGTTTCTAACATCTGTAAAACTGCATTCTACCATCTTAAAAATATATCTAAATTACGGCACATCCTTTCAATGCAAAATGCTGAACAGTTAATTCATGCGTTCATGAGCTCAAGGCTAGATTACTGTAATGCTTTACTGGGTGGTTGCCCTGCTCGCTTAATAAACAAACTCCAGCTGGTCCAAAACGCAGCAGCTCGAGCTCTTACTAGAACAAGGAAGTATGACCATATTAGCCCGGTTCTGTCAACACTGCACTGGCTCCCTATTAAACATCATATACATTTTAAAATATTGCTTATTACTTACAAAGCACTAAATGGTTTAGCTCCCCAGTACTTGAGCGAACTCTTAACGCATTATACTCCATCACGTCTATTGCGGTCTCAAAACTCTGGCCAGTTGATAATCCCTAGAATATCAAAATCAACTGCAGGCGGTCGATCCTTTTCCTATTTAGCGCCTAAACTCTGGAACAGTCTTCCTAGCATTGTTCGGGAAGCAGACACACTCTGTCAGTTTAAATCTAGACTTAAAAATGCATCTCTTTACTATGGCTTACACATAAAACATTATCAATCTCTATTATTCAAATCAGTAAATGATTGTTAGGCTGCATTAACTAGGTCAGCCGGAACCGGGAACACTTCCCATAACACCTGATGTACTCGTTACATCATAAGAAGAATGGCATCTACACTAATGTTAGTCTCTCTGTTTATGAAAACGTTATGAAAATGATTTCCATTCCCATGGATCCGCTGAAACGACTAAAAACATTGTATTATGCATGCCTGACAAGTAATTGCTGATGTCACTTTGTAAAGAAAGACGTGCATGCCTATAGTAAGGTGACCAGACATCCCCGTTTTACGGGGAAAGTCCCGGTTTTTGGTGTTCTGTCCCCGACTGGAGTTGTCCCTGGAAATGTCCCGGTTTTATAGTTTGTTCAAACAACAACCAGCAGATATATTGCAAAAAAAGCGCCCAAGCAACATACAGCAGCCTGCTGTATCGATAGGAGCAATCGTGTAGTGATTATTTTCACCAGCAGATGGCGCTGTGAGATACGCTGACTCTACTTGGTCGCACGCTGCTACTACTTCATGAAGAACCGAGAGCAAAGCACCATTATCCTCAAATATTATAAGAAACATTGTTTTTGCTTTCAAGGTAGTAACATACTATTCATGTTAAATGAACCCTTAGGAAACGATAAACGAACCCGCGCGCTTTGCTGGATTTTTCCTTATTACCATGTAAAACAACTTAAAATACTCCGTCATTTTTGGCCTCACAGACATGAACGATATGTCTTTACAAAGCTTAAAGTGTTGTGAGTTTCGCTAAATAAAGGAAACAAACAGGATGCGCGTTCTCCCGTCTGTCTCCCTGTGAAGTCCATTCTGAAATGCGTGTGAAAACTATACTCAGAACTCAGAGAACACTTGCCACACAGACACGACTGATATCTCTTTATAAAGCTTGGGATGTCTACTTTTAAATGAAGTCATTTATATAAAAAACAGATATTCTCTGTTTATGTAATCCGTATGAAAACAGCGAGAGGTGCAGTTTTTCAAGCGGCTGCTCATTATCTGTAATGTGACCACACCCACGGGCGTGCAAAGAGATTCACATGCTAATCATCCACGAGGAGGAACGCAAACCTGTAAACGCCCCATCACCTCCAAACAAAGCCTCGTCTTCATCATTCTAATGATGGTCATCGAGCTCGGAAGACACGCTGCGAGTTTACCTTGGATTTACCTCAGAATAAGAAGAACGCGATTTTAAGGCAAAGAATTTAGTCTCCCTTATATTAGCGTTATTGATGCATAAACTTCACAGTTTAGGCTGCTAGCTGAACTATTGCCAGACTAAAATGTGTGAAATCAACGGAAACATGTTGAAATATGAAATAGGTAGGCAACCTCAATGCTAAATAAAGATACACGTACGAAATGAGGATATTTTTATGCTCTATAATATTAATGCTCAAATAGAGAGATTAATTTGTTTCCGTTCATCCTGCACTGTCCCTGTTTGTCTCTTTGCACTGTAAACCCAAGTATACACTACCAGTCAAAAGTTTTAGATCTTCTGATGTTTAAAAAAAAAATCTTCTGCTTAACAAGGCTGCATTTATTTGATCCAAAATACAGCAAAAACTGTAATATTGCGAAGTATTTTTATAATTGAAAATAATTGTTTTCTATTTGGATATATTTTTAAAATGCAGTTTATTCCGGCCTTCAGTTTCACATGATCCTTCAGAAATCACTGTAATATGATGATTTACTGCTCAAGAAACATTTGTGTGCAGTTTATTTCAGGATTCTTTGATAAATAGAAAGTTCAAAACAACAGCATTTATCTGAGAGAGAAATCTATTGAAATTAATACTTTTATTCACATGATGCCTTATATTGATCAAAAACCCAGTAAAGACATTTATAATGTTATAAAATCTTTTCATTTCAGATAAATGTTATTCTTTTTAACTTTCCATTAATCAAAGATTTAATCTCTCTGAGTTAAATCTTTGATTTATCAAATAATCCTGAAAAAGAATTACACAGCTGTTTTCAACTCTGATAATAATCATAAATGTGTGTTGATCATCAGATCCTCATGAGAGTGATCAGTGAAGGGTCATGTGACACTGAAGACTGGAGTAATGATGATAAACTCAGCTTTGATCACAGGAATAAATCACACTCTATATATCCACATAGAAAACATTTATTTTAAATTGTAAAAATATTTCACATTATTACTGTTTTTACTATTTTGGATCAAATAAATCCAGCCTTGATGTTTTTTTAAACATACAGTTCTAAAACTTTTGAACGGTACTGTAGGTCTAAAGTCTTTATGTAAAGACAATGTATAGTCAGATTACTTCTTTAAATTAAATGTGATTTTGTGGATAAGCTACAAACAATACATTCAATCATTAAGTCTCCTCACAGTCATTCTCTATAGTTCCCTCTGTCTCATTCCTCATTGATATTCAGGGAGGAGTCGCTGACACCTCAGCTGTGAATATTCATGAGGATCCACACCCTCCCCGCACACAGCCATTCTGACAATAAGTGTCTTACAAAAGTTAAATGACTATATTGTTCTGTATGAATGAGTGATCAAAATGGTTTTCACATTGTTTTGAAGAAAAAAAAAACTCTAGGCAACAAAATCCAGTTCTGAAAAGCCTTGTGGACAAATGTTTAAAGTGTGTTAGATAGCCTTTCAGTGATTTTAACATTTTAGTTTTTTCAAAAACTACGCATAAACATTATTTTCTCAAAACTACAAACTTTTATGTATATGTTGCTCACATATTACTGTAGCCCTGTTTGTGCTGAGTACAGTGTAATCAGACTTTAGCCATTAATATGCTTTAAAGCAACTGAAAAAACCCACGTCAGAGCACGTCAAACTTCTTCAGGGCCACAAATTAGCCTCAAGGTCCAGAGGGTTAAAGTAGTACTGTTTGTATGTGCTTTATAACAGAGCCTCAACAGGGTGCGGGATTGTTTTGTCCCCAAAAGTTCCACAGTCACAAGCAGTAATTACCGTACATCTTAATTATAAAACATAAATTAAAAAACCTAAACAATCACTTGCAGCAAATACATGTGCAGAATATACATACTTTCTGCTTAAAACAAGCTTAAAATTAAAAATAACAAGATCAATTAAGGATAGTAAGAGTCATTTTACTGACTCAACACAAACGTAACAAAACATCTGAAGTAAAACAAGTAATTTATATAGTATGAACCTGTGAAAATTTAATTAAATACAATTATGAAATGTTCAAATATTTATTAGTTTTATTTATCATATTTATATTTTGTAATGTGTTTTTAACACGTTATAATATTGTTTTGAACTGCTTGTTATTTACAATGGTTACTATTAACTGTTTTCATTGTTTGTTTGTTTTGTTTGTTTGTTTTTTACAATACAGATTGTTTCAGTTCCTGAGAATGCAGCGTTGCCTGCATCTCTGATTAAATGAAGGTCATTAACAATTCTTAGGAGTGCAGACTGAAAAACCCGACTGAAATGTATCTAAAATCTCTAAAATCTTTGATATACACACAAATGTATCATAAATAAAACAAATCGCATACACCGCTCTGGCAGTGCACAGTATATCTAGACAGACAAGGAGGTCAAGACGTCTGGACCACCAAATGTAAAATGCTGGTGTGACTCTGCATTAGAAACAGCACTGCAGAAGAGATAACACTGGTGCCGTGCACCAACATTAATTTCAAACGACATAGCTACACAAACTACACTTTTCAAACTACACATCATTCGCTTTTAGTAACAGTTTCATAGTAAATCTAAAGGGGGGATCTGTTAGAATGTGGATGTCATAAGCTGTCACATGCAGCTTTATTGAGCTCACTTGCTCTGGCTGAGCTGTGATATAAGCTAAACTTTGTTGGCTATTTAAAAAAAGGGGAGGAGCTGTTATGTCCCGCCCTGTCTTCCTGTTTCTGTGGAAATTACAAATAACGCTGCTCGTTTTAAGGCACTTGAGTGGACCTTTCAATTACACCCCAGTTCCCTTTCGATGTGGTTCACTCGCATTGCGTCAGTTCACTGACGCTCAGGGCCGGCCTAAGCCTTTATGGGACCTTAAGCAGAATTTTATTTGGGGGCCGGGGCCCTTCAGTGCCACCAATATGATTGACTATTGTCAATACTTGATTATTCGCACACTATAAATCTAATATCTTGCAAGTCATCCTTGCAGGACTCCCTGGCAATCTCATTGGGACCTTCCTGGAAAAATATAGGATAAATATATATATATATTTTTTTTAAATACAGTTTTTAGTTGTAACAGGTAGCAAACCCATAATAGTGGCCAGGTGTGCATTTGCATTTTAATATTTAGGAGCAAATTTTCCAGTGACATTGTTGCAAATGTTGCGCTGCGAATGCGGCTTGTGTAGGGATCACCTGCTCGCTTGAGACGAGCACCCAGAGTGCTTCTCAAGCCTATGCCATACCCACGCCGAGGCAGCTCTTTAGGACTGTAGCTGCCCACACTGCGAGAAGCTGAGCCTCGCCATGCTGCATGCCCGGATCGCGCTCTTCAGTGAACCGGTCGTTCCCTCATCTCCTTCCCCTCTCGAGCCAAGGCGAAAGAAAAAGTAGAGCTGTCAGGTTGAGCAGTGAGGCCGAAGAGAGCCCACGCCCTCGCTCTCCCCTCAACGGGGTGAGTCCCCTGTACTCTTCACCGTGAGGATCAACTCCCAAACGACGACAAATGTCTCTGGCTGCCTCTTGGGGGATGAACTCACCATTGTCCCGTTCCTCCCAGGCAGCCATACTATTCTGGGTTACTACATGCAGAGATTTTTGGTCCAATAATTAGACACTCAGTTGTGAAAACTGCATGTGGGCCCCTCGATGGGAACTGTCAGGCCTTCCACACAAAGTTATGAGAACAATCTCGGAACTGAGAGTTCCACAAGGCACCTTTACGCACAGAAATGGTCTTTGCTCAAGCTGGTACTTATCTCGGAAAACAGACTATACAATAGAGATGCTGGACGACAGGAGCACCCCGCCCACGCTCAAGTATATGTGGCAGCCATTGTGGTGAATCACACCTCGGTGGTCAGCCAATCAAATGGGAAACACAGCCTGGTCGTTAAGTTAAGTCTGTCCTGTCAGGGCCCTTAGAGTGTATACTGAGCGCTCTAGCTGATTTAGGCAATCAGAGCAGCTGTTTGTCAGCTTCAGAGGCTGCACTATAAGACTGCCGGTTTTGAAGCAAAGGAGGATTGTGGATGCAGGTCTGGCTTACAAGTGCGTCGACTTGATGTGCCTCCTAGGGGTTAGGGGGCGTTGTCCAGTGTAATCTCTATCACCGATATCTGTGCGGTGTGTCCTCGCCATCCTACGCTCCACAGCAAGTCATGCTAGCCACTCCTCAGTACTGTTTATCCCAAGGTTTACTGTAGTCTGCCGGATCCAGATCAGATGGTGGACCTGTGCTAGACATGACCAACTCATCCCTGAAGGGTCTGCAGAGACCGTGTCAACTAGACTCTTCTCTGTGACGGCCTCATCGGCACGACACCCTCAACAAACCTGTCGCACCTGTGATGATTCCGATCTTCAACTGGATGGAACTGGACAAATAATCTGAATGTTCGGATCTAATATGAGTTCTGACCTGTAATGTTGCCAGAATTATAAGCATACACTGTTTGTTCGTCAACCAGACAACTGGCACCCTGACTGAACCTGGTTTGTCCCAAGGATTTTTCTCCATTCTGGCCCTTAAGAAGTTTTGGTTCCTTGCCACTGTTGTCTCTGTTGCCTTTGGCTCTTGGCTTGCTTAGTTGGGGACACTAAATATTCAACTGAGCTGATGACATCACCGTTTTCTCCAGAGCTGCTGTACAGCCGAATCAAATTCTGTTGCATTATTTTCCTGTTAACACTGTGAAGCTGCTTTGAAACAATCTGCATTGTAAAATGCGCTATATAAATAAAAGTGACTTGACTTGACGATATGGCATTTCTGCATGACTTATATAGGCAGTCAGCCCCTCCCCTTTTTGGCGTGCTGAAATGCCATTTGTCTGTGCAGTTGCAAAGACGTGAACCAATTAGACTAATATAGAAAACAGAGGTGGGAGTAAGTCACAAATGTGCAAGTCTCAAGTCTTAACTTTCAAGTCTCAAGCAAGTCCAAGTCATTTTTTGTGAGAATCAAACAAGTCAAGTCAAGTCATAGCTTTGGTCAAGCAAGTCACTGGCAAGTCATACAAATGTTTGATGATTGAACTGAATTTATATATTAAAATAAGCTAAAACTACAGTAGTTATGGACTATGGGGGTTTTATTTGCAACAAAAATTGCAATATGCATTTCTACTCGAAAGGTGTACAGCCGAGTTGTTAATACAATCAAATTCTAAAAATTAAAACTACATAGCCTAAAATGTAAATGTAACTGAAATTAGGCCAATATATTGGGTGAGTGTTACAATCCACTCCTGTCCCGGAATCTGTTTCCCAGAATCCTCCCTGTCTCACACCTGATTGCACTCCCTCATCATCTTTCCCTCTCTCCCTGGACCTCCCTGTTCCCTGCACCTGGACTTTATCGTTGGCACTCCCTTTATATTGTTCGCACTTCCCAGCACTCCTTGTCCGTTCTCATTTATGACATACATCTTTATTTGAAGTCCACCTCCTGTTTCCTTCCTGTGCACCCTGAGTTGTAACAGAAGAACGGACCAAGACAGAAAGGACTTCAAGAGATGGGCCTCTTCCTCATCCCATGCTCTCCCATGCTCCCCAGGAAGGAGGCGTCAGCAGTGGACCGGCTGTGTGGGCTGAGGCAGGGTGGTCGCCCGCTGGAGAGGTACGTGGAGGAGTTTGCTGAGCTCTCTTACTTGGTGAACTGGCCAGATGCTCCACTTTCTGCCTGTTTTCTGGTGGGCCTGGATGAGGATACAATTTGCTTTATTGAACCCGCCTGTTCCTTCTCCCTTGTAGAAACAATTAATCTGATTTTGTTTAAATTGTTCCAATTTTTAAATTGAGGAGGTTCAAAGCGAAGGGTGTCATCCTCGTCCAGTCCCCATAGAAGAACGGGCAGCCTGGTCAGTTCAACCATTGCCCACTCCCTCCACATATCCCTCCAGTGGGTCTCCCCGTTCTGTCCTGCCCGTCCCACAGTCCCAACCGTCAATGGAGACATCCACCGCAGCACCCCAACCTTCGTCCCTGGCCAAAATGGCCACCGCTCCAGGTCTCCTCCAGCCCACAAGGCCTTCCTACCACCACTGAATTGCCCAAATACATTTTTTTTTGGGGGGGGGGGCTATACACCCGTGGGTGGGGAACATGTGGGTGGAGCACATGTGGGTGGGGTTCCTGTTCCTCCCACGGCTCCTGAAAATTATGGATACAGTGCGGCCCGGAACCCGCCCAATCTGGAAACACTGAACGCAGATGCGAGCATGGACGTGCCATGATCCGTGACTGACTGATTACCATGGACACTTGGCCTAGCGCCTTCCATGTTCATTCCGGTTCAGTCACGTTCAGTCACGTCTGTCTCTTACGTTAGCTCTCTCTGCTTGCCTGCTGTGTCACGTGGTTAAGTTGCGGTGCGTTCAAATACAGATATCTATTAAACAAAAACAAGTTATTTCGAGTCAACTCAAGTCTGAGTCAAGTCTCAAGTCATGAATATCAAGTCCAAGTCAAGTCTTTTATTAATATTTGCTAAGCAAGTCTCAAGTCCTAAAAGTGTGACTTAAGTCTGACTCGAGTCAAGTCAAGTCCCTCCCCCCGATAGAAAATATGGTGAGGGGTGCTCATAAGCATCAGTGAACTGATGCAATGCTTGTTCTCGTTATCTTAGGGAACCAGGGTTACGTGAGCAACCATAAACGTTTATTTGCAACACAGCATTACGAGAAGAGAGAACCGTTTGTTGTAGCTGCATTAGAGAATTACAACATTCTTCGCTTTACCCAACAACCATGAAAGTTGCAGTCTCAAATGTCCCTCCTACATTTCTGCCTATAATCAAATTATTACGAATAGAGTACATCTCTGGAACGTTCCTGGTAATCTTATAACCTTAGAAGGATATTCTTGATCATGTAATGAAATTACAATTAGTAAATCATGAAATTATCAAAAAGTATGAACTGGTATGTTGTGTGTTAGTAGGGATTTGTCAGTCTGTAAAGAGCTTTTCTTCAATTTTATGCTCACTGGAGAAACAAATATGTAAAGTACAATCTTCCCCATGAGAAACTCCTTCAACCATTTGAGCAGTTATAAAGACCATTGATCATGAACAAACATTCAATAACTATAAGGAGGGACATTTAAAACAATAACTTTCGTGGTGGTTGGGTAAAGCGGAGAAAGTTGTGCAAAATATTCTCTAATGCACCTCCCAACATCAGAGAGAGAGAGAGAGAGAGAGAGAGGCACTCGCACTCATTCCTCGCACTCATTCATGTGTTGCGCAGCATCGAGCACACAAGAGGATCTGACTCTGGTCTCTCTGACTCTGGTCTCTTTGGTCTCTTTGGTCTCTGGTCTTTCCTTTCCTTACTTGAGCTCGTTGGGTCAACACGGTCATATCGAAGCGAGAACTTCTGCGCATGTTTCTCTACAGTCACATTGGGTGAGTGTTTATGTGTGTCTGTGATGAATGAGTTGTTATTTACATCCATAAAACAACATTAAGAGAATATATGGCTTTAAATTGTCTTCAATTTACATGCTTTTACATGAACATCAGTAGACAGTATCGATCAGTGTTCAGATGTGTTCAGATCAGAGGCTTTAAGATGCGCTTATAGTTCAAAACACTCAGATGAGATATGCTTTTTATGGTTGGGTTTGATGCTATAGTTTATGCAAGACACTTATGTTTAATATTGAGCAGGTATTGGTTTCACAGTATATTAAGAGTACTTTATTATAATTATAATGTTATTATTATAATAGTAAAAATCTTAAATTATTAAGTCATCTACAAACACATGATCAGCAGTTCATGAACATTCAATATGAATATTAAAATATTAAACTATAAAAATAACAATTTAAATGCAAACTTTTTATCGCTGTTATGTGTTATAGCCTACATGCGGTCTGTTATATTACTTTAAAGGACATTCAATTAAACTGTAAGAAACATTAATCAGAAGCTATTATATTTTTAAATTATATTTTTAAATAATGTAAGTGAACCAGATGCATAACATCTATATCCAGACTAAGGCATGCATTTTGCACTATAATGACTTTGATAATCAAATAATAAAAGTCAAATAATAATAATAATAATAGTGATAATTGTTGATATTAGTTATTAATTATTATTGCATGTCTTTGGCAGAAATCACCCATTCACTTCTCTTTAGTCTGTCCATTAAAGTCCCCGCTTACACATTTACTTTAAACTGATTCTGAGTGAAAATTTCATCCATCCACAATCTGGTGTTTTTCCCCATAGAACACATTAAATATTGTTAGAATGTAAAAGTTGCTCATTTTACACACACAAAAAAATGCATGCTTCTTAAAGACTCACATTTCTGTGCAATAATTTCTTAGTTTGTTATAAAAAGTATATTCAGGTTTTTATGTTCGCTAAATGCTGGACTGACACATATTATATGTGCATAACGAAGATATTTATATTATATATTAAATGTATATATTACATATTATATTGTTTGCTTGAAATCTTTTTGCCAATAAAAAGCATGATGCCCTGAAAGGAACTGCATTAGTTGTAGGAATTTTGTTTTATTCAATAATATCTTATTTCTGTAAGATTCTGTTTCTTTGTGTATGTATTTAATATTGAATATATATTTAAAACCATTGACAATATTGAATATAACATTATCCAGTAATGAATACCGACACAAACTCGAAGTCCTGCTTTCTTTGGGTTTTTGCTGTTTCACATTTTTGTGAAAATTGTGACACATTTTATTTTTCAGGGTTCTTTCATGAATAACAAACTGATAGGGGACCGAACTAATTAACAGAACAAGAAAACCAACCTAGAACAAACTTGAGCGAACACACTCAAACCGTGACTGTATCCTCCCCCTCCCCCTCCCGGATAATACATCCAAGTATTGGATGGCTGGATGCACTGGAGGCTGACGAGGGCGTGGCTTAGTATAACAGGAAGCCTCCAGGGTGACGCCGGCAGTTCAGGTGCCCAGGGTGGAGCAGGTAGCTCAGGGGACCATGCAGGATTGGCCTTCGTGGCTTTAACAATAGGCTCGGCCACGATGGCTGGAGATGTATACCCCCACCAAGCAAATAAATATAGTAAACACATTTTTTGCCACAAAATTACATTTTATTAGGCTATGTACGGTTTCTCCCACTCACATGCACACAGACACAGTACGGACAAACACTCGCACAGAAACGTGTTGTCAGTACTGCTCTGATGATTTTATCAGTAAAATAGTTTACAGACTTAAAAGCTACATGACATTTCTCCCTAGCGAGGCAATAACGTCGCTGTTCTTGAGTACATAAACTTACGTTTAGCTATTAGTAGAGACACTGGTGCCGAACACTGTTGGGAGACGCACAGACTGAGTTCTCTCTCTCTCTCTGTGTTCGCTCTCTCTCTCTCTCGCTCTATAACTGCATTAATAACTGCATTATTCTGCTATCAGTAACTGAATCCTCCATTATAGCTCTAAAATGACGTTTTGGAATTAGCAACAGAGACTTGGGATGAGATGCGTAAGAAATTAGTCCTGCACACAAGAGCGTTTTAAGGACAAAAACCTGACAAATGTCTTGAAATGCATCATCTGAACAGTGTTAATGTGTGGTAACCGTAGGATAAGTGGAATAATTGACTCCAGGCCATTGAATTATTAAAATAATGCAATTATTTTTCTAATAATGCCCATCGTCAATTATTTTCTTTTATATATAAATATATACAGTATATTTAGTGCTAACTGAACGAGACTGACTCATCAGTAGAGTTTCCTGGATATTTTACTTTCACTAACAGCCTAAAAACAAAAACGCCTCTAGTTCCACTGTGAAGTATGATGAATGCTCTTAGTGTCAGAGTTCTGTCCCTTCTGTTTAGTATTTTCTTGGTTTGTGACAGAGTTCTGACACTTCCGGATTTGTCTTGTTTTGTGTGAGCACATGACTGGTAATTGTTGTTGCTAGTCATGTGCTTGTGATGTCATGTCTCGTGTGTATTGTCTAACCCCGCCCTTCTTGTTACCTGATCATTGATTAATTTGCCCCACCTGTTCTCCCTCATCACCTGCTTTATATGTTACCTATTTAGGCCCCGTCCACATGGAGACGCATTTAGCTGTATACGTAAAAATGTTGTACCTCATCAGCGTTTTGTCCACACGGATCCGGCGTTCTGGGAGCATGAAACCGATATTTTTTGAAACTGGGTCCCAGAGTGGATAAATCTGAAACCGACACCCCTGCGTTTTCGTTTCAGCCAATCCGTATATTTTGTGAAACGCTGATGTCATCACACCACGTCCTGCATGGGAAAGACTAGAAAGGGATACAACTATGGGCACTGGGCATGCGCACATCAATACTGCGTCATTTAATTACTGTATTTGCATTATTGTAAGGGTTTATTATTATTTAGGGTTGGGGTAGGTGTTAATAAAACACATCAAGATTCAAGATTCAAGAGTTTTATTTGTCACATACACAGTTATATACAGAATATACAACCGGCAGTGAAATGTGAACAGGTCCGCTCCATGGACAGTGCAAATTCACAGTTAAAAACACAAGGAAGAAATTATAATAGAAATAGGATAAAAAAGTATTATATATATATCTGTAGAATTATAAATAATCAAGTCAAGTAGAAGAAAAAAGTAAAAAAATAAGAATAAAGAAGTGGAATAAAATAAGTGAAGTAAACTGTGCAGTGAGTAAACTGTAGACTTATAAATATGTGGTTAACAAATGTATAAAGAAGTATAATGTGCAAACAGGTTTATAACAGGCTGTTACACAGTAACAACGAGAACAGAAAGTGCAGTGCAATGTCAGTGTATCGATGGTCACGTGATGTTAAGTGACTGAGTTCAGGAGTCTGATGGCCTGGGGGAAGAAGCTCCTCCTGAGTCTCTCAGTTTTGGCCATCAGGCTTTCGGAAGCGCTACCAGATGGCAGCAGCGTGAAATGAGGGTTTGCAGGGTGATTAGAGTCCTTGATGATCTTAGTAGCTCTACCTTTGCAGCGTTTGGTGTAGACGTCCTGCAGAGACGGGAGAGCTGACCCTGAGATACACTCGGATAAGCGCACGGCTCTTTGCAGGGCTTTGCGGTCATGACTGGTGCTGTTCCCATACCACGCTGTGATGCACTGAGTTAAAACACTTTCTATCGCCCCTAAATAGAAAGTTTTCAGGATAGCTGGTGAAACCCTGAATTTCCTCAGCTGGCGCAGGTGGTACAGTCTTTGCCTGGCTTTTTTCACCTGTGTCTGAATGTGAGCAGTCCAGGTCAGGTCCTCGGAGATGTTTACACCCAGGTACTTGAAGCTGCTCACTCTCTCTACTGGTGACCCGCTGATCATGAGGGGGGAGTATGTCCATTGCTGTCTCTTCCTGAAGTCCACAATCATTTCTTTGGTCTTGCCAACATTCAGAGAGAGAGACAGTTGTCCTGGCACCATGATGTTAGATGCTCCACCTCGTCCAAGTATGCCGTCTCATTGTTGTTGGAAATGAGGCCCAGGACAACAGTATCATCAGCAAATTTGATGATAGAGGTGGAGCTGTGTGTGGACAACAGTCATGTGTGTAGAGACAGTAGAGCAGGGGACTCAGGACACAGCCCTGTGGAGCTCCCACACTCAGGGTGATGGAGGTGGAGGTGGACTGGCCTATTCTCACCACCTGAGGCCTACCAGTGAGGAAGTCCTCAATCCAGTGGCAGAGAGAAGGATTCAGGCCGAGATCCAGGAGTTTGGAGGTTAGCTTGATGGGAACTATGGTGTTAAAGGCTGAGCTATAGTCAATAAATAGCAGCCTTACGTAGTTCCCACTTTTGCTGTCGATGTGTGTGAGGGAGGAGTGGAGGACATGAGAGAT